>CM051495.1:30371501-30376501 GCA_028031935.1 Paedocypris micromegethes | reverse complement strand
TCAAATCACAAAAACGAGTCCGAATCCGAAAGACAAGAGTTTCGTCGAGTGTCTTTTGTACATCAGCAGAGACCTGAAAAGTCAAAAACTCCACAGAAAAAGCGTCTCGCGCGCGCAATATAAAAACCAACCGTTGGAAAAACTGAAACAGAAACGAAACATGCAACCGAGTAAACATCTCATGTTTTACAAACCGCTTTCATAATTCAAAACTAAAAGCATCATTTTATGAGGCTTTTTTTTTTCCTGGAGTCGTAATAAAATCGTCTGGGGTGGAGAAAAAAAAGATCTCAACGTCTGCTTGAGATATGACGTCACACGTTGATCCAATAAGAGAATAGATCCATATGCAAATTACTTTTCGCTCCCAAAACACGTGGCTTCACACGTGAACGCGACTCAAAGAAAGATCTGTAGCAAAATGCCGCAGCATTTTTATATTATGCTTGCAAAGAAAATAAAAATGTCGTAAAAATGGCTGTTCACAAAAGGGGGCATCAAAAATATAACCTGCATTTGTGTGCCATTTTTGTTTTGTTGGTTTGGTGAAACACAAGAATTAAGAAAGTGGTTAAAAATATTTTTAAAAAAAAGAAAAAAAAGAGGAGTGGGGGCAAATTGGCGGGAAATGCTCCCTAGCGCAGGCAATACAGTTTTACAACGACGACGAACGTAAGCTATTTCCCGTCTGTGGTTTTTGGTATCAAGGCCGATGGTACGAAAGCAGAAATTCGTACGTTTCCCAATCGCCTATTATTGCGTTAATTGTGACGAAAACCCTTCCATACATAAACATGAATATTAGCATTTAATGCACGTGAAGTCTGGACCCGCGAGCTGGTAGCGCCAATCTGGCAGATTCCGCGCAACTGGATGAGCAGAAAAGCAGCGGTGCGAATCCAAACCACCAAACCGCCAGTCTGATGTTCCAGAAGCGCGAGTGAGTGAGTGAGTGAGTGAGTGAATGCTTTACTTTGGCACGGATGTTGATGGAGGCGAGGGAGAGGTAGTGGGATCAGTTGGAGGTGTCGGACTGGACGCTTCCGGGTCCTTCTGTGGGGGAGGTGACGGGGGAGGGGGTGGTGGGGTCCTGCCACCCACCGTTTGTCTGACAGGAAGAAGAAACCACAGTAAGACCACCTGAGAAACAGCACTGGAGCCCAAGGAGGTGTATAAAAGGATGTGAAAAATATATATATATGTTTATAGCAATCATATTATAGTACATGAAAATTAATCTGTCTCTGTCTGCCTGTAAAAAATATACGTATATAATATCAAATAAGTAATATAAAACTTAAAAAAACACAAGAAATATAGAATGCAAAACATAGTTGATTGATTGATTATTTTTTAATAATCATTATTAATTGAATTGATTTTTTAACTGAAGATCATTTATCAACAATAAAATACTTGATAGTAGCAAAATAGTATCTATGTGGTGTTTAGTGTGTATATGTATATATAGTATTTTTTACATCATAATATACTATAATATATATCCACTAAATATGTAGATAAAATACATAAAAACATACTTGTACATACATGTAAACATACAATAAAATGTGTGTTTTAATATTTGTATTTATATAAAATATAATTATCGTGTGTTTGAATAAAAAATTGAAAGTTCAAACATTACATTTTCTAAAACAATACAACAAATGATGGTAAATCTTGATAATCCGGATGCTTTGTGTACTCTCTGTGATACGGCTCATGTGTAACACAGTTATTCTTCAGACAGATCTAGGCAGTAATGAGATGAAGTGTAGAGAAGCGCTGGTTTATCGCCACGGTAACATATGTTGGTCTACAGCAGAGCGTGAGCGGGACGGACCCCCCCCCCTCCTCTCGCTCGTCCCGGCTCGCTGTCAAGGCCATTAGCTCGGCGGGACCCTGATCTGAGCAATGTGCTTGGATTGCTGTCCCGCGTCTGCGCTGCGCTCCCCCTGTGTCTGTCTTATTGATTTTACCCTTTACTACAACACTGTCGCTGCGGATCTCCTCATGGCCCAGAGTTGCCAGCAGCACCTTCCCCTCTCTCTCTCTCTCTCTATCTCTCTCTCTCTACCTCTATCTCGTTCTCTCACTTTCTCTCGCTCTCACTATCGCTCTCTCAGCCTCCATTGTTCTCTCACTTTCTCTCGCCCTTTTACTCTCTCACTTTGTCCGACTCACTCACTCACGCTCTCTCTCTCCCTCTCTCTCTCTCACTATCTCTCTCTCTTACTTTCTCACTTTGTTTTGCTCTCTCTCTCTCTCTCTCTCTCTCTCTCTCTCTCTCTCTGTCTACCTCGTTCTCTTACTTTCTCTCTCTCTCTCTCATCCACCATCGTTCTCTCACTTTCTCTCGCTCTCACTGTCTCTCTCTCGTTCTCTCTCTCTCAGAGATCTTTCTTTCTCTCTCTCCCTCTTACTTTCTCACTTTGTTTTGCTCTTTCTCTTTCTCTCTCTCTCTGTCTACCTCGTTCTCTCACTTTCTCTCGCTTTCACTGTCTCTCTTTCTCTCTCTATCTATCTCTCCCTCTTACTTTCTCACTTTGTTTTGCTCTTTCTCTCTCTCTCTCTCTCTCTCTCTCTCTCTCTCTCTCTCTCTCTCTCTCTCTCTCTCTCTCTCTCTCTGTCTACCTCGTTCTCTTACTTTCTCTCTCTCTCTCTCATCCACCATCGTTCTTCCACTTTCTCTCTCTCTCTTACTGACTCTCGTCTTCTTATTCTCTCAGCCTTCCTCGTTCTCTCACTTTGTCTTGTGCTTCTCTTTTTCACTGCCTCTTTCTTACTCTGTCTCTCTATCTCTCTCGTCCTTTCACTTTTTCTCTCCCGCTTTCTTATTCTCTCTGTCTCACTGTTCCCTCTCAATCTGTCTCACTTTATCTCTGTTTCTATCTCTCGGACTTACTCTTTCAGCCTCTCTCTCTCTCTCTCTCTCTCTCTCTCTCTCTCTCTCTCTCTCTGCCACCCTCTAACATTTTAGGTGTCTTTCTCTATTACTTTTCTCTCTTCTTTCGACTTCCCTCTGTCTTACTCTCTTTGTCTTACTTTCTGTCCTCTCTCTACATCCCTCTCTCTGTATTGTTCTCACTCACACACTCCTTTTCCTCATTTCTTCGCTTTATTGTTATTTCTCTTTCCCTCATTGATAAAAACAGAGTACACAGAGAGTGGGAGAGTAAAGAGATTTACTCAAAACAAAACCAGACATTAAGAGATGGAAAAAGAACACAAACAAAAAAAAAAAACAGAGATATTATCATACATTATATAATATATATTAGGCAAAGAAACAAATAGAGTGAGAGAGGACAAAAATAAGAGGAAGATGTTTAAAGAGAGGACACAAAATAGAGAGGAAAGAAAAGGTTAAGAGCGAGCACAAAATAGAAAGAGATGAGCGATCCCAACAACAAAAAAATGATAAAAATAAAGACAAAGAAATAGAGCTCAAAGAGAAAGAAGAGAAACCACAGACTAAAAGACAGATTAAGTGAGAGGATAAAAAACAGAAAGAGAGAGAGCACACGAAAACCGAGAGGGAGAGAGTTAAATATTATTATCATGTTCATAACTTCCTGATGTGGTCACCTGTCTCACACACACACACACACAGCGGTCAGCGGGGGCCTGGCGGCAGGTGCCGGACACTCTGATTGGACGTGATGGGCTCGGACAGGCGGTGGGCGCACAGGGGGCAGATCGTGGCGTTGGACAAGCCCCGCTAAGTGGCATTCTGAGCCCTGTGGCTTTGAAATAATTGGTGGAGGACGAAACAGGGGACGGGGGGAAAAAAAAAAAAAAAAAAGGATGTGTGTTTTTCTCGTCTCACATTGATGCCCTGCGGACTGTACATCTGGTTTGCTGCGAGGCCGTCACTGTATCCTCCTGTCTGGCTGATAACATGGCGAAGGGTATCCACCTGAAAGACACGCGGCAAGGTCACGCCCAGCTCAAGGTCGCGCGGAGGCGGAACAAAGAAGACACGCGACGACAAAGACGGAGTCAGGTGACGCGGGGAGAGTGACAGGCGGAGAGACGCAAGGACGAGTGGCACGTGAGTGTTTCCTTCACTGGCAGCGAAGGCCAATCACAATCACTAGAGAGTGAGCATTAGTTTTGGTTACACGACTAAATGATTGTGACCTTTTCTGATCATTGGTAAGCGAGAGAGAAGAGAGGGAGAGATAGCAGCAGGATAGAGGGAGAGAGAAACTGCAGAAGAAAGAGAGAGAGACAGCAAAAGGCAGACAGCGGGAGAGAGAGAGAGAGAGAGAGAGAGAGAGAGAGAGAGAGAGAGAGAGTGAGCAGAAATGAGGGAGATAGAAACTGCAGAAGAAAGAGAGAGAAAAAGACAGAAAAAGAAATAGGCAGACAGTTGGAGAGAGAGACAGAGAGAGAGAATGAGAGACAGTAGAAGAGACGGCAAGAGAGAGGCAGACTGTGGCAGAAAGAAGGAGAAACAGAAGAAGGTATGGAGAGAGAAACTGCAGAATAAAGAGTGAGAGCAGAAGGGAGGGAGATAGAAACTGCAGAAAAAAGAGAGAGACAGCAAGAGGATCAGAGACAGCAGAAGAGACAGAGAAAAAAAGAAAGAGACAGCAGGAGGGAGAGAGAAAAAGAGGCAGACAGAAGGAAAGAGAAAGAAGGTGAGACAGCAGGAGGGAGATAAGAGAGAGAGAGAGAGAGAGAGAGAGAGAGAGAGAGCGCCTGACAGTGGAAGAAAGAGAGACAGACAAACAGTGGGAGAGAGAGACAGACAAACAGTGGGAGAGAATAAGAGAGAGAGAGAGAGAGAACTGGACAGTGGTGATGTCATCACTGTGCGTGTAAATGTTGAGTTCCGTCAGTGTTCTGAACATCATTCGTACCTGCGACTGCACGTTGGCCCCGACCTGAGAGCCCTGATAGTCCCCGTTCAGAGACTGAACACTCAGAAACAAATCACCAGAGCTCGACATGTTAAAAGAGCCAGCAGAACCTGAGAGAGAGAGAGAGAG
>CM051495.1:30359300-30371477 GCA_028031935.1 Paedocypris micromegethes | reverse complement strand
AGAGAGAGAGAGAGAGAAGCAGCATGAAAGACAGAGCGCAAGTCAGCCACAGCAAGAAAGAAAAGAGCAGGAGCGTGTTAGAAGACAAGACAAGCCTAAATAACAGCAGAGAGACAGATCACAGACAAAAGAGTGAGAGAAAGAGTGAGAGATCCAAAACAACCGAGTGGAGAAAGAGACAAACAGAATAAAGGATCAAAAAAGAACAAACAAAAAGTGATACAGAGAGTGAGAGGCCACAAACTTAGTGAGGAAAAGAAAACAAACAAAAAGACTAAAAAAAAGCGAGTGAACTAAACAGTGATAGAGTGAGAGATCACAAACAACAGAGTGAGGAAAAGAAAAAAACAGAAAGAGTGAGGGAAAGAGAAAGAGAGACCAAAGAAAAGAGTAAGGGAAAGAAATCACAAACAACGGAGTGGAAAGAAAGAGTCATAGAGAGTGAGAGAGATCACAGACAACAGAGAGAGAAAAAGAGATCAAACAAAAGAGTGATAAAAAGAGAGAGAACAAACAAGAGTCATAGAAAGAGACAGAGAGAACAAATAAAAAAGTAATAGAAACAAATCACAAACAACAGAGTGAGGGAAAGAGAAAGAGAGAGAACAAATAAAAGGGTAATATAAAGAGTGTACAAACAACAGAGTGGGGGAAAGAGAGAGACAATAAGACAAATAGAAAGCGAGAGACAGAGAGTGAGTGAGAGATATCACAATCAACAGAGTGAGGAAAAGAGAGATCAAACAAAAGAGGGAGAGAGCAAACAAAAGAGTGATAGAAAGAGACAGAGAGAACAAACAAAAGAGTGACAGAAAGAGACAGATCACAAACAACAGAGTGAGGGAAAGAGATCAAACAAAAGAGAGAGAGGGCAAACAAAAGAGTGATAGAAAGAGACAGAGAGAACAAACAAAAGAGTGATAGAAAGAGAAAAATCACAAAAGGGAAAGAGACAGATCACAAACAACAGAGTGAGGGAAAGAGATCAAACAAAAGAGTGATCAAAAGAGAGAGAACAAACAAGAGTCATAGATAGAAAGAGACAGAGAGAACAAACAAAAGAGTGATAGAAAGAGAAAAAAATCACAAAAGGGAAAGAGACAGATCACAAACAACAGCGGGAGGGAAAGAGCGAGAGAACGAGAGACTTTGGAGAAACAAAGTAGAGTAACGAGAGCATAAAGAAGACAGAGAGAGAGAGAGAGAGAGAGAGAGGGGGCGTGGTCACCTGCAGAGTTGGGCGTGGAGGGGGAGTTGGCCTGACTGCCGTGTGCAGACACGCTGGCCGCGCTGACCGCCGTCCTGGCCGCGTACATGTTTGCTTCTTCCTGGAACTTCCCGATGTTCTTCTTGTAGCGGATCCGCTTGTTCCCGAACCAGTTCGACACCTGCAACCAGCCAATCACAGCACAACACACTCCAGATGTTCAGTAACTCAAACATCTGTCGCCCAAGACACCTAGACAGTCCCACAATGCAACGCAACATCCTCAATTCTCCAACACTTTATCTCGCACAAAAACGAAGTGTGTGTGTGTGTGTGTGTGTGTGTGTGTGAGAGACAGTATTTGAATATTTTATTTTTTGTTCATTCGGATTCTAATTCGTATATCAACAATGTGCAATATTGTTCCATTCATTTTCATTATCTTTATTTATTGTTTACCATTGTGGCTGCTGCAAAATGTAAATTTCTCATTGTTGGGACAAATAAAGATTGTTTTCTTCTTCTTCATTGTCTTATTTTCTCTTTCTTCTTCTTTTCTCTTTCTTCTTTTTTTCTTTTTCTTCTTTTTTCTTCTTTTTTCTTCTTCCTCTTCTATTGTGTGTATGTGTGTGTGTGTATGTTTGTTTAAAAATATTACTAAGAATCAGTAACGTTAATTTCAGAATCAGGAAACCATTCCTAGTTGTGTATTGACTTGGTTTCCTCTGACCTGTGAGACGGTGATGGAGCACTTCTTGGCCAGCTCCTCTTTGGCCTCCTCGCTGGGATACGGGTTGCTGAGGTGCGAGTAGAAGTATTCGTTCAGGATCTCTGTCGCCTGCTTGTTGAAGTTCCGCCTTTTCCTCCTGTGTGTGTGTGTGTGTGTGTGTGTGTGTGTGTGTGTGTGTGAGAGAGAGAGTAAACGTAGTAAATAAAACATAGTACACCATTATACACTATTACATGTACTGTATGTACACACACATATTATTATTCACACTTCTATTCCTTTATCTTGGACTTTTTTTTTAAACAAAATTAGGTAAAACAATTTATTGTACTTTTACACACACATACAGTGTACGTACTCTATATAACAAACTTTATTTTTTATTTTATCTATTTATCAATCTGTAAATACAGCATGGTCAGAATGTATTTATGAGTGTCATGTGTAATTCACATGCATAGACTAATATATGCAATAAATAAATAAATATATACTGTATATATATATATATATATATATAATTAGAATATATAAATATATATGGGAGCCACGCTCCTTTTGTGTAGCAAAATTTTTCCGAAACTCTGGAAGACATTTTCGCGCTGTCGCATTTCATCACTCTGGATTTTAGCTATCTAGGACATTCATAAGTCGGGGTACCACTGTTTCTGTATTTTGCCTATATAAACACTGTATATATTCACACACATACATATTTTTACGTTTACGTATATATGTAAATTTATTTCCAGAAAATATTTAGTCTTTTTTATTTTGCTGGGCGGAGCGAGACTGGTGAGCAGTGGAGGGGCGGAACAGATGAGGCGGTGGCGGATTAGAGCGGGAAAGCCGCGGCAGCTCTCCACACATCCGCAGCTTCATTTAAATGTCACGCCGACGACTCCCAGCTTCCGGCGGGATTTATCCGCGGAGAAATGTATGCAAATCCCCGGCACGCTCCGAACTCAGAGCAAGCGATTGCACTGTGTGTGCGGGCGCGGTCACACCCACCTGGCGTCCAGGAAGCGTGAGCGCAGGATCATCACGGCCTCGCACGTGCTCTGCTTCAGCTGCATCTGGATGGAGCTGAACTTGCGGTGGATGATGCCCACCATGCGCTCAATCTCCTTGGGCGAGATAGGACGGGTGCGCGACTGCTCCCTCAGCAGGTTCATCACGTGGGTCGTGAACTCGTTGCACGCCTGAAGAGGGACAACAGTGTGTTGAGTCGAGAAGAACCAGCTGGTAACTGAAGCTACATTTAAGGTCAAAGGTCAGGCAAGGGGACATTACCGTATTTAACACAAATATACCGTATTTTCTGGACTATAAGCCGCTACTTTTTTCATAGGTTTTGAACCATGCGGCTTATACAACGGTGCGGCTATTATATGATTTTTTTCTCGCTTTAAACCGGAATTAGAATCAATATCTAAGACAGAATAAATGCAAAGAAGAATACGCTACTTCCTCTTTAGCAGATATAATTTTTACAAGTTTCAATCAGCAAAGTTGCTGCCGTGTTAAAATACAGGTTAGGAAAGGATCTATTTAGTTACATTTTTCAAAGTCAAAGTACATGAATATTTACAATTAAATGTACATTTACAATTAAAAATCGTTCTGTTCCTGTAGTAAATCCAAAAACATACATATCTGTGGCTTGCAAAACTTTGTTTAATAGAGCGGATGCGGCTTATATACAGGTGCGGCTTACAGTCCAGAAAATACGGTAAGCATCATTTTATTCTAATTTTCGACGCTCAAAAATTTCGGCGGAGCTTATAATTGCCCATTTTCAAATATCCACGTTAATATAAGCCTTCATTTTTCACAAATAAACAGAAACTTGTCGTCTTTATGCAGCGGCGCGCGTGTGCGTCTATATAATGTTAAACAATGGCCCGTAGGCAGATGCTACAGTATAAGCTTTTATTGGCTCAATAACAGAAATAAATTAACATTACACAGTACGCGACACTTAACAGGGACAAAATAACACTGGAAGAAGTAAGATTAAACATTATTGATAATACGACAAACAGAAACTACAAACCACAACGCGTAGCTTAGCTTAGCGCAACCGGCTACAAACAAGTCCAACGTGTCATCACAGAAAGAGTCTAAACAGTCAAAAATGAAGAACACGGGCAAGAACTTAAAAAAAAATAAATCCAAGGAACAGACACAATCAAAACGCTCGGTCGCTGCACAGGGATAATAATCCTTCGCTATGGAACCAAGAGCTTGAAACAGGCCTGAGCTGGAAACAATTGCTCTGCGCATTTGCGGAGTCTGACTGTAGAGCAAAGGATCTTGTGAAATTAAGTCCTGACCACTACAATCGACTTTTCGTTATATATCATTCAAGCAAAACGATATCAAAATGACACGAGTCACAAGTTTGGTTTGTTAAATAAAGAGAAAATAGTATTTTTAGGAGAATGTTAACATAATTGAACCAGAAACGTTAATACAAAATAAATTTATTTTTTATTTTGTTTTCGAAAAATCAGGAGGATGCTTATATTCGCGTAAATACGGTATTGGCATTCGAAGAGCCAATCATAGCTCAGCTCATTTGCATATAACACACACACACACACACACACAGTGGAGCGCTCAGGGAGTGACTCTGTGTTAGTTCATTAATCATCCAGAAAACAAGGTGAGACCGCCTGGTTACGCTCGAAATATTACGCTTTAATTCCGAATCGCCTCGCTGGTGTGAGACTCGTCACTCAACACCAGAGTGTGTGTGTGTGTGTGTGTGTGTGTGTGACGAGAGCTCGGGGGAAGAGCGGTGCTGGGTGGTCCGGGAGTGTTTTCACTCCTCTGTCACAAGAATGAATGTCTTTTTGTGAGCAAACAAACAGAAAGTCCTGCTCCTTTCCCAGAATGCACCACAGCTTTCACTGATCATCAAAGATGGACGACGCTGACATGGATTCTGACTCACCTACATGACAAACACTGTTTCTCCATAATAAAATAAAAATAATGACAATAATAAATAAATATACATAATTAACAACCTTGTGTTTACATAGCATAAACAAACTACCAAGAGGCGCTGATGAGTAGCAGCGATCATTAAGAATCATTTTATGACTTTTTGTTGGAAATTGAGAAATTAGAAAATTATACAGACATAGCTGCCAGCGGCAATGATGTGGATCAACCAATGTATATAATGTACGCATGAAACCTAGGGATACGATACAAAAAACTATGTTTATTTATTTATTGATACTAGGGCTGTCAAACTATTACAATTTTTTAACTAGTTAATCGCGCTTCCTCAACCAGATTAATCGTGATTAAATCACAAATAATAATAATAATGTATCATTAACAATTCTTTAGTATTAACAATTATTAATAACATGAACAAGTATAGAATCTTTTAATATTGAATATTGAAGTGTAAAATGTAAATTAATGTAAACTCAACACAAAATAAACACTTGTTTAAATACTGTAATACACCGTTTTGACTAAAGAAAACAATGGGTAAGCCGGTCATAATAATTAAAAAAGAAAGAAGTAATTTACTTTGAGGAAAAGAGACAACGGATATGTATTTGTATATTTGTGTGGCAAAAGTATGGCACTGATAACTAGTCTAGCTGAAAAGACTGATCACACATTATCTAAAGGAACAAAAGTCTGACATATGATCTGTGCTCAGTGCACATGCGCACGCAGTCGTCTGAGAGACTGCGAATAATTGAATTGCACTCTATTCTTTCACAGGGCTGTGATTTCAGCTTTGCAATAAACTGTACAAATAATACTGAAAGGTTTTGAAGTGAAACTCAAAAACCGGAAAAACCGGAAAAACCGGAAGTACGATTAACAGTGTTAATAAAATTTGATCATCAAATTAAATTAATCGCATGAGTTAACGCGTTAACTTTGACAGCCGTAATGTATACATTACATTTTTACAGTGCCTTTCTGATAATGATACATATACATATACAAAAATGATACAAAACCTCATCCTAAAAGCATTTGATCTGATTTATATTTTTCAAAAATTATTGGAATATTGTTAGAGCTAATTTACATAACTAAACAGTGCTATTAAAATCTGAGCAAAAAAGAAAACAACTATTTAATGAAAGTAACTATATTTCTATAGGTCTTTTGCAATACTGTATATGAAACCAATCACAAGATTATATCTAGTAGGTTTTATTCTAGATACATTTCTGCCCGCTGTGTGTGTGTGTGTGTGTGTGTGTGTGTGTGTGTGTGTGTTCTGACAGTCTGACCTGTTCGTATTTCTCCAGCTCGGTGTGGTAGATCTGGCGTATCTGAGAGAGTTTGGCTCTGTAGTCGGAGTGTTCGGCCGAGTTATCTGCTCCGATCCCGCCCGCCGCCGCCGCCGCCGCTGCAGCCGCCGCAGACCCGCCCCCTTTCTCCGGTCCGGACACGCCCTCCGCCAGCAGCATGTTGTCCAGCCGCATCAGCTGTGCGTCGGGCGGATCTTCCTCCTGAGCGCCGCGGATGCTGAGCACTGATGGAGGAACAACAACACCGGGGTTAAAACACTTGTAGTTATTCCATTATACTCATTAGATTATCAACCACAATTCCATGACGATATTTAATTTAATGTAATAAATGAATAACGACAATAATAAACGACAATTTAATCTTTAGACCGTGAGTAAAGAAAAGGAAAAGCATCTTCAACCTCAAAATTAAACATGTTTTGTGATAGCTTTGGTGAAGATATAATAAACATGGTTGCTATTTAAAAACCTGACAATAATGATCAGAATTATGTCAGAGAATTATTTAATTATTTAAGGTTAAATTATTATTATTTGTTTAATAATAATGCTAATAATAAATTGTATTTATTTATGTATTCAAACAAACTAATAATACAATCATCTCGTTCATTCCCATAATACTGGTTTGAAAGGGAATAGAAAGAAGTACAACTATTATTATAGCAACTAGAAGTATTATTATTATTATTATTATTATTCAAAAATATGTGACTGCAGTTTCCTCGTCCGACACTAGAGGGCCCCGGTGTTTCTGTATCAGATTAGATCGGCTCTCACGCGCACGCACGCTCTTCACACGCTTGAAATATCCAATATTTAAACGCTCTACAATAAACATGCAATATGTGATGGATATATGTTCATACATTTAAGATGTTATGAGTATTGTGTCAGTAAAACATGTACGTTAATGTTTAAACACACACACACACACACACACAGCAGTTGGTGTAACACAATCCATCTCTACTTGACACATTTGCGAGATTGCGGAAAAAGTCGACATCTTTTTAAATCGCAGTCGTCTTCAAACGTCGAGTGTGAGTTCAAAGGTCAAAGCGTTTTCCTCTCGTGGGTGGGAGATCACATGACAGAGCCAATCCCGCCAGGTTTGATCGCACTTCCATTTTAATTACGGGCGACATTTCTCTCGCTCTCATCCACCGTCGGCTCCGCGTAGCCCCACACAGACGCATTCAAACGTGTGTGTGTGCGCGCCAGACCTCCAGCTTGTGGTTGGATGGTCATCGTCCGCGTTAATGCCAATTATGGGTGACGGTGTCTGGGAGCGCGAGGATTTATTAATCCAGAGACAAAGGGCGAGCAGTGAGGCATGAAGGCCGGAGCGCTGAGAAACAGGCCGTCTGTGAGGAGGACTCGCTGCTGATGCTGAGGTCAAGAGGTCAGGGTTAGGAGACCTTCACGTCCAGTGCCACTGAGGGAAAATCTCACGGGTCCAGCAGATGACACGAGAGAGAGAGAGAGAGAGAGAGAGAGAGAGAGAGAGAGAGAGAGACAGAGAGAGGGAGAGAGAGAGAGAGAGTCTCTTTCTTACTTTCTCATTTTCTCTCTTTCACCCCTGTTCTCTCCCTTTCTGTCACTCCTCTCTTTCTCTTATTCTCTCTCTCTTTCTATCACTAATCTCTCTGTCCTTCTCTTTCTGATTTTTTTGAACAAATGAACGATTGAATATGCCTAATATGCATTCATTTTTGGGAATTTCTCTCTATCATTTTGTTTCTCTCTCACTTCTCTCGCGATAACTCTTTCACCCGCCTCTCTTTATGTACTCTCTCTATTCCTTTCTCTCTCTGCCTTTCACCCTTCTCTCTTTTATGTACTCTCTCTACTCCTCTCCCTCTCCATCACCTCTCACTTTATTTTCTTGCTCTCCTCTTTTTTTCTTTTTCTTTCATTTATCATTTATTTATTTTACTCACACACTTTCTTGTTAACCAACCCTCCTCTTTTTCCCTTTCACTCTCTCTTTCTATCACCCTTCTATCTCTATCTCTCTCTCTCTCTCTCTCTCTCTCTCATATACGCAGTCTTTAAAGCATGCTTGGAAAGAGCGACGGCAGCCACGCAGTTACAAAAGATAAAGACAGCAAAAGATAAATAAATGAAACCGAAGCCTGAAGTCGTCAAGGCAGCGAGACACTTCCAGCAAAGTGTCCTGGTCTCTGGTGCATTACAGCGCTTTTACGCGGGAGTCTTGGCGGAAACTCCAGGCGGGTGAATTCCTCCGCGCGTTATAAAGCGTCTAGACTGAAGAGCGAGAGCGGAACATAAAAACCCCTCGGTCCGTGAAGCCATTAGCTGCAGCGCTGCCAAGTCGCCGCTCCACGTTCACGGCTGTTTGTTTGACTTGGCCGGACGCTCGTCCTCCATCAGTCTGTCCAGCCGCAATACGATCCACACGCATGAAGAAAAAACAACCACGGGGGATCAGAAGTCAATGGAACGGACGTGATGGAAAGAAAACAAAGAGCGGGTGCGTACAAGGCCGAGAACGCGCCAGCTTCATGAGGTCATCAGACAAGCTTCACGTCCAATAAGATCACACTGGTTTGTGAGATCTTTGGACCGACGTGAGAGTAAAAGTTGCTCCTATTTTTGATTCTTTTGAAGTGCAAAGTAGCAAAATACTTAAGTAACAAAGTCCTCGAGTTACTCAAGTACTTTATACGACTTTACATCATCTGACTATCTATTCATTCCCCTTGTGGAAATTCTCCTTCGTTCCAAATGAATAAAATAAAATTCATTGTGTGGCTCTTTGGTCGACTTTAACCGACCAGTGTTAGGTTCGGGTTATACAAAATAAACCTTTTTTTTTTACCTGCATGGATTAACTACTTTGTACCGTATTTATCGAGCTTTAAAGTGCATTTAAAGTCACAAAAAATGTTTAAAAACTGACTGCGTGTCTGAGGAAAAAAAAGGAGAGGCTTATATGTGAAAACCGATTAGGAAACAGACGTTTATTAACTCACTTTCTGCTTTTTTAACTCTCATAAACGTTGGTTTATGCTAAAAGTAGAACAAGGATTTACCAGAAAAACTGTCTCTGCTGATAGTATATTTGCCAGTCGCTTTTGGTTTGAACAGTTCACAAAACATGCACAAATAATAAAAACGTGCAAAACTGAAAAATTGTCACTGCTATTTATTGCTTTTGTTCTGGCATAGACCTTTGTAAGAATTATTTCCTTCCTTCCATTTGCTGCTGCGGAGCTGGAGTCAATCCCAGCATCTCTGAACACAACCAGAACCAGTACACACACACACACACACACACACACACACAAACACACAAACACACACTCTTGAACCTTTATGTTTTTGGACTGAAAGCAAGGATTTCTCTGGTTGGTCTCAAACTCAGTCCTCCTTAAATGCAAATTATTGTCTCTTTACCATTTATTCTCTCTATATACTGTACTTGTCTCTCTATATACTATACTGAACAGTGCTATACTATACAATAACAGTGATTTGATTGATGTGATTAACTATTTTTTGGTTTCTTTTCACTCACTTTTCTCTCTACTTCTTATTTCCTGTTCTCTCTCTCTCTCTCTCTCTCTCTCTCTCTCTCTCTCTCTCTCTCTCTCTCTCTCCCTCTCTCTCTCATTCTCAGATATTGCCGTCACATCACAGAACAAGACAAACACACACTGATGGATGACGTAATGTCTCCAATCCTCCTGAACCAATGCTTTGGAATAAAAAGGCAAAATGCTGTAACTGGGTCTCAAACTCGGTCCTCTATAGGGGTCTGAACGAGATATAAAAAAGCAAATCTGGTAAGAGATTTCTCAGCTAGTAAGCGTTCGTCATATGTAGAGGTGTAAAGAGTACCTGAAAATAGCTTACTGTCAAAATGACAAGTTACAAGTCACCAACTCCAAGAAGACTTGAGTAAGAGTCGTAAAGTATCCAATTTTGATTTTACTCCTACTGACTCAAGGCTCAAAAAACACCAAGTAATGTGAAAAACAAGAAACTGTTTATGAGGTTTTATTTCCTAACACAGAAATGAAATGTAACACCTCAATTCAAGTTTCAAAATATCTATTCAAAATAGATAAAAAAGAACAAAAAGTCAGTCTCAGTCAAACTCAAATGTGTAAAGAAGTGGAAGTGAGAATCCACGTTCACGTGATTAAGCTGAAGAACAGCATCCAGTACCTTCAGCATCCTGCAGATGGCGATATCACCCCGTCCGCCCAAGAGATTAAAAAATACAACCACAGTAAGTGTCCATTCAAATGTAGTGGAGTAAAGAGTACAGATTCTCAATCCCAAATGCAGTCAAGTAGAGAGTAAAAGTTGCTTATGTGTTTGATACTCACTACAAGTACAAAGTAGAAAAATACTCAAGTAACAAAGTCCACTTACTCAAGTACTTTTTCACGACTGATCATTTGACTAAACATTGTAATATCAGAGCGAAAAAAGCGTTCACAGAAAAAAATACTGTAAAAAGAACCGACAAAAAATGCTTACATTTAAAAACTAGATAAAAATGCGGTTGCTCTTTTAATACCAAATAAATAAATAAAGGAAATGTCTTGCTGGGAAGAGCGCGCGCAGGAAGTGATGATTTATTCACTGCACTTAAAGCTGAGGCGGCTCACCCGGCTGGGCTCAGGGTCATCATTACACGACTCACTGAAGCCACTTTACTCCGTAACACCCGGATAATTGATTCCCGACTTGATTTTCCAGCGTGTCTTCCAGCGGAGGAGGAGGAGGAGGAGGAGGAGGAGGAGGAGGAAAGCCTCATTAGTATCGCTCTCTTCAGCTCAAGCCAGAGCCGAGTTACCCGGAAACATGCAGCCTTCGCTTTAAGACAAATATTGATGAATTATTGCCAGTGCATTTCTAAAATAATAATAAATAAAAAAAATGAAAAAAAACAACAAACAAGAATAAAAACAAAATTGCTCTGAGTTTCGCTGAACGTAATTCCCTGAGGAAAGTAGACATTTACTAGGATACATTGCCGAAATTCCACGATGTAAGGAACTAGAGGAATCAGAAAACTCTGTGTTAGAGTGGAAGTTTACGTCCATCCATTTTCTACTGCTTATTCCATTTCAGGGTCACGTGGAGCAGGACGTGTACATATCAAATCAATGTCTATCGCAAAGCCCAAGAACAGAGTCCATACTAGACACTGCTCTCTCTCTCTCTCTCTCTCTCTCTCTCTCTCATTTTCTCTCTCCCTCACTCTCTCTCTGGCCCTCTCCCTTCCATCCTTCCTTCTTCTCTCTCATTTCCTCTCTTCTTTCCTCTTTCTCTCATTTCCTCTCTTTCTTCCTCTATCTCTCTCTCCCTCTCTCTCATTTCCTCTCTTTATTTCTCCTTATCTCACTCTCCCTCTCTCTTCCTTCATCTCAATCTCCATCTCTTCCTTCTTCACTCTGTCTCTCAATCTCTCTACCCCCCCCCCCCCACACACACACACACTCCCTCATCACAGACACTGTTTAATTTCCAAGAAACATCACTGGAAGAGCTCAGGATTCCTGCATCGTTTTCCGTGATGGCGACTCTCCAAAAGCCTTCTCTTCCCCAGCGAAGGAGACGTTTAGTGCTGTAGTCTTCTGTAGTTTCCATTAAGCAAACATCAAGCTCGAGCCAGAGCTCCACGGATACTGAAATATTCATCCAGCTTCTATGAAAGGAACCGCGAGCGCGTCCTTCTCTCGTCAGAAAGCAAACACGTCTCGCATCAATAATGTTATAACTCCGCGCTCTCATATCTAGCTTGTTTAACAGAACACTGTGTTTTATCTACTATTGATCAGGCACTCTGAAATAAATTAATGATTCAAATTCATGAAAATCAAATAAGCAAATGTCCCACGAACAGTGTCTATGAAAAGAATAATCGGATTTGGATGAGTTTTTCCTCCTAAGAT
>CM051495.1:30325424-30344841 GCA_028031935.1 Paedocypris micromegethes | reverse complement strand
GAGAGAGAGAGAGAGAGAGAGAGAGAAAGAGAGAGATAAAAAGAGAGTAAGAGAGACAGAGTGAGCGAGAGCAAGGAAGGCAGAGAGAAAGAGAGAGAATAAGAGAAAAAGGGAGAGGAGAGAAAGAGAGAAAGGGAGAGGAGGAGAGAAAGAGAGGGAGAGAGGAAGAAAAAGGTAGAGAGAGGGAGAGAGAGAAAGAGCGAGAAAGAAGTGTGAAAGAGAGAGATAAAAAGAGACTAAGAGAGACAGAGCGAGGGGGGGGGCAGAGAGAAAGAGAGAGAATCAGAGAGAAAGGGAGTGAGTGAGTGTGTGTGAGAGAGAGAGAGAGAGAGAGAGAGAGGGAGAGAGAGAGAGAGAGAGAGAGAGAGAGAGAGAGAGAGAGAGAGAGAGAGAAAGTGAGAAGGTGAGTGAGTGAGTGAGTTCTGGAAGAAGTTCTGGAAAAGAACACACGGCATTCTGGGAAATCTGGTAAAGAACACAACGCATTGTGGGACATTTTGATGTAAACACACTGCATCCCGGCAGACTTTGATAAGAACAGAATGCATTCTGGGATACTTTGATACAAACACACTGTATTCTGGGATATCTGGATACAAACACACTGCATGCTGGGATGCCTTGAAGGGAACACATGAAGAATACATTTCCAAGTAAACATACATCGTGGATCAGAACATTTGTGTTATAACTCGACATAATTGCAAAAACACGCCCTGAATAGGCCACACCCCTCATTCCAGCCAGAGTTCATTATGCAAATGATGTGGCTGGAGCAGCATGAAGCTCTGTGATCACTGGAGATCGCTCATACAGAATCATGGCCTAATAGCTTCCCATTACCATAATTGCCATCACAACCAGCATTGCATTTCTCAGAGTAGCGCTCGAAAAAACCGAGGCCGGTCCAGAATAGATGTGTTGCCCTGAAAATAACATCTCTGCATTTCTCCAAAAGTTGTTGTTATTTTTTAAAGAAAGGCCTACATTTTCTTGGCCAACAATTGATTAGTCAATATTCAATCAAATTTGGAAACGCAAAACAAAAAAACTGAGACATCTACTCATTCATTTTCTTGGTCACTGGGGATTCCATTTCTATCCTAGACTCTTAAAGGCCAAACAAACTCATGTCTCAAACTCATGTCTAACACTCAAATCTGAAACTTGAGTCTCAAACCTCAGGTCTCAAACCCGGGTCTCAAACTTGGGTCTCAAACTCAAGTCTCAATTTCAGATAATAAAACTCTTGTCTCGAACTCGGGTCTCAAACTCGGGTCTCAAACTCGGGTCTCAAACTCGGGTCTCAAACTCGGGTCTCAAACTCAGATCTCAAACTCAGATCTCAAACTCAGATCTCAAACTCAGATCTCAAACTCAGATCTCAAACTCAGATCTCAAACTCAGATCTCAAACTCTTGTCTCAAATTCTTGTCTCAAATTCTTGTCTCAAACTCTTCTCAAACTCTTCTAAAAACTCTTCTAAAAACTCTTCTCAATCTCTTGTCTCAAACTCTCAATTTCAGATCTGAAACTCTTGTCTCGAATTCAGATAATAAAACTCTTGTCTCAAACTCGGGTCTCAAACTCAGATCTCAAACTCAGATCTCAAACTCAGATCTCAAACTCTTGTCTCAAATTCTTGTCTCAAATTCTTGTCTCAAACTCTTCTCAAACTCAGGTCTCAATTTCAGATCTGAAACTCTTGTCTCGAACTCACATAATAAAACTCTTGTGTCAAACTCGGGTCTCAAACTCAAATCTCAAACTCGGGTCTCAAACTCAAATCTCAAACTCGGGTCTCAAACTTGGGTCTCAAACTTGGGTCTCAAACTCAAATCTCAAACTATTGTCTCAAATTCTTGTCTCAAACTCGGGTCTCAAACTCGGGTCTCAAACTCGGGTCTCAAACTCTGGTCTCAAACTCAAGACAAAAACTGCGCAGAAATTCACAAACAAACCGAATGCGAAAACTATGGCGAGAAACAGAATATCATCTTTTATTGCGGATGTAGTCATTAGCAGAGAGAAATCTCGCCAGATCTCCAGCAGCATCTCTGAACTCACACATTCCCAGAGGAGACACACAGGCTCTGATGAATTGATTGATACCATTTTCCATCTGCCAGCGCTGTCAAAGAAGTAGAGAACGAGAGAGAAATGAAGGAAAAAAACACAGCGGCCATTTCTTGTTGATTTCTTCAGGGACACACAAACACACGTACAATGTCACAGTCCTGATCTCACGCAACAAACCGCGCGGATCTCATCTACTACGTGTGTTTGCCAGAAGATTCCACATCACATTTTGTGATTACACGCATCTGCTTTACTATGCTAACTAGCCGTAGCTAATAATGACTGTTCGTGTAAACTGTTCATCACTTAAACGACTTGGAAAATATGTAAGTAATAATGATATACGTATATGTAAAAAAAAAACATGTTTAAATATTTTCTTCAATAAAAATATTGTTAAAAATTAACATAAAAAATCTAATAAAAAATAAATAAATATAAGTTCTCATTTATGTTATAATATAAATTAGGGCTGTCAAAGTTTTTTTCACTTCCTGTTTGGCGACGTGCCATGAATGAAGAAGAGAGCCGTCCTCGTGTCACCAGGTGCGGCTTATTATGATCAGCAGCGCACAGTCATTGTGTTCAAGTGTTTAAGAACAGACACTTTAATGTATTGCGGATTTTTTGGTTTGGATCTGTGCGATCTGGTCTCAGTTTGCTGTGTTTTGAATGTTGTTGAATGGACTTATTAAAACTCATCTTCAGACACTGCGTATGATTTCCCTGCTCACGGAGCTTTACTGACGCAGTTCCTTTTCAACTGCAAATATCTTGCTTGTCAGAATTCTTGGTCGGATCAAATCTCTGTTCAAAAAGCTGTAGATCGTACTGATTAGATAAACATACAATACTGTATTTACTTACACTTGTTTTTAAAAAGAGACATTCTAAGTTTTATGTAGACAAGTTAGGGTGATTTATTAAGTTTTTTTACAAAGTATTTATTAAGTTACAGTTTGTTTTCAGCTTACAAAGAGAAACTTCATGTTTTAGTTTTATTATTACTATTTTTATTCTTATTTAGTATTATTATTATTATGTTTACAAAAAAATATTGAACCTAATAAAGGTTCAATTATTCTTCTTCTTATTATTATTATTATTATTAGTAGTAGTAGTAGTTGTATTAAAAACACATCGTCCTGCTTTTATAAAGAGTGTAACCTAAAAAAATAGGTACTTCAAGCTTTCAATTGGTGTACAATATTTATATGTAAGACCAAAATTGACTTTTTGGGGGGGTTATATCTTGAAAAAAGTGCGACTTGACCTCAGAGCGTTAAAAAACAAAGAAAATATATTGCAAATTGAACAAAAAGTATTTAAACAGTGTTTATGTAGTGTTTAGTCTAGATCAATTCACACATTACACCTCAATATCCAACATTACAAGCTTCAGTCTTTTAATTGTGATTTATCGCGATTACTTCGGTCAGGCAAATTAATTAGTTATAAAAATGAATTGTTTGACATCCCTAATATATATTATGTAATATATGTGAGACAATATAATAAGCATTTCTTTTTTTTTATTAATTATGATGCAGGTGTTTGAAACAAAGTCTGTGAAGCAAACAAAGTAAAAAGCTTGTGATGTTTATGATATATGATATAATTACATAAGGGTTTCTCCATGTTCTGAAAAAGATCTAAAAATGCAAACAAACACTTATAAATGCAATTCATATGTAAAAAATACATGTACACTACCACACAATCCATATAGAGAGTGCACTGTTTTAAATACCCTAAATAAATCAATAGACACAGCCACATCCATCAGAGTGAAATCCCGGGAAATTGGTGGGAAAAAGTGTCCGGAGTGAAAAACAGCAACACACACACCACCATCTCAATTGGAGTCAATGAGCATCAGCAGACTCATCACGGCCAGAAAATCCTTCCTGGCGTGTGACACTCCAGCAGCTTCCTCCACACCACACGCTGTTGATCATTGGCTAACACGCTCGTCTCTCCAGCAGGTTTAATTTGACACTCTGAGCCGGGGTAACGAGGTGAGGAGAGAGGAGGCGAGGTGGAATTCATTAGCCGCACCACCGCCGGGTCCTCGCTCCCCCGCTAATGACGAGGAGAAAGCAGACAGGCCAGACACGGGATGAAATAAACATGAGCGGCTCGGGCTGAGGGGACGGCGAGCGAGGGTCCTGAAGACCCCGGGCCCCTGGAAGATCACAGGAGACGCCGTTCTGGATGCTATTAGCCGCTGATGAAAGCCAACGGAGGCTGAGGATGGCAGGACCGGGACGTGAGGATGCTCGGCTCTCCCTCCCTCAATAAGAACATATTGTTCAATATTATACAATAAATACATATGAGTTCTCATGTATGGTCTAACAATCTTATCAAGAATATTCCAATTTTTAAAACATTTAATGAGGGTTTCATTGTTCTAAACGGAAAATGATATTTGCTAATAACTCAGCTTTACTATATTAGTAGTTCTTTTTAATAGAAATTAAAACTTGAAGAATACAACAAATTGTTTTTTTATATGGATATTTAAATTACTGTATAATTGTAATAAATATAGTGTATATTAACCCGAACTGTATATTCATATTTATATAATTATATACACACACAGTTTACATGCAGTTTTAATTGTTTACATTATTACCACTGTATAATATATATTTAGTAATCTGTAAGTCATTTGATCTACTTTACAATATACATAGATGTGTAATATATATATTATTTAATACGGTATATGTATTATTTATAAATATTTTAGCTATAATATCGCCCTAGAAATACAAAAATAATTTGATACTATAATAAACATGAAACATTTTAGGCAAAAAACAACATCAAACACAAAAACATTGGCAGACATGTTTATATGATGCAGTTTAAAATGCAGCATAATAATAAAAATGAGTATGTGTTATTCAAATTAGCTGGTAAATAGGAAAAAAAGTTGTTTGGTTATTTATTCTACATTCACTTAAATCAAGCGAATCCCACTTATATGACCGCGTGTATTCAGATTTGATTTCCGAAAATGTAACAATAAATCGGAATGAGACGTGGAATTATTAGAATGCGTTTTTGTCTATCAAGGTGTGAAAATCTCAGCATTAATGAGAAAAACATTTCCTGTAATATATTTTTGATACGTTTTGATTAGCAGCAGCAGCAGCAGCAGCAGCAGCACAGTCTTATCAGCTCCGAGCTAATAAAATGGCCGTCCGTGTCGGATCTAGAAGCGGATCTGCATTAGTCATGTGGACTGACTCCCACTGGCTCGTGTCACATTCTGGCAGTCGCAGGAGAGTCAAGACCAAAATTACCCAGAGACTGACGGGATCAGCTCGGGTGAGAAGCTTCTCCTTAACATGCGGGAGAAAGTCTCTGGAAAAGCACCGGAGAAGACGAAGAAGATCTCGCATTCGTCTGCTAATGTCGGTCGACTGAGAAAATGAAGAACAAGAGAGGAACAGAGACAGACAGAGGGATGGATTTATGTGAAGAGTGATGGATTGAGAGAAAAGGCTGATAGATAAATAAATGAGTAGAGATGGATGGATGGATGGATGGATGGATGGATGGATGGATAGTAATCGGGACTATGATAAATCTTGACTACAAATTGGATCATGATTAAACTGAATTGAGATTAACCCTGATTATAAATAGCCTGGATTATCTGTAACCAGGTTTGCTAAGATACGGGAACTACAAGTTAACAAAAACCATGACTACAAGAAACTTAAATTATGACTAAGAGAGATTATGAATAATTTACACTGATTACAGATAACTTGGATTATAGATAATATTGGATTAGAAATAACACAGATAATGAAAAACATGATTATAAATAACTTGAATTTAGAATGCCATTTGTTATAAAGGGTTAAACTAGATAAAATAACCTGGATGATGAATAACCCGGGTAATAACTCACCGGGTAAGAATGCAATATGATATTATACACTTTCGTTAAAATTGATCGTTAATGCTTAGTGAAATTGAGGACCCTATATAATAATATTACAAAAAAATAACATTAACAATAATAATACAAATATTTGTCATAAATGTGTCATAAAATTGATTATGACAAGGGTAAAGCTGATTGAAATAGTAGTAGTAGTAGTAGTGATAATAACAATAATAATAATAATAATAATAATAATTATTATTATTATTATTATTATTATTATTATTATAGTAACAATAATTATAATAATAAAATAAGTTAAGAACAGCGATAAGATGGCAAACGACAGGAAGATGAAAAGAAGCGACTGACGGATGCAGAAGATAAAGTGTGTCTCGGTGTGGACGAGTTCCAGCTCCGTGTGCAATGGAACATCTGAAATAAAGCATTGGACTGTTGACTGGTTCTCCGCGGCTTCATTATCATACGCGGGTTGGCGGGAGACGGATCGAGAAGATGAATCTCACGCAGGCGTTTCCTAAAGGTCACGTTAACCTCCAAACTGCTGGGCTTTATCTGCGGACGATGATGTGCAGCACAAGACGCTTCCGTTAAAACACGGTGAAAGACGGATCACACAACTGAACTCTGACTTTCAATTTCATCCCATGATGATCATTTCTGGTTTGATTTGTATGTATTAATGATGCAGGCTTGTACACAAGACCATAAAACATATGCTTTACTTACTGAGAGAGAGAGAGAGAGAGAGAGAGAGAGACAATGTGAAAGAGAGATGGAGTGAGAGTAAGAGAGTGAGCATGAGAGAGGGAGAAATGGATGGATGGATGAACAAAAAATAAGATTAACAGAAAAACAATATAGAGAAACCATATATAATCTTGAGAAAAAAAATAAAAAAATATATAAATAGAAATAAAGTAAAATAGTGATGCACCCAAAAGAGAGAGAAAGAAAGAAAGAGAGAGAGTGTTAAATTCTTACAAAAGCTGACCAATCAGCATCACTAAATACTGTCGCATTTAATTAGCAAATAACATCACAGCTCTATTCCATCCATTAAGCGTCTTAATATGATGCACACGTCTCAATTACACCTCAGATTTGCATAATTCATGAGGTGAAGAGACGATGCAGAAGCTTCCGGCAACAATCATCTCCAGTGTGAAGCAAAAAACTTTGACTCGGGACTAGAACTTTCGTACTAGATCAAACAAACCTTCACTCTCACATCCTTTACAGTGTGTGTGTGTGTGTGTGTGTGTGTGTGTGTGTGTGTTCTGCTTTGTAAATCGTATAAAACAAAACAAAAGATAATAATTATATCATCGTGTAATAATTTACTATCATTTAGTGCATTTATACGTAAAATATAAATGCACTTAAAATAACAATAAAATACATTAAAATAATCTCATTACTCCGACTCAGCCAAACAATCAAAAAAATGTGGAGTAAAATAAATAGAAAGTTGAAGGAGAAAAAAAACATTTGATATTTATATAATAAAATATCCTTTATTATAATTTAGATAGAAAGGCAGACCGACAGACAGAGACACACACAAAGTGGATGGATGGATGGATAGAAGGATGGATAGATGGATAGATAGATGGATGGATGGATGGATGGATGGATGGATGGATGGATGGATGGATGGAATAGATAGATAGATAGATAGATAGATAGATAGATAGATAGATAGATAGATAGATAGATAGATAGATATATTGAAAATAAAATAAAACAGTTTTATATTTGCTCTTTAATACTTCTATTGATGTTGTGAGACAGAGTAGGAAGTGTCTAATCCACGCGCGGAACAATCCTCTCGAAAACAAAGACCAACGTCAAAAGAGGAAAACAAACAAACAAACAAACAAACCGCACAGTGGGTGGATAAGTGACGTCTATTAGAGCATCTTTCTGAAGACACAGACTCTTCTGCAGGTTCGAGGTGAAACAATTAGACGCCATGACACCTTCTGAAGTGAAGACGAGCGGAAGAGAAACTCATCCCTTTATTTCCCTCCTGCTTGGCTGGAAAAGAACTGGAACAGGGAGGGTTCTTATAAAAAGCAAACCCGGGTCGTGAGACTGGTTCTGTCGGCTTCACAAGTCTCAGGGCGTCTCACAACACGCTGCTTTTGTTTGTGCGTTTCCCCTTCCACGCTGCTCAATATGCCACCGCTGCCACATCACCGTCTGCTTATGCATCGCACTTTTTGTTTAGTTTTTTTTTTTCTGGCACAAATGTAAATTTTGTTTTTTTATGCACATTTTTTTCAGTTTTTTGTTACTGCGTCAATACATTCCAACGCTATAAAGACTTTCAAATTATGCGTTTAAATTATTATTTTTGACTTTTTCAATGTAGATAGTTTTTTCAGACCCTAACATTTCTATAAAATGTCAATACTTTTCTATAAAAGTCTGTATTAAAATATCTGCCAAAGACTGTAAAGTAAAATGAAATATATATAAAAAAGAGACTTTTGAAACAAATTTTGTAGAACGTATAAATATCCAAAAAACCAAACGCATTTTCCATTTCCACAAAATTATTATAGTCTCGAAAAAAACAACTTTAAATTTATGTTTTACACTTTATTACTAAACTTTTAATATGTTTTGCATTGTATAACACATGTGCACGTTTGGCGCTGATGAAACACTCGCTGTGTTTTGCATTGTAAAGAAACGAGCATTTGCATTGGAAGAAGCTAAAAGCAAAAGTGCTTTTGCATCTCATGCGTTAAAAGTAAATTAAAAAACGATTCGCTATGTTGTAGAAAAGCTGCATATGACGTGTTTGAAACATTGAATAAATCTGAATATTAAAACATATACATTAAAAAAAATAATTTATTGCTTCCACGTCTACTTTTACATACTTTTTATTACGTTGTGCATATTTAAGAATTTTTCACAATACACCTGAACACTACATTGCTAAATCTCTACACTGTTATAGAATATATATATATATATATATATATATATATATATATATATATATATATATATATATATATATATATATATATTTAGGCAACTCATCAAAAAGCATTTTATGAAGCCAGAAAAAAACCTCAATTTCAAAATGCCGAAAAATGTGCTAAAATCCCTGTCATAATATAAAAAAATGAGTAAATCTGTATGAACCTGCACAAACTATGTTCTTCTTCCAGTGCATTCCTGCACACACACACACACACACACACACACACTTTGCAAGGCGGTGTTATTGAACAAGATAGGGAAAAGCAGTGAGAGTACGGCAGCGGATCCGTGCAGAAACATGTCGAAGTTTGGATTTGATCAGCCTCCCTCCTGTACATCCCAGTAAAAACAGCACAGGGTCAAAAGGTCAGGTCGTGACCTGGGGTCGTGAACTCACACACTGAAAACACACAAACTACCTGCTGGCCACGACGGTGAGCTTTACACACACACAACACTATTAGAGCAATTAAACACACAAAAAGGTAAATAAATGCACACAAATACACACACTGATTATAATTCTAATTAATTTGAAACTTAAAATTAAATATATTCTACAAAATGCAAAAGAAAAACTCAAAAACACAAGTGAAAACTCAAACTGAAAATGAATTCAACGTTACTTACAACTAGTAATATTTCTAGCTTGTACTTTAAGCAAATAAAGAAAAATCCAAGCAAAAAATTCCAGGCCGATTTCCAAATTCATTTTCTCTTTGAACACGGACAGAACGTGTGAAGACAAGAACGTTTTCAATCATCGAGAAAAATAAATACAGCCGGGAACCTCTAACTAAAGCAACGCGGAGCTAATACGATAGGAGAAAATGACTTTAATTATAGAGAATGATCGAAAAAAATTAAAAAACTCTCGCTCGGAGTTCTCCACAGGAAAAGCAGCTTGTTGGCATGCTCTGCAATTATAAAATTATATGTTTGCATGAGCTGTGATCAAAAATCAGTGTTTTTAGCATGTTCTGCACAATAAAAACTTACATTTTGCATGTACTGCGTATCAAAAATGTGATTAGTGCACGTCATGCACAATAAAAAAGTATGTTCTTCACACTGAAAAAGTGTATTTCTGCATGTTCTGCACAATGCAAAAGTTTAATCGGCAAAATAAAAAAGCTTATTAAGGCATGTTCTGCACAATAAAAAAGTGTATTTTTGCATGTTCTGCACAAAAAAAAATGTATTTTTGCAAGTTCTACAAAACAAAAAAAGTTTATTTTGAATGTTTTTACAATAAAAAAAGTTTATTATGGCATGTTCTGCAAAAAAGGTTGATTTTTGCATGTTCGGCCCCATAAAAAAGGTTTATTATGTTATTATGTTTATTACATACAAAATTTTATTTTTGCTCGTATCAATTAATAAAAAGTTGATTTTTGCATGTTCTTTTACAGACAATAAAGTTAATTATGGCATGTTCTTCACAATATAAAATTTGTTCTGTTCTGAATATTAACAAAATCTTATTTTTGCTTGTATTAATCAATAAAAAGTGGATTATTTTCTGTTTTGCACAAAAAAGTTGATGTTTGCATGTTCCGCACAATAAAAAGTAGTTTTTTGCATGATCTGCATATTTAATGCATAATCTTAAAGTTTAAATTGGATGCACACATGTTCTATACATCAACATGTGTTTTTTTTTTAATGCTCCACCTTTTAAAAACACATTAGGGTTTGGCATGTTTTGCATGTTTGCATATGATGAAGAATAGCTTTTGAACAATCTACACATTTGAAAAAAAAAAAAAACGTTTACATTTTAACATTTAAACTTTTAATACTTTTACTTTTAACACGTTTAAAACATGGACAAAAACTTTAACTAGTTCTCCAACTCTAGTCTGTGAACTATAACATAATCAACACGTTTAAAAAAATTCTGAATATTTATATATTTAAGTCTTATACTATATATAGACCTAAGCACACAGATGTAACATTATATTATTAGTTTTTCACAAACAGCATGCACATATTGTTGGGTCAGTGATTATTAATCAGAATTGTAATGGTGGTGTAACTGAACTTCTTGAACATTTTCTGCCGTGCAGAAACAGCTTTAGCTTGTACTTCTATGAGCCATAAATCTAACCGCCTTTGTTTAACAGCGAGACTGAAATGTAAACGCCTGATCCGAAAAAGAAAACTACTGGATCATCAGCGCACTCCACTGAAAGCTGTTTATTTTTACGGAAAACGCCAAAGGCATTAAAAATCACAGTAAACACCTATAATGACACTCGAGCAGCAAAACCAAGTGTGGCAAAAAAAAAAATCTGATCAGATCAAGAAGATTTTTTTTCTTATTTGAACCAGGAGGTGAAGCAGAGGAGCAGAGCAGTCTGGGATACGTCGACGAGACGCGGCCCGAACTCTGCGTGAACTTAAAAAAAAAAAAAAACAAACAGAAAAAGAAACGGCGGGGAGCGAAACTCCCTTCCCGGACGCAGAGCAGACCCCCACAGCCCGGTGAAGCCCCTCGCTCGGCCCCAGCCCAAAGAAAACACCAGGGAGCGCAGCATCAACACAGACGAGAGCCACCCACCGCCTCACAGCTGGAAGACAGATAATGATAAAGAAATCTGCTTCATCCTTCAGCGCCGCCTTTTTATTTCACGCACTAGCACGTGTGAAACACAGCAGAAGCGCTGGCGAAAAGCAACGGAGTCTCGCTGTCTCACCGACAAACTCAATCCAAGGCCCAAACCGATCTACCCAACGATGCCAAACAACAAGTCCTTTTTCTTTCTTTCCTACGGAGAAGACTCCTTGAGTTGCTTTATGTTCAGTTTGTCAAACAAGCTTTTCCAGGGTTTTTTAAAAATTTGCATGCTCACAAAAAAAAAACGGCAATAAGCAAAACAAAAAAAAATTTTCAAAAAAAATGTTTGAATTTTATTTTTAATTGGCGAATTTGCATCTGTACTAAACCAGCACCGGTGCAATTGACAAATAAACAGAAGTTGTGATTTGCACAATCTGCAAAAAAAAAATAAATTGCAATATCAGCATGTGGAACTTGTGTGCATGAACTATTCAATCCTGCTTAACTGCGCAAAACATCGCAGCCACCATTAAAAACACACAAAAAATTTATAATTTGCAAATCGCGCAATCAGGAAAAAGAAATAGCGTGATTTCAACATTTTAATCTAGTGCGTTTATATTTCAACTTCCGCTTAACATTATTTATACTTGCAAGTCATAATTTATTTATTAGGTAATTCTGTATGACGTTAACCAATCAGAGTCAGTCCTGAATTCCATGTAATCTGAGCGGAAAAACCATACAGAAATATTGAGGCTTCAAAACAACTGGCATAAATTGCAATAACATGCACTTTTAGCAGTCGCAATAATTATAACAAAAATAAACGAAAAGATTTTCATGTACATATGGCACACGCATAATTTCATCTAAAAGGTTTTACCAACAGCAGCTCTATTTTCTACAATATCAACTGAACGTTTGTCATTCACTCCATGCTTGGATTAAAACAACAGATCAGCAGCTTCTACTGAACTCCATCAGAGTAAATATCTGATATTGTTCCGTTTCTAGAATCTTGCTCGACATTTTCCCGAAATCCCGAAGCCAAACACGAGCAGTAAGCCAATAAAAAGCCCTTCTAATAGAAACCGGGCTTGAAATTTCACTAAACAGATTGATTCCTCTCCCTCGCACGGGCAAACACACACGCAGACCTCCAGAAACCCACAGCAGTGCATCAACAACACCACCAAAGGCCAGAATGACACTGGGATGGTAATTTTTCCCACTGGTATTGACGGCATTTCCTCTACTAAACGCATCAAGATGTGCTTTTCCAACACAGCGAGCAGAGCCACAGCAGCAGAGCGGACGGGTCTGTGGTAGGCGAGGGAAGAGACGGAGGACTTGCCTGTTTTTTCCTTGATTTCGCACAGGACGTTGAAGAGAGCCGGCTTCATGCGGTGGCAGTTCAGAGCGTGTTTCCTGAAACGCAACACAAGGCCGTCAGCTGTCGTCTGATGCTCAAATCACACAAACACGTTGTATTTAGCTGCAGCATCACTGCAAATATTTTTTACCAACTATTGCTACTAGCGTGGAGTCATGATGAGCACCTTTTAGGAAAACAACAACATGTTTGCTTATGTATATATTAATACAAATTTGTCACAATTATATTTACACATGAGCTTATTATTTACAAGAGTATGCATACTGCAAATATATATTAACCGTAACCGTGTATTTAGTAATACTAAAAATTATATTCACACACACACACACACACACACACACACACACACACACACACATGCACACACACACACTATTTACATTATACAGTATAATATATTGAAAAAGAAAGACAAACCTACCTGTGTGTGCTTGTAAATGTATATGCCAATGCTAAAAATATATTTAATACTATACACAGTAAAAAATACTTTTTAAAAAATGCCATCTAAATAATTTGTGACATTTATGCTTTTTATTCATTATACTGTACATTGTTTTCCAAAGGGAGTGAAGAATAATCAAAAATCACTATTCAGAGCACTAAAATCTAAAAGCTTTTAGTTGAATTCTGCTCGTTGGGAAGAATTTTCAGCGATTCCGTGTTTTCTTCGACGACATCTGACATGAATCTCGATCGAGGCTTGAATTCTATTGACAGGAACGTGTCAGAGAAATCAGATTATTGTCACTACAGATACGCTCCATATACATTATCATCATCTACTCGCTGTCTATTTCTGCATGTCTATCGCCACCCAAAAACATCTCCATTAATAAAATGTGCAGAATATAACGTTGTTATGCGTTAAAACAATCGCATGTTGTCAATAGACGCCACATGAAAATGTGCTTCCTCGATGCTACCGGGATGCTAAAATAGAAAATATTGAGGTAAGGAGATGGTGTAAAAGCTGTAAAACTGCTCTTTAGGAACGCCGGGCTTCATTTATTTATTTATTTTTTAGATTTTTTTAATGAAGGAAAAACGAAACCCGTTTTAGTAAAGTTCGCGAAGGAAAAAACAAAACAGGCGATGCACTTTACACGCGCTCTGCAAACTTTCCCCCGATGTCGTCGCTGGGAGATGAAGTGTCGATGGGTGATGGATGTGAGGAGAGATGCACTGACAGCTCACCTGGCCTGAGCTTCATCCAGACTCTGGTCGGTGATGGTCATGATCTGCTGCAAAATGTCCCCGATGTCCTGCTTCCTGCCGTCGGCGTCCGTCGCTCCGGTGTTGTCCTGTATGTGCGGAGCGAGGCCCGGGTGGCCGCTCATCCCCACGGCGGCATGCGCGTGCATCAGGCGCGGCTGCTCGTCCATGTCGGCCCGCTCCGGTCCGGTCCAGCTTTTGACAGCCGCTCGTGTGTCTCTCCGTCTCTCCGTGCGCGTTCACAGTGAACGGTGCTCGGTCGCGCGCCACACGCCAGCCGTTCAACTAGTCGGGAGCGCGCGCGAGAGTGTTTTCGAATAGTCGGTTCCCGCGAAAACGCTCCGGAGCTCCAGACGCGCGCGCTCAACTTCTCGCTTTCATCCCAGCGCTTTTGTTACAGGAGCCCAGCACTCCGGAGCTCCGAGACCCCGTGATGAGCAAGCTCCGCCTCCTCGCTTCTGATTGGAAGCAAGCGGCGAATATCTCCGCCTGCCGATGGAAGGCCACACACTGCGCATGCGTGATGGGTAGCCGAACGCCCAGCTCTGTTCGTGTTTACCCGCTGATGCTGAGAACATGTGCTTTTTATTAAAACATCTGAGGGCTTCAATGAGAATGTTCTGGGTTTTAAAAGAAAAACACATTAATAATCATAGCAGTGTGACAAATTAGCTAAATCAATTTGTGTTCAGACAGACAGGCTTTCTTCTTGCCGGTGGGAAATTTCAGGACGAGAACGATTTCGATTTTCGAAAGGGCTTTGACAATTATTCTTTTCGAAAACATTATTTCTAATATTTAGCAGCGTGGAAAATAGCTAATTGTATTCATGTTTCATTTAAAAATTATTGCAAAATTGTGATATTATTTTCCAGCAGAATTAGCAAATCAAAATTCATCTTTCAAATTGCAAGACAGACTGTATCAGACTTCAATTTTAATTATTATACAGTGACAAATTGAAACATGACATTTTTGTATTCACTTTATAATAATCGGCCAATTAAAAAAAAAAGAATCATAATTAAAAAAGACACATATAGAATCTAATACATGAAAAAATATGGGCCAAACATTGTATAAACCAAATTTCACAATCACACTTTTTATGTAAAACAATGTGCACAATGTTTTATTTTACGGGCATTTTTCGTGTAAGCATCGACAGCGTCAATGTGCAGGGAATCCGACAGAAAACCGGAACATCAACTAAATCATCACGTGTGACACCACGGAGGGTCTTTCTGGCTTCTTGACGGACCTCCATTTTCCCTCCCAGACTCCATCTCATTTCCCCGGCTGGTGTCGGTGCGCAGATTTATCTCCGGAGGTGCAGAGCTCCCAATCACAACCATCGACCTCGTCCTTCCTCCCTCGCCGTTATCACCCGGTTAATGCGCTTAATTCTCGGCTAATGATCCAATGATTAAATCCAGAACTGGAGCTGGCCGCATCGTTGTGATTTATGTGGAATCTCGCGGATTGGAATTCCTCCGCTCCTTGTGGATGGTGGAGACTCTTGTTTGTGTGTGTGATCTGTGCTCGTGTCAGGTACACGCTAGCGGCACGCTTGGCTGTCTTCTCATAGGTTGTGCTAATGTAAGCCGGTGACCCATGGTGCGCAGCCAAGCAGCAGGGCCTCAGTGTGTGTGACCAGGCTGAAAAGTGCCTTCCAGGTCTGGAGCATCTAGTGCCTCGGCCGAAGGGAAAGATGGGGGAGGAAGAAACACACACACACACACGCACACACACACACGCACATGCGCTCAATCCGCTGTGTGTGTGATTGAGAGATGCCCGTTTAATTCAAGCGAGAAACATCTAGCAAATCCTGGAGCGTAAATCAGCAGCAGACACTCGGGGCTCGTTTGGCTAGTTCCAAATTGCGCAGAGACCCTCGAGCTAGATGAACTTCTGCAAATGTCTGCCCATATTGCTCTCCACTTCCTGGTTGAAACGGCGTATTTATGTTTAGCCTGCGAAAGAGAGACAAGCTCTGTTTATTGTGGGATGTTTTTGCTCCATTTACAGTAAAAGCTCACGTACGGATGTCAAACTTTGGTGGGAGAATCGAGGCGTCTACCATCTTGTCCCAGATAACCTTCAGCTTCCAGAACCTTGTCTCGGCTGAATGAGTCGACGAGCATCACCTCGCTTTTTTTATGAAGTGACACTCTTTTATGAAGTGACACTCTCCCGCCTAAAAATAAAAAGTCTGTGAAGCTACTGTACTTTTCTTCTGCCGCACGGATGACAGAGCAGCTCCGATTCACCAACACAGACAAATAAAAGTCTTGGACAACACAATGACGGAGAAGGTCCTGGTGGGTCACCCTTGGGTCAGGAACGAGGCGGCAACAGGTCCAAATCCAGAATGGGACTTTTGTCTAATATAATAAACAAAAGTACAACTCAGAACAGAAACAGTTTTGAAAAAAACTGGGGCAAATTACAACACCATAACAAGAGCATGACTAGGTTAACAAGAGCATGACGAGGTAAACAAATGCATGACGAGGTTATTAAGAGCAGGACTAGGTTAAAAATAGCACAACTAGGTTAGCAAGAGCATGACTAGGTAAACACAAGCATGACTAGGTAGACACAAGCCTGACTAGGTAAACACAAGCCTGACTAGGTAAACACAAGCATGACTAGGTTAGCAAGAGCCTGACTAGGTAAACACAAGCATGACTAGGTTATCAAGAGCATGACTCTGTCAACACAAACATGACTAGCTTAATAAGAGCATCATTTGGTTAACAAGAGCATGATTCAGTCAACACAAGCATGACTAAATAAACAAAAGCATGACTAGGTTAGCAACAGCCTGACTAGGTAAACACAAGCCTGACTAGGTTATCAAGAGCATGACTCTGTCAACACAAACATGACTAGCTTAATAAGAGCATTATTAGGTTAACAAGAGCAAGACTAGGTTAACAAGAGCATGACTCGGTCAACACAAGCATGACTAGGTAAACAAAAGCATGTCTAGGTCTTAACAATATCACGACTAGGTTCTCGTGGGCACAATTAGGTTAACATGAGCAGAGCTAGGTCAACAAACACAACAAACTCAACTCACAAATTCAAACCCCAAGAAGTAATAAAAGATTTTAAATACAGGAACAAAGACAGAACAGTAATACGATAATGACGTAACTCAACCTAATGAAAACATAAACAAGAAGCATGAGACATGCAGAAGGAAATGCTGTCAAAAGAAAGGTCTCTGTCACAAAGACGTGTAATTTATTTTTGAGCTTTGGAGATCCACCGAAAATTTGAAAAACGATTTATTATTACAGACAGAAAAGACCGGGCCTTAAACTCGAGGTCTGAACAGTGTGAGGCAAGAACTCAGAGACAATAAACCTCCCTCGGACATTTCCACAAATTATTTAACAATTATTTAATGTTAGATTCCAGTGCTGGAATGTGTAAAGAATGCTAGACAACTGAAGTGAAGTAGAAAGGATGTGTCAGTCTGTGATGATGTCAGCGTGTGGAGATTGGAAGCGACGCCCTGACGTGCTTTAGTGTAATGCAGCGACAGCTATTAAAAGTAACCGAGATCATTTCAGAGCGTGACGTCAAATACAACACCTCAGTGACGGAGACGTGTTCCTCATCACGCTGAGATCTGCACACACTGTCTTAACCAGTAATATACATCTAGCACTGAAATATGAAATAGAATATATGGTCTGTCTGATGATATATGATCTGTCTATCTCAGTCTGTCTGTCTGTATGTCTGTCTGTCTATCTATCTGTCTGTCTGTCTGTCTGTCTGTCTGTCTATCTATCTATCTATCTATCTATCCATCCAGTCTGTCTATCTAAATATCTTTGTGTATATATATCTGTTTGTCTGTATATCTAGCTCTGTCTATTCATCCATCCATAAATCCATCCATCTATGCTTCAATGTATCTCTGTGTTTAGATAGCACACACAATGTCTTAACCAGTAATATACATCTAGCACCGATATATGAAATAGAATATATGGTCTGTCTGATGATATATGATCTGTCTATCTCAGTCTGTCTATCTATCTATCTATCTATCTATCTATCTATCTATCTATTATCTATCTATCTATCTATCTATCTATCTATCTATCTATCTATCTATCTATCTATCTATCTATCTATCTATCTATCTATCTATCTATCTATCATCTGTCTATACATCCATCCATCATTTCGTCCATTCCGTCTGTCTATCTGTCTATATATAGGGATATATATCTGTTTGTCTGTATCCATCCATAAATCCATCCATCTATGCCTCAATGTATCTCTGTGTTTAGACAGCACACACGATGATCTCATGATCAGCACGGGAGCCGTAAACTTGGTTTGGTGTGCGAGAGCGTTCGTCTGACTGGCAGCGGTGATAAAACAACCAGACCCTGTTTTGCTCATTTAAATTTGACGCCAAAGAAGAAGCCGAAGAGCTATCGACAAGTGTGGTTAAAGTGCGACAGACGGGCGGAGCTGTAACTCAGGTTCCTCGTCAAGGCGAGAGCTTTACAGTAATCACATCAAGGCTGGCTGTGTTTAGGTGTGTGTCTGCGCGTGAGTGGATGGAGGCTGACAGCGATGCAGTCGTGCAGTGGATCGCGGGCACGGTGAAGTGCCACGGGTCATTTCCCACCCAGAGGAGAATTTCCTCTGAGCCGTGAAAGCAACGCGTGACGCTTCCGTCTCAATCTCCTCCGCAGTTCAATTTTACTGCACATTAATGGGAAAGAGTTACGCCAAATACTCGAAAAAGTCATCGCCTGGTGTGACAGACCAACCAGGATGGATCGAGAGACTCCCGGGAAAGCGCCTGGACCTCGTGTTTCTAACTGGCCAACAACGGAACCGGAACGGATGTCCGGGAGGAAAGTCGCTTTCGGAGCGAGAGCAGCCAGATATCGCCTAGTGTGGTCGATCACATGATGGAAACGCTTTCGTCTGAGCGCTTCTCTCGTGTGGACTTCATGAGGTTCTTTAAAGCTCGATGACATAATATGGACATCAACTATACAAGTTTGACTTTAGGACTGAAATGAGATTGAAGTTTTCAAGTGATCTGGAGAAAGAGAGGGAACGAGAGAGGATGGATGGATAGACAGACAGACAGACAGACAGACAGATAAATAAATAGATAGACAGGAAATGAAAATGGGTGGAAGTGAAAAGATAGAGAAATACATAGAGCAAG
>CM051495.1:30301954-30325401 GCA_028031935.1 Paedocypris micromegethes | reverse complement strand
GAAAAAGTAAGTTGAAAAAGAAATAGAAGATAAGAGTGTGTGATGCCTTAGAAGACAAGAAAACAAAAAAGCAAAAGACAGAAAAGGGGTAAAACAGAACAAAAGAGAGAAAATGTGTGTGAGGTATGGGAAACAAAAGAGAGATAGAAAAAAGGGGGGGGGTGGTGAAAGAAGGGCAAGAGAGTTAGAAAAAAAATCAAATCAAAATGAAAAGCAAGTAAAAAAACTTGGGAAATGAAAAATGGGTGGGAAAGAAGTGAGAAAGAGAGAGAGAGAGAGAGAGAGAGAGAGAGAGAGAGAGAGAGAGAGAGAGAGAGAGAAACAAGAGTGAGTGGAGAGTGGAGAAACGGAAAAAGTAAGTTGGAATAGAAAAAGAGAGTAAGAATGTGTGATGCCTTAGAAGAGAAAGAAAGAGAAAACAAAATAGCAAAAAACAGAAAAGGGAGGAAACAGTACAAAAGAGAGAAAACGTGTGTGAGGCATGGGAAACAAAAAATATTCAAAGAGAGAGTCTTTACTTTAAATAGCACATGACCTTTATAGCTCTGAACATGACCTTTTTGACTATGACCTTTGACCCCCACAGACATTTCACTGATGTGATGAACCCACACGCACTGGATCAGATCACGACATATGCCAGATGTGTTATTAAGTCCGCTCTTCAAGATTCGTTATATCTATTCTGAAATTATGATGAGTTATTGTCTTTCACTACAGATTAATTAGCAATGAATGCAATTTTTTCATTTATTAGTAAATTTTATCTGTAAAGCATTCTCGATAAATTTAGCGTCTGAACTGACCGGTGAGTTTCACACACACTTGAAAGAGAGAGAAAGTCCGGCAACACATTAACACGAACTTAAATATTAAATCATGACTCCATTTACAAAAAAAACAACAGTTAAAAGACAGGCTTTAAAAGGCTCGGGACGGTTTGAAAAGGACAGTAAACACACACACGCTGTTTTTACAGATAAAAACCCTCATTAAAATGTATAGATCAATATAATCCAGTCAAACGACTTCACTTGTGTTGTTGGAATTTACAGTATCCATTAGTGAGAGAGTGAGAAAGATTACATAAAGGAAGAGAGTGCACGTACAGAAGAGGGGGAGAGAGAGAGAGAGAGAGAGAGAGAGAGAGTGAGAGAGAGAGAGGATTGAGATGAACAGAACTTTAGTTTTAAATTAGGTCAAGGTAGAAGAAAATAGGAGACAGTGAAGAAGTGAGAGAGTGAAAAAGGCTGAAAGAGAATGAGGCAGAGTGAAGCATCACTCCAGATCTCCATCACGGAGCAGGTGAGGGGAGAAAAATGACACAGGAACAACAGAAGGGGGCTGTGGGAGAATATATTCAACACACATACACACAAAGAGAGAGAGAGAGAGATAGGAAATGGACAGGAATGAAGAGGTAAACAAACGCAAACACACTCAGAGAAAGGGAAAGAGATAGAGAGAGAAAAAGAGAGTGCGCGAAAAAAGAGAGGGGGCAGAAAAAAAGACAGAGAGGTAATCAAACAAACAAATACACACACAATTAGAGAAAGGGAGAGAAAGAGAGAGAGAGAAAGAGAGAGAGGGAGAGGGAATTGAAGGAAATTCTCTCCAAAAATTGAAGGAGAGATAAACACAAACAAACAAACAAACCCACACACACACACACACTCAGAAAAAGGGAAAGAGAGACAGAGTTAGAGAGAGAGAGGGAGGAGAGAGAGAGAGAGAGAGAGAGAGGAGAAGAAAGAGAGAGAGAGATGGCTTCGAACAAATGGAAAGGCTGAGATAATCATTTTATATAAATAAAATGTTTATAAATAAATAAATAAATAAAAAAAGTTATTCATCTCTAAAAAAGAAAAAAAAAAAAGAATAAAAAGAAAAAGTCTGATTTAGTCTGTTGTTTTTAGAGGGGAGGCGGGGGTCTTGTGGGCTCCTGTGTTGTGTGTATCTGGACCCCGGAGCCACACCCACACACACACACACACACACACACACACACACACACACACACACACCACACCCACACACACACACACACACACACACACGACACACGTACAGGCTCCAGCCAAGTGCGTTTACAAGGCTCATTTGCATTAATAAAAAGGCTGTTCCTTGTCGGAATGTGTTTTATTCCACGGGAGGGGGCGAAAAAAAGATTCCCAGGGTGATTCCTGACGGAGAAGCGCCCGGGAGAATCCGACTGTCAGACGCGACAAGACGAATGTGTGGCGGTGTCAGCGGCGCGCGCCTCACGGATGACAGATCGAGAAGAGCTGTCCCGACGCCGACAGCCGCGCTTCATTTTCGAATTAATAAATCTGAATAAAATATTTTCGCCTTCATTACGAGGGACGGCCGGCTGACAGCTCGGCGCGCGGGGAACAGCTTGCTTTCCCAATCCACCTGGGTCTGGTTTTCACACTTTGTCATGGGAGCGCGCGGCCGGCGGCGGGAGCGCGCGAACCTGCAGACATCGCTACAGACGTGCACGCGCTCCCGAGTCTCAAAGAAAAAAAACTGTCTCAAAGCGCACAACTTTCCAGCAGGCATGTCCAAAGTCCGGGCCGGATCACATTTTGACCGGTGTTCTGATAATTCTTCCTACAGCAAGTTCCTACACTGACGTCACTGATCAGCTGTTCCTAGCTAGCGCCCTGCGCAAGCGCGTTAAAACACGTCAAAACAGAATACTAATATAAATAACTACAAAATATGGTAGCATGTTACGTTTATCTTGCGTACTGTTATAAGTGTCTGTGTTCATTTAGTGCATTTATGTTTATTCGTTGATCCAACGCTACAATATCAAAAGTACATACAACAAAAGTACAGAATGTTTGTTCGATCAAGTAGGAGAAGAAACGATAGATATAACAAATTTTTTAACGCTCATGAATAAAAATCTGAGCGCAGAACAGTTGAGCAGTGACGTAGTTTTAACGCGCACGCACAGCACGATGGTTCGGAACAGCTGAGCAGTGACGTATGTTCTAACGCGCATGCGCACATGCTAGCTAAGAACAGCTGAGCAGTGACGTATGTTCTAACGCGCATGCTCAGCGTGCAATGTAGGAACTTCTGAGATGTAGGAAGAATTTTCAGAACACCGGCCCGTGGCTTGATTCATAAAATGAACGGAATGCGGCCCGCGGCCAGTATTCAGTCCCTCCAAGATTTTGCGATCGCGCCAATTCACGCAAATTCAGCGAAACCCCGCGATTTATTTGCCACCTTGCAGTTTCACCCCATCACCGGGAATTTACCGCTAATTCGACCAATCCGTTTGCTGAAGAACTGAAGAAGAGATGTTAAAAACAGAGTTTAAAAAAGAACAAATAGTCAGTCTCAGTCACACTCAAATGTGCAAAAAAAAAGTGTAACCGCTAATTCACGTGATTTAGCTGATAAACAGCATCCAGTACCCTCAGCATCCTGCAGATGGCGATATCACCTCGTCCTCCCAAGAAATTAACCGTGTTAGAAAAAGATGCCGACTTTTTGCACACAATTACAACGTAACGAGTATCGATTAGTGTCCATTCAAATGTAGTGGAGTAAAAATAGATCAATCACAAATGTAGTCAAGTAGAGAGTAAAAGTTGCATGTATTTTTTTATACTCAGCACATGTACAAAGAAGCCAAACGTAACAAATACGTAACAAATGTGCAATTTCGTCAAACATAGGCTACGGTAGATGGCTATGTAAAGAAATATATAAAGGATTAAGAAACTACAGAACAGCATGACAGTCAGTGAACACAAGACAAAAACACAATATATATTTTTTTTACGTTAATCCATGTTAAGATGCTGGTGAAAGAGGATATTTGCATCTGTCACACCTGTACTTGTGGCCGTTTGTTGGATCGAACAGTCGAATTAGGGAAATGCGCTCCGGACCAGAACCGTCAAAAAACATAAAGCATTTCACCGCAGATGAGAAGCAAACCCTTCGCTCATTCAAATACATGTGATGGACAGTATGAGTTCATGCTAATTAGGACAAAATACTAAACACATAAAAACCTATACTACACGCACAATATGGCAATTAAAATGTATTTATGCTAAATTAAAAAAACACACACGCACACACTTGCATTTATATCATAGTGGGGCCCCGCCATTGACTTATATATATATATATATATATATATATATATATATATATATTAAAAAAAAAAAACAATACATTCTCTCTCTCCTTACTGTAACTCGAAGCATCACAATATGTCCCTTCCCCACTCCCTTTAACAAAAACTCTGTAACCTCTGCTTTAAAATGATATCTTGACCCTTAAAAACCTTTAAAGTTGTGGGGCCATATAGGCAAAGACCCCACAAGTACACAACGGGGCCCCACTTTGTGCTAAAAGCTTTATACTAGCATTCTGGGCCCAATTTCGTGCTAAATGCAGGAACACACACATGCACACGCACACACACACACATATCCTTGTCTCAGGCAATCCATAGAAAAACCGACTCAAAGCTCCCTGTGACCCAGAAATGGAATAGGCTGTAAAAAAATGGATGGAAAGATATATATATATATACACACGTGTATTTCATATTTCTTTATATTAACATTTCACAATTCTATGCAAATGACTTTTACAATTAATCTGAGTTTGATGCTAGGGCTTGTGGGAGAGTCCAGATGTTGTTCATTTGTTTGTAGATTAGTACGTTCCTCTGACTTATTATTAAAAGCAGGTTATGCCACTTAAGTCATCACTAGCTAAATCCAGTAAAGGAGGGAATTACTAAAAAATGTAAATGAATGAAAATAAAAAATAAACAAATGACCTTAACGTTCGGGCGATTTGCCGCGCACGTGCACACAAGCGGCGCATGTAAATCCGCCCGTGATGACGCGATCATTCACAGCAGCTCAGGAGCAATAAAACTCAATCGATGGGAAAGGCTGGGGGCGGAGCCTCGATGCAAACCGTCTTGGCTTGTCGTTGATGATGAAAGTTGTTGTGAAACGGCCATTACGGCTGATAAATGACTGGAAGCGACACTGAACTAATCTAGTGAGCAATCAGATTGACCAATAACACGTTCAATCCTCCGGCCCAACCACGGAATCCCCAAACATGGTTTGAAGGGCATCGGGGAAATAACAAATGTAGTGCAATTTAGTGGCGGATTCTCCAAATGTCACGTCCCGAACGCAATAACTCCGTCAAACCCGTTGCTAATAATGAAGATCCCTGGTGTTTCTATTGACATAATGCTAGAAACGCAGTGGCTCTTCTTCTGGAGCTCGCATCGTCTGAAAAGCTCCGTCAGACAATCCTTCTTCCCGTCGATTTGTCAGGATGGAGCCACCGAGACGTCAGCGAGAGACTTAAAATAGCAATATGTGTGAGAGCTTTATGAAAACAAAGCCATGTGCTCCATCCCATGATGCACGTGGAGTCATAATTAAGGGTCAGGCTTGGCTGAAAGATGATAAGTGAGGCAAAAAACAGTCGACTGATGATATCAAGACCTTTTGTTTGGCAGTAAAACACACACTGAGTAGTCTAAACAAGCACCGCCCTCACACATCTATCTGTCTATCTATCTGTCTGTCTGTCTGTCTGTCTGTCTGTCTATCTGTCTGTCTATCTATCTATCTATCTATCTGTCTGTCTGTCTGTCTGTCTGTCTGTCTGTCTATCTATCTATCTATCAATCTATCTTTCTGTACGTTTAACAATCTGCTTGTCAGTCTATCTAGCTCTAGATCTATCTATTCATCCGTCCATCCATCCATCCATCCATCCACCCATCTATTTAACACACTCACACACACACACTGCACATTCTCTTTTTGGAACTTATGAAGCAATTTTACTCTCTCAATTTGAAATGCAACCTCTCTCTTGTGTCTCTCTCTCTCTCTGTCTTTTATTCTCCATCTCTCTCTTTTTCTACTCTCTCATTCTCTCTCATCTTACAGGATCGAATCTAAGTAAATGGCATCTCTGTAACCTTTGTTAACCTTTTTGTCTTTCTTGACACTCCCACTTGCAAATCCTCTATATATTTTCATCTCTCTCTCTCTCTCTCTCTCTCTCTCTCTCTCTCTCTCTCTCTCTCTCTCTCTCTCTCTGTCTCTCTCTCTCTCTTTCTCTCTCACATACTATCTCTCCCATCCCTGTTCAACACACTGTTCACTATCTTATCCGTCTCTTGCTCTCTTCTCCTTCACTCTACATCACTTCCCTCTCTCCTCCGCTCTCTTTCTCTCACTCTCTTCTCCTATCCCTGCTCAAGCTCAAACCAACGCTGTTTTTAATCTTTCCTCGGCTTCACTTCTGGAGATTGGGGAAGGGAAAATCAATAGCTTCTGTCAGGTGATGTGGAGGGCTGTGAATTACCGGCCACTTTTCTGCGGCGCTGACGGCGTCTGGCCTTGAGCCGCATGGCCGCAGGTCAGAGGTCACGACAGGAGCAGTGTGGGTAAAGTGAGCTATTTACTGCGGCGAGAAAGTCTGTCAGTGACACTCCTCTGCTTCTCAAGCTCTAACAGACACCAGCAAACTCTATTTCACATGCTCCACTTCAAATGAGATCTACAAGTCTCCCATCAATTTTCCTTTACGTTGGAGTAGATAGATAGATAGATAGATAGATAGATAGATAGATAGATAGATAGATAGATAGATAGATAGATAGATAGATAGATAGATAGATAGATAGATAGATAGATAGATGGATAGTCAGTTTATATAAAAACTGCTGTTCAACTCCAGTTCATTAAATGATTTGAGCAGATCTCTACCACAATATACCAACAGGAGATTAATACCAGTTTGAGAATTACGTTTGTTCATTATAAAGACTTGATCTAACAATAAAAAATAAAACAATAAAAAAAATTTCTAAATATTTCTAAATGTAATATTTATTTAAAAGTACCAGAAGGAATCTGGGGATCAACAAACGTGAAAACTCAATTCAATACAATTTAAACGGTAATGCAGTTTTATTTATTTTTGTATTTTATTTTCCTTTGTATTTTTGGATTCCTCATTCAGACACATTCTCAAGTTCCAGTCTTGTTATGTACTTTTCTTTTCTTAACGACATTCCCTGTGGTATCGGAAATGGTATTAAGTATCGATACTTTTCTAAGTAACATATCGACGTTGCTATTTCTAGTATCGTGACAACACTAATTGATAAATAGACAGACAGACAAACAGATACATACATACATATGCAGAAAACAAACAGAAGTGACAGAAGTGACTCAATCGCTCAGACTGGATCAAATGTAGAACCTCAGATCCTCCATGATCAGACCTGTTGATGCAGGATCAGTATCTGCCTTGGCTGAGATCCATCTTTGCAGCACTTAGAAAGCAGCTAGATTCATTTGCGTTTGAGGGGCGTGATCGATGAGTGTGTGGTCAGCTGCCGATACTGCGCTGACTGAATAATTAGCCAATCGGCTGCGGCCATCACTGGCAGAGGAGACGGTCAAGAAAGAGCCCCGCCCCCTCCAGAGGAAAACATCAAACTACCAGTGAAAACGATAGAATAGATGAAGCCCTGCCAGTGTGTTCCACAGCTGATGCTGAACGTCCAATCACAATCATCGAACTGAACGTGACAGAAACACACGTCAATGTATCCACACACCGCACAAACACACCAATAAATGTATATTCTGTGTACACGCACGCACACACACACAAACACAAACACACACAACAGTGCCAAATCAGGATGGATGGATGGATGGATGGATGGATGGTTGGATAGATAGATAGATAGATAGATAGATAGATAGATAGATAGATAGATAGATAGATAGATAGATAGATAGATAGATAGATAGATAGATAGATAGATAGATAGATAGAAAAGGAAAGAAGGTGGGAAAAAATAAAAGGTATGTAACTATGACGAGGATACTGTAGATAGATGGATGGATGGATGGATGGATGGCTAGATGGATGGATGGATAGATAGATAGATAGATAGATAGATAGATAGATAGATAGATAGATAGATAGATAGATAGATAGATAGATAGATAGATAGATAGATAGATAGATAGATAGATAGAAAAGGGAAGAGGGTGGGAAAAAGTAAAAGATATGTAACTATGACGGGGACAAGGGTAATATGACGAGGGTGGATGGATGGATCGCTGGATAGATGGTTAGATATATCAATAGACAGACAGACAGACAGATAGATAAATAGATAGATAGATAGATAGATAGATAGATAGATAGATAGATAGATAGATAGATAGATAGATAGATAGATAGATAGATAGATAGATAGAAAATGGAAGAAGGTGGGAAAAATTAAAAGCAAAGTGTTTATGATGGGGACAATCCTGACTGTCGTGACTTCAAGAGCATTGGTGATTTTTCCTGCGGTGGGCTTTTTGTAGTTAATGCACCGGGAGCTGTTTGGATAAGCGTGGCGCAATTACACCAGCAGGTGATTTAGCGTCGCCGGCCTCCAGCCGCGGGCATGGAAATGGCTTCTGTAATGGCGCGTCCATCCTGAGAGGACAGGCCATTACAGCACGTCAACACGAGGAAGAGAAAGAGGAAAACGATTAGGGCAAGCGAGTGGAAGATGGCAGAGGGCACGAGACTGGAGATGTGCACATGTGACTGGCACCACTGCGCTTAATGAGGTCACGGTGAAAGTCACGGGCATTAAACTCCGCCCACTCTGTAACAGTGTCGCCCGAGAAAACCTTTCACCCTTTGATCTCTGATAACGACACGCACTTTACACCATTACACACGCTCATGTGTTACTGTACAACGAGGAGGCGTTTATCAAAATAATAATGATGAAGGAAATTGCTGATGAATATATGCAGGTACTCCAACTGTCAATCAATTATTAGAAACAATTAATCAATCTAGGCAAGTGGTCGACAAATCAATCACTCTGTCAACAATAAATCAACCTATCAATTATTACACTTGTTAAAATCTTTTGCATTATTTGCAATGGTTGATTGGCAAAAAAAAACAAAAATAGGAAATCGATCACGCACGAAGACTGCTAGGCTAACTGTGCTAGCCGCGTCGGTTAGAAACTCGTAATTTACTTGTCTGTGAAAAACGGCGGATATTTTCAACAAATTATGAATTCTGACTTTTTATCTCGGGATTCTGACTCAAATCCTCACAACACAACTGAGTCTGTTCAGATGTACACACGATTGATCAAATTTACTAACCAATCAAACCCTCATACAATCTGCACAAGCCTTAGTAAATTTTACTTACAATCATTTGGTTAAATACGTTTTTTTTTACGATTATAACAGTATGGAAGCCCGTTTTCACACATATATATTTATATTCCTCCAATAAAATCCATATTTCTTTTTAAATTATGCATAAAATAATCCCTAATACTGTCTTCCATTATATCAATATCCTGCAATATCCTTCTGTTACTTTCATGGACTACACTTCCCATGATCCCGTTCATCATTTGTCTTGTTATTTAAGTCTTCACCCGTGCCTTCGTCCTCTGTCAGTCATTAACTTGCACCTGAGTCTTCTGTAAGTTTAAGTCTTGTTTTTCGTCATTAAATGTCCTTTTCAATCCCCGGCTCTTCATCTCGTCACCCTCATCCGTCCCGGATTGTAACACCTTCCATTCTGAAATCTACTGATTTTATAACTTGGAATTCTGAGATAAAAAGTCGTAATTCTGAAAAAAAAAAGTCAGTATTCTGATTTAATAACTCGGAATTCTGAGATTAAAAGTCAGAATTCAGAGTTAAAAAGTCGGAATTCTGAGTTAATAACTTGGATCTCTGAAAAAAAAAAAGTCAGAATACTTTTTTTTGTGGCGGAAACAGGCTTCTGGAACTTATAAAATATATTGTAAAATTGTAACAAATTGTGAAATTCTGAATAAACTACAAGAAATTACAAGAACTTGTTAATGTGATTCAAGCACATTACAATCCAGCGTCACATATACAACCTGCTGCTTTACTAAAGCTATAGTTACAGTTTCATTTTTACATGATCTGAACAATGACTCTAAAAGGTACAGTACATGCTAAAAAATCTTTAAAACACTTTACATGGAAATAAATCGCATAAAAAAGATAGACAGAGAGTAGATCGTGTTATCAGTTTAGTCAATCAGATTACTGCATATGTCGAGAAATTGTTATAAAGGCCAATTACAATTTTTTTTACATTTTATACCTTTTATGTGTAAACTCAAAATGAGGTGCGTTTATATAAAATAATGCACTGTTTAAACCCCCGTCTGTTGTTTTATTGCATTCATATACTGGCATCCGGTTCACGGCCGGTTACTCAAGGTTAAACAAACCCAGTCTCGGGACCCTCCACTGGGCTTTCACCAGACCCTCGGCGTGTCGCGCGGTGCGCTAAAGAGCCGCAATAATTACAACAATTACCCCATCCCGCTTCAACAAATGGCAGGCTACACAAACCTAATCACGCGCCGATCTCCGTGGCGCTAATTAGATAAAGACTCCAATTAATCCAGCGCTAATTGCCGTGGCGCGCGGCGGTAATGAGAGGCAGACTGAAGCGCTGAAGGCTGGAGCTCCGTCCCGTCGCGTTCAGCCGGATGGGCACAAATTGCATTTATTACACAAATCACTGCACTGCTTACAGTTACATTCACGCCCAGATGCCGCATCAGCACCAATCGCACGCGCGCACACACTTACGCGGCTTGCGCTTTAGGTTTATTAACCAGACATGGTTTTTTTTCAATGCAAAGAATGCCGAGAAAAATTGAAAAAAAATTATTGGAAAAGACAAATGCTTTACAACTGCAAAAATTAATTGAATTGTTTGTCTACATGCTGTGAGGAAAAATTTGCTGATTTTCTGGATTTTTTTTAAACATGCGGAAAGTTTGCAAATTCATTCTCACCTCAAAATAAATAGAGATTTATGGGGTTCATGTTTTTGTTGGGGACTTGTGTACCTTTCTACAGCGCATAATGAAACATAATGATTTTTTCTTTGATTTTCTCTGATTTACTGACGATTAAAAGGAAATACGGCTAGAACTCATCTGCTTGCAGCTATATTTTCAGGTGAAATTCCTCCAACCTGGGCAGAACAGATGATCAGTCTTTCCTGTGTCAAGGAAACGGGCTACACAAATTAACCAAGAAACTAAACAATTAACACGTGATGGTAATACGACCAGCAAATGTGGTGCAGAAAAAGCTTGAGAATGAAAGTGAATGAAATATATATTGATTCATATTATACAGTATATACATTTTGTGTATATATATTGAGAGGGGTAAAATAATATGTAAATATATACCGTGTTTACGCGAATATAAGCAGCTTTTTTGAATTTTCAACACTCAAAAACTTGGATGGGTGCTTTGCTTATAATTGGCAAATTCAAATATGCCGTAAATATAAGCCCCTATTTTTCCGTATTTTAAGTCAGGAACAATCACAAATAAACGGAAACACGTCGTCTTTATGCAATGGCGCGCACATGCTTCTATATAATGTTAAACAATAGTGCAGGCAGACGTGCTGTACAAGTATAAGCTTTTAATGGCTCAATAACAGAGATAAAGAAACATTAGACACGCCTTGACACTTAAAAGGGACAAAATAACACGGGAAGAAGTAAGATTAAACAAAATACACTACAATTAGCTTATCCCAACCGGCTACAAACGAGTCCGATATGTCATAGCAGAAAGAGTCGAAACAGTGAAAATGAAGAACACGGGCAAGGAGTAAAAAAGTCCAAGGAACAGACACAATCAAAACGCTCGGTCGCTGCACAGGAGATAATAATCCTTCGCTATGGCGTCGGACAAACAGAGATCTTGAAACAGGCCTGAGCTTGGAACAATTGCTCTGCTCATGTGCAAAGTCTGAATGGAGCAAAGGATCTTGGGAAATGAAGTCCGGTCCACTGACTGTAAAGTAGAAGTGAGAAAGAAGTGTGTGAGAAAAAACAGTGTTTTTAATATGAATGTAATTGACCCAGAAACGTTAATACATGTTTTTTTTTATTATTTTGTGCTTGAAAAGTCAGATGGGTGCTTATATTTGCGTAAATACCCTACTATATTTATAGTGTATTTTTTTTTTAGTGTAGTTTTTATTTTTTTATAGTGTGCACTCCCTCAGTCTATAAAATTGTTCTTCCCTTGTTGAGTAATATCTCTCTCCAGTAAGCAGACTCCTTTTCATGACGGCTTGTAAGCATCTGCTAAGAAAAGCCAAAGCTGAAGTCATAAAAACGGCAAGAGAAACACAAAGCTATTAATCCAGGGTTCCGTGCGGGACCCTTTGTCTCCTCTGAAGGGACCGGTGGGTTTTATATTGTCCGCACCGTTTCCGGCCCCTCGGAGTTAAGAACTGGACACAGACTTAAGGGCCAGCGGTTAAGCAGGAGCCCGGGGGAGTGTGTGGGACACTAAATGATGAGAGACGGATCTTTACGGCTTCACGGAGCAATAACAGAATAATCCAGAGCTCTGAAACACACACTTTCGCTTGCATTTAATCTGACGCCATGTCGATTCACAGATTTGTGGCGTCCGTGGGGGCCGATGGCTCCTGAAGGACCCCGTCTGTTGTGTTGTGTTTGAGAGACCCTCTAGATGTGGGTTGAGGGGGCTTCCAAGCTGAATTTATGGGGTTAACAGCAGCAGGAGAAAAAAGAGACCCCACGGAATGATGGAGGGAATGGACACTATGAAGAACTGCCGTTTAGCGCTTTATTAAATCATTAAATATTATTATTGCCTTTATCAACACAGCATTGGTTAATAAATATGATATATACTCCTAGTCCAAAAAGTTTTTATTTACTCTTGTTACTGTTTTTTGTAAAAAAGTAAAAAAGCAAATGTAAAAAAGTAATTTATAGGCAAAAAAATCTAAATTCTATTTCAACAAATCATGATGTATTGCACATGTATTTTTAATTTTCGATAAGCTCTTACTGCAATTTTACATTTGACCAAAGTTCTGCTTAGTTCTTGCTAAAAGTTTTGATTTGCAGTTTACTGTGTTTAGTCATTTTTTTTCATTAAATTGAGCTACGTAAATATGGTAAATTGAGCTACGTAAATAATATAGGTAAATATGATTTATATTTCAATACACTGTGATTGAATGTATTTCAATGAATGTTTGTCAATTCTTTTTTATTAAATTATTTTAAATTGAGTTTAAATAATTAATAAAATACTGTACTGTATTTATTTTCAGTGTATGGTTATTTTAATTTGATGTCTATCATTCAGTTTAAATATCCTGTGCATTTATTAATAAAACACATTATATTAAATATATCATATACTGTATATAACTGATATACCCTTTTATTAGACTTTTATATACATTGTGTGTGTGTGTGTGTGTGTGTGTGTGTGTGTGTGTGTGTGTGTGTGTGTGTGTGTGTGTGTGTGCATGCATGCGTGTATGTGTGTGTGAGAAATAAAATTAAATAAATAGCAATAGTAGTATAAAGGTTTGTGGCGATCACTAACCGTTCTCGGGCCTCAGATCTGTCAGAAATATTCATGCGAGAGAAGAGCAGAGCGTCTGCAGAACAATCCAGGAGGAGAGAATGAACTTCACTGCTGCGTCTCTGTCAGCTTGTCTGATGCCTCATTTATTCTGTCGTACAAACACGGTCCAAAGCAGCTTCACCCGGACTACCCAACACACACTCCTCTCTCATTCACGTCTTTCTGCATAAATAATATAATTAAACTTAAAGTAACTATGTGCCACTTCACTGCATAGCCCAGCTCAGTCTACTTCATAAATAATACTATACACAGGTTGTATGACGAGAGAGAGAGAGAGAGAGAGAGAGAGAGAGAGAGAGAGAGAGAGAGAGAGAGAGAGAGAGAGCAAAGTACTGTATATCGACAGAAAGCATAAGCAGTAGAGAAGAAGGACAAGAGCATGAAGAAGAGTAGATAGAGAAAGCATGAAGAAGAGGAGTAAGAATAAGAAAAACAGCTTGAAGGAGAGAAAGAGTGAAGATAGAAAGTGCATGAAGGAGAGAAGAAAGACAAGGCATGAAGGAGTGAGAATAGAAAGCATGACGACAGAGCATGACAGAGGAGTGACTTTCAGGAGTGGCTATTTCTTCAAAGCATGAAGAAAGACAGAGCATGACAAAGGAGAGAAAAAGTGAAGATAGAGAGAGAGCATGAAAGAGAGAAGAAAGAGAGAGCATGAAGGAGAGAAGAGATGGCATGAAGGAGAGAGAATAGAAAGCATTAAGAAAGAAACAGCATGAAGAAGATAAGACAGAGAAAGCATAAAGAAGGAGGAGTGAGAATAGAAAGCATGAAGGTGAGAAAGAGTGAAGATAGAGAGTGCATGAAGGAGAGAAGAAAGACAAGGCATGAAGGACTTAGTATAGAAAGCATGACGACAGAGCATGACGAAGGAGAGAAAGAGCAAAGATAAAAAGAGCATGAAGGAGAGAAGAAAGACAAACAATGAAGAAGTGAGAATAGAAAGCATGAAGACAGAGCATGACTGAAGAGCAAAGACGAGAGCATAAAGGAGATAAGAAAGAAAGAGCATGACAAAAGAGAGAAAGAGTAAAGTTAGAGAGAGCATGAAGGAGAGAAGAAAGACAGAGAAAGCATGAAGGAGAGATGGAGTGAGAATAGAAAGCATGAAGAAAGACAGAGCTTGAAGATGGAGAGAAAGAGAGAAGATAAAGAACGAGAGAGAGAGGGGTTAACTACAAATAGACTCGCAGGTTAGAGTGGAAATAGAGTGAGAGACAAAGTGAGTGCGTACACACAACACAAAAAAAGTGTTGCAGTAATGTGATGAAAAAACACACAAACCCGGAGCAGTGGACAGCCTTATGCCAGGGGTCATGAGGGGTCACTGCCATAGTGTCTTGCCAAAATAAAGAAAACAAAGACAGAAAGTGTGTGTGTGTGTGTGTGTGTGTGTGGTGTGTGTGGTGTGAGAGAGAGAGAGAGAGAGAGAGAGAGAGAGGAGAGAGAGAGAGAGAATAACAGCATCTCTAACTAAAGGCTGTTTCTTCCCTCAGGTCGTCATCACTCCAGCATCTGATTCATGCAAATGTCAAGTGCAAAGGTCACGGCGGCCGCGGCGCCTTCGCCACACGCATCAGACTGAAGACAATCACAGAAACACAATCCGTCAAGCCTTTATACACAGCCACGATACGACAACATGGGAGCGATGCAGTTGATCAGCGCCACTTAAATATTATGACACGTCCAGATGTTCCAGATTGAGCCTCAGAAACACGATGTGGCGCCGTTTCACGGGAATCTGACGTCGCGAGCTGTTTTTACACCACAGACGATCAGGAGATATTGGTTTTTTAATGTTTTTTTAAGTTTTGTAAATATATAATAAATGATCTATCTATCTATTTGTCTATCGATCTGTCTATCTATCTATTTTTCCATCTGTCTGTTAGTTTTTTTTATGTCTGTTTGATCTAAATATAAACCGTATACTTATAAATATATACTGTAATATAAATACTGTATACTGTAATATCTATTTATCTATCTATATCAATTTATCATCCATCTTGGCGTTCATCATCCATCGGTCTGTCTATTTGTCTGTATTTATATTTTAACTGTTTTTCATGTATCTATCTATCCATCCATCCATCCATCTATCTATGTGTCTGTCTGTCTGCCTGTCTATCGATTCATCATCCATCTTGGCACATACTCATTAGGTTTGACTGATCCTGGATTCATGTGAATATTAAAGTGTCTGGAGCTTCACACTGCCTGATCCAATTGCCCAAATTAAAAGCCCTGACTGTTGAACCCAGACTAACTGATTCGCCTTGTGATTGAGTTGAACACGCAGCGGATGTTTTCTCGCCTGGTGTTCGACGCTGTGATAGAGAGGCAGAAACTCTCCTGATGCTCACGCGTGGAGATTAAACGTCCTCTGTTTCCAGCTCATTCTGTAGGTTTCATAGCTATAGTTCTGCATATAGTTATAAGTATATATTTTTCATTTCGTTACATTTTATTTGATCATTTTTGTGGCAATGTTAAACATATTCCACCTTAAGAACAGGAGTAGGAAGAAGACCATGTCTTAACTACTATATATACTATATATACTATATATATACTATATATATATATATATATATATATATACACTATATATAACTACTTTATAATTTCAGAATATTGTCTTTTCAGAATGAAAACCATTTAGTTTGACAGTTTTTATGCAAAACAATTCCAAGGTTGTTATTATAAATTGCGTGAATTATAAACACTTACATTTTAAATAAATTGTAAAGTGTATTTATAGTATTTTTATAGTAGTAAATAACATTTTCCCCAAAAGGAAAACTATAAAAAACTATATACAGTATATGTACATCTTTTACATGACAACAAATAGCTCACTGAATAAACACAAATAAACATGAGCAGAATTCATAATTTACTTAGGATGTGTCTGCATTGCCTGTTCATATTCACACATTTGTGTGTGTGTGTGTGTGTGTGTGTGTGTGTGTGTGTGCGTGCGTGCGTGTGTGTGTGTGTGTGCGCGCGTGCGTGCGTGTTTGAGAGTGAGAGAAAGAAAGCGAGAAAGAGAGATGGTGTGTGTCTGTGTGTGTGTAATTGCATATACTGCACGTTAAAATACTTAAGACGTTTGGAAATGAAAAGAAACACACGACTAAATAAATACTGACCTTTTGTCACGTGTCATTTCAACTTTAGCGAACTTCCCTCACGCCGCGTTTAACCAGCGCGCGAGTTCGCAGACGGTCAGGGTGCGCGCGCCCGCGACTCTCGTCAAACTTTCCCGTGACGACGTCGACGACACATGTTGATGTGCGACAGCTTGAGGAAAGTTGCGCACACTTCAGCAGCGACGAGCGAACAGATGCGCGGAGAATCTTAATAATTCAGCAACTTCTTGTGTGACACGGAGTGTAGTTCATCTCTCCCTCAAACGGGCCACATATGGAGAAGCAGACGCTCTCGCGTGCGAACATCGGCACAAACTAACAGTCCCCGAAGAGAAGCGGAGGAGGAAGAGGAGGAAGAAACGACGAGGAAGAGGACGGACAGAATGCGACTCGAACCCCCCGGAGGCCGCGCGCGCCTGTACAGATGCGCACAGATTGGTGACGGGCACTGCTGGCGGGAAAAGTGGCGCACGTGCTCGTCGCGATCATCTGGGCGGGAAAGACGCCAGACCGACGTCTGTCATTCATCAAGGACTCACGCACGCGCATCTAGACCCCCGATTGGGGCTTTATTTACCTGGATAGGACCGTTTAAACGTCTCTTGAAAATAGATTTGCGACATGAAAACAACATTCACTATAAGGCGGGTGTGCACAGGGTAGGCGTGGCCTAGCAGGTCGCAGATTCGAATCCCATATGTTTGTAATGGGTGGAGTAAAATGGACTTGAGTAAATTAATTTTGGTACTTTACTCAAGTATTTTTGGCTACTACTTGTACTGAGGATCAAAAGTAGAAGCAACTTTTAATCTCTACTTAACTACATTTGTGATTGATTATCTGTACTTTTTACTCCACTACATTTGAATGAACACTTACTGTTACAAGTTACATTGTGATTGTGTCAACTTTTACCAGTTTGCTAACTATTTTGTTCCGCCATTTTGTAACATTGAGGCGTAAAATTTCAAAAATGAAGGAAATAAAACCTCAAAAAAATATTCTACATTTCTTGGTGTTTTTTTATTGTGTACAAAGCTTAACTTTTCAACTTTTACTTTTGTCTTCTTGGAATTGGTGACTTGTAATAAAGTAATTTGCAGTACTTTACAGTTTTCAGGTACTCGTTACACCTCTGGTGGAGTCACAAGGTCCTGGGTGGTGAAGACTGGTACAAGTTTCACCTTTAAACTGTACAACAATTTTTTGTTTGTTATATACATTTAGTGGTATTGTGATGACCGTGTGCAAGTCTCCCGAGTCGGCGCGCGTGCTGGTGCCGCTGGCGCGTGCACGCACTCTCTCTCCGCGGCGCGCGGGAGCGCGCCTAAAGTGAATTCACCTGCCGCCAATCACGAGGACTATATAAGGACTTGCAAGCCGTTAGATCGGGGCGAAGCTTTGCCTACGCCTGCCGTTGCCACGTTCCTTACCTTTGCCTTTGCCTTTGTCTTCTGTGTTGTCTAGTTACTTCCGTGTTTATTGACCTCCTGCCTGTGACCTCGTTGTGATCCTGTCTCTACCTGCCCTCGACCCTGTGCCTGTCTTACGACCCTGATTCTGCCGAACGGACTTCACATCATTAAACATCTAAACTGCATACGAGACTCGACCTGCTTTCTAGCAACCACCATTCATGACAGGTATAATATATATCCCTCTATATATTTACTTTATTTTACCGTGAACTATTTATTAAAATTTGTTGAATTTTAGTTTTTTACTTTTTTTATAATTTATTGAAAAACGTGCGTATGTTCAACTTTACTTACTTGACTTGCATTCCAGCTGTGACATTTGTGATTGTTGTTGTATAATCTGGTCGGAACCCAACGCGAGAAGTTACTCAGGGCGACCAGGAGCAGTGGGCAGCCTTGAGCTGTGGCACCACGGGGAACATGTGGACTCAAGTTGTAAAACCCACTGGACCGGGATTTGAACCTGCAAGCATCTGGCTTCATGTCCAGAATGAACCTTATCACCATTAGCCACAGCTGGAGAGTAGAGACGCCCGCGTGTGTGCAGTGGTGGGATGTCGGCATCAGACAGGTCAGGAATGAACGTTTGGCACATTTGTGGTTCCTCAGGCTCCATCACGCCACTGATCACTGAGTCGGTCCTGATTCCTCGTGCTCAATTACACTTCCTCTTCAGTCTAAACTGTAACGACTCTGTGTAATACACTACATGTACTCCACAAATACATGCTCACTTCATAGCGCACTGCAGAGTGAGTGGGGTTATTATTCTCATTATCACCTTTTCTTTATTCTATCCTTCACTCCTACTTATTCACTCACTCGCTTCTTTATTTTATCATTCACTCCTACTTATTCACTCACTCACTCGCTTCTTTATTCTATCATTTGCTTGTATTTATTCACTCATTCACTCTTATCTATTCTCACACATTATCTTCTGTTCAATCCATCACTTCATTATTCTCTTCATACATCTTGTTTATTCACGTATTCACGCACTCACTTTATTCTGTCCTTAACTCTTACTATTCGCTCATTCATTCCATCATTCTGTAGTTCACATTTATTCACTCACTTCAGTATTCTCTTCTTTAATTCTTATTCGCTCACTCACTTCAATTTTCTCTCCTTCACTGCCACATATTCACTCACTTGCTTCTTTATTCTATCATTCACTCGTATTTATTTATTTGTTCACTCTTATTCATTCTCACATTAACTTCTATTCAATCACTCACTTTTCTACTCTCTCCATCAATCTTATTTATTATTTCCTTCACTTTTATTCACACACTCACTTCAATAGTCTTAAATTCTTGTTCACTCAATCGTCTTCTACCGCTTCATCCTTTACAGTAACTCTTGATTAATCACTCACTTCATTATTCTCTCCAATCTTATTTATTCACTCATTCATTCTTATTTACTCACTCACTTCTTTATTCTCTCCATAGCTCTTATTATTCACTCCATCACTCCATTATTCTCTCCTTCACTCTTGATTCACTCACTTCATTATTCTCTCATTCGCTCTTATTTATTCACTCACTCACTTTATTCTCTCCTTCACATATTCCCTAACTTCATTATTCTCTTTTTTTAAACGTTTGATTACTCACTTCTTTATGCTTTATATATTCACTCTGTCACTTCACTAGTCTCTCACTCAATTCCCCACTCCATCATGTCTAACTCACCCTTCATACTTCACCTACACTACACTCTTCTATTATTCCATCCCCTCGTCACTCACTTCCCCCCTTGTTTATTCTCATTCCAGTTACTCAATCCGTTTCTCTATTTATTCACTCTTTTACTCTGTTATTTTCTTCTTTGCTTTCTCATTTATTTACTCACCCCATTTCCCCCTCCATCAATCACTCATTTTCACCCTCATATTTACTTCATTAATCACTCACTCATTCTCTCGCTCACTAGCGGCTTCTGGACTCGTCTAATCCACTGAAGTCTGTTGAGGAGAGACGAGCTGGAAACAGCAGAAATAAACCCGGCCGAAAAGAGCAAAGTTAAGCAGATTTCCCCGCACGCTGCTGCTGCTGCTGACAAGACTTCAGGGAGATTATGTGAGGAAGAGGAGAAGAAGGTGAGGAAGAGTCCTGCTGCGATGGCAATTCTCTCAGAGGGACGTGAACATCAGCACACACTGTTTTACAAGCTAAAAAAAACCCAGAAATGTGCGACGTGTTAGTCAATATGTGTTCAAGCCGCCACCACCGTCTCTTTACTGAGGAAACGCTTGATATCTCACACCATGTGTGTGTGTGTGTCAGTCTGTTTTTGTTTGCCTGTGTGTCTGCTTGGGAAAGTGTATCATTCCGTGTGTGTGTGTGTGTCTTTGAGTGTGTGTATCATTTTGTGCGTGTGTGTTTGAGTGTGTCCAAATGCTGTGTGTTTGTCTTTGTGTGTCTAATTTGGGGTATATTTGTGTGTGTGTATGAGTGTATCCAAGTGTCTCATATTGTGTATTCTTGTGTGTCTCATTCTGTGTGTTTGTGTGTCTTTGAGCGTCTGTATCATTTTGTGTGTGTGTGGGAGTCTTTGAGTGTGTCTACATGTCTCATACTTTGTATTTTTGTGTGTGTGTGTGTCTAATTTGGGGTGTGTGTGTGTGCATTTGAGCGTGTGTATCTTTTTGTGTGTGTTGATGTATTTGAGTGTGTCTAAATGTCGTATATTGTGTATTTTTAAGCTTGTCTCATAATTGACATTATGTGTGCGTTTCTGTGCCACAGTTTTTGTCTCATTCTGTATGTTTTTGTGTGGCTGTCTGTGTGTGTGTGCGCGTGTGTGTGTGTGTGTGTGCATGTCTCAGTCGGTGTATCTTTGTGTGTCACAGTGTGTGTGTCTAATTCTGTGTAAGTTTGTGTGCCACTGCGTGTGTGTCTCGTTCTGACACACACACAGTATATGTGCCACTGTGTGTATGCGTGTCTCATTTTGTGTATGTTTGTGTGCCACAGTGTGTATGTGTCTTATTTTGTGTGCGTGTGTGTGTGTGTGGGGAGTGTCTTGTGTGTGCACAGTTTTGTTAACACAGCTGATATAACATTTTTCTCTTTTTTATTTACTAGAATTGCGCAAAGTAGGTTTAATTTCAAACTGTAATTAATGTGTAATATAAAAATGTGATTAATAATGGTTAATAAATAATAATGGACTGGATCACTGCCACAATTTGTTTTTAATTTCCGGTCCTCTTAGTGCATGTGTGTGTGTGTGTGGTCATGTGATTTCTCCTGGCACAGCAAACACACAGAATAAGTTGATAGGAGTGAGACAGAAGAGTGTGTTCAGTAACGGAGTGAAGTTCTGGAGGAGATCAGAGGTGAAGAGTCGGTGTGAGGACAGTGTGACTGATGGAGGGAAGGTGAGGACGGGTCACTGCTGGAACCGCTGCATCCGGATTCCTGATTACAATCTCCCTTTCTGCTGCTCTACACAAAGCACCTGGGTGAACACAAACACACACACACACACACACACACAATCTCACAAGCCACAGACACACAAGCACATTTCACACTACACACACACTCAATACACTGCACACACACACTCTAACTACACACCCCAACAGTTCACACACAAAAAAGACACACACACACACACACTCTCTCTCCACAGACATTGAATTAATTCTCTTAATTTTTAATAAATATCTTGTCATCTAGATCAAATATCTTTTAATAAATATAAGTGTCAGCCCTAAAATCTTGACAGTTAAACAGGCCTTCAGACCTGATAAAGGTCCCCACAAGTGACCTACTTCAGTATGACAAATCTATCATGTGAAGTCCTACTTTAAAGCACACACACACACAAACTAAATCTCACAAGCCACAGACACACAAGCACATTTCACACTACACACACACTCTAACTACACAACCCAACAGTTCACACACAAAAAAGACACACACACACGCACCACACACACTGAATTTCTCTTAATTGTTAATAAATATCTTTTTTCATATAAGTGTCAGGCCTAAAATCTTGACCGTTAAACAGGCATTCGGACCTGATAAAGGTCCCCACAAGTGACCGCAGGACCAACTTCAGTATTACAAACCTAGTATTTGAAGTATTCTACTTTAGCACACACACACACACACACACACAGAGTGGGAGTCTTCACCTGATGCTCGTCACTTCCTGTGCGGTTTAATCAGAACCATCGGACAGATTGAATTATTCGACACTGAACACAGGAAGCTCTCGCCGCTCATCACGCGCTCTGATGAGAGTATCGATTCAAATACTCTCCTGCTGCTAACAACACAACCAATCTCTCTCTCTCTCTCTCTCTCTCACTCACTCTCTCTCTCTCTGCATCTCTCTCACTCACTCTCTCCCTCTTTCTTTCTCTTTCTCTTCCTCTCTCTCTCCAATTCTCTCACTCACCCTCTCTTTCTTCCTATTTTTTGCTCTTTCTCTCTCCCATCTATCTCGCTCTCTCACTCTTTCTTTCTCTATTTCTTGCTCTCTCTCCCTCTCTGTCTCTTCCCTCTTGCTCTCTCTCTTTATCACTCTCTCTCACTCTGAGTTTCTTCCCCCTTGCTCTCTCTATCTCTCCATCTCTCCCTCCCTCTCTCTTTCTCTCATAGTGTCTCTCTCCCTCTTTCTTTCTCTCTCCATCTATCTCTCCCTTTCTCTCTCTATGTCTCCTTCCCTCCCTCCCTCTCTTCATTTCTCTCTTTCTCTTGCTCTCTCATCTCTCTCGCTTTCTCTCTACCTCTCTCTCCCTTTTTTCTCTTCCTCCTTGTCTCTTTTCCTTTTGCCCTCTGTGTTTTTCTCTCTCTCCACCTCTCTCACTCTCTCCCTGTCTCTCTCTCTTTCTGCGTGTGTGCGTGTGTGAATCAGATGTTGAAGGCCACTCTTTCCTCTCAGTTTATTTCCCAGGAGTCTTGGTGGTGATGGTCTCCGACAAAGATGTAAATCAGAGCAGCAATTTACCAACTCCACCACCGACACAAACATTACAACTGAAATGTCCACGCTCGGGAGACAAATTAAAGTTCCGTCTCTCCGTCCCTTTATTCCTATTTATTACTTTAATTAACCCAGACTCCCACTTGTTCTCCATCTCGTACTCTCTCGTTCTCCATTCCCTTCATTCATGTGCTCACTTGTTCCTTCTCTTCTCCTCAGTCTCTCTTCTTTTCACACACACACACACACACACACACACACACACACACACACAC
>CM051495.1:30263345-30301836 GCA_028031935.1 Paedocypris micromegethes | reverse complement strand
CTCTCTCTCTCTCTCTCTCTCTCTCATCCTCAAACTACGTGCAGTAGATTCCTCCTGATCTTGTGGAGGGCTGTAGTGTCCGTCGCTCTGATCACTACATTCACTTAATGAAGCTGAATTCTTCTGCTTGTGCTGATTTACATGAGCTTTATGACTCCAGCTCCGCAGGCCTGCACACACACACACACGCACGCACCAGCCAACCAATCAGCTCTCAGCACACTGATCCCAACAGTCTCTACTAGTAAAAAAAAAGCACTTGTACTTCAAATTGTAATTGTCATATACACATTATACATGGTACAACATGCAGTATAATGTATTTTACAATCATCCTGCATTTAAACATGGTGATGGGGAGGTGCATGCGAAGAAGAGATACAAGAAAACGATATGTGATAAAAAAAAAAAAAGCAATAAAATATAAAATAAACAGATAAGGATCAAATATGAATAAACACAAGGAAAAAACTATGAAGATGGAAAAAAAGATAAAAATACAATAAAAATAACAAAATTGAAAAAAGTTCTCTAATTAGAGTAACAGTGTGTCACGGACTCTAATTCGTGTTTCATGTGAACTTTTATTTTGTCACCTTTATTTTGTAATTGTGTCACTCCCTCTCTGTCAGACTCCGTTGCTCTGTTTACTTCCTGGTTTCCCTCCTTTGTTATTGTTTGCACTGTCATCTCCGCGTGCTTCCCGATCGTGTTTAATGTCACCAGGTGCTTTGCGTTTATTCACTCTTTACCACGTTAATTGTCTCGTTACCTTGTCCAGCTGCCGGTCGTTTGCGTCACTATGTCTTGTATTTATTTCTCACTCGTTCACGCTGTCTTTGCCAGTTTGTCAGATGTGTATCCTGTCACTCTAGCCTCGTGATCTCGCCCTGTCTAGTCTTGTTCTAAGTCTTGTTCTAGTCTTGATTCTAGTTTACTTTGCCTTGCTGGAATTCCCGTGTATGACCCTGCCTGTTCGACCACGCCTTCTACAATAAATCCCTTGAAGACCTCCCTAGTGTTTCTGTGCTGTGCACGTGGGTCCTTTCCCTCCAGTTCTGTCAGAGTGACAGTCGCCGTGTCACAGTGCTTAATCTGTGTACTGATGTAGTAAATACAAATTTTATCATTTGTTTTTTGCATCTTTTTTTTTTCACTATTTTACCTTTACATCTCGTCTTTGTCTCTCTCTTCCCATCTCCTTCTAATGAAGACTTACTACGTGTCGACATGTCTAACTCCTTCCCTTTCTTTTCTCCTTTCCATCCAGTTCATCTTTTCCCCTTCCTTCATTCCATCCCCCTACCTCATTTTTTTCTCCCATTCAGTCAAAAATGACTAAAGGAAGGAGAAAGTGAAGTTGTTACAGTTCTTCTCTCCTCCTTTTTTTCCTACTCTTCCCTCTTTTAACCAATATGCCTCTCTTCCTTTTTCTCTCTCCTTCAACCCTCTGTTTAATTAGGAGAAATAAAGACCCATGCCCACTATTTTCCCTTTCTTCTCCTCCTCTTCTTCCCATCCTTTTTCGGTTTTAGAAATGATGGGAAAGCAAAAGAAAGAAAGGTAAACTGAACTCTGCCTATCTACTTTTTTCCTTTCTCCTACTCCTTTTTTGTCCTCCCCTCCCCTCCATCCATCTATCCATCTGAAGGAGGCAAAGATCTGTAGATAGGCCAGCCCACCATTCTTCCTCCCTCACTCTCCATTTTAACTCTTCTTGTCCTCATTTCCTCCCCTGCTTCTTCCCCTGTCCATCCCTTCTATCCGTTGTTCAGGTAAGAGGAGAAAAAAAAGAACCTGTCCATCTTTCTCTTTTTCTTCTTCCTACATATCTCCTCATCTTTTCTATTTTTCTCCCTTGCCTCTCCTTCTTTCCATCCCTCGTTCAGAGAAGAAGCCCTTTCCACCTTCATCCTTTTCTAATCTCCCTCCATTTTACCTCCTCCACCCCGCTCCCCTTTCTTTCCATTCCTCCTTCCATCCCTTGTTCAGTGAAGCATTGCCGTCCTGTCATACCTGACTCTCTTGTCGAGTTCAATACAAAGAGGAAGAGGTATCTGTGATGTCCCATCATGCATCGGGACGGCGACTGCAAGATTGATGACGCTTCCTGGAAGCAACAGAAGCCGATCAGGACAGAAGATAGACTCTTCTCTCAATAAGCACATATATATATAATATATTAAATGTTATAATAATAACACTTACATTTGAATTTTAGTAGCGTGAGTTTATATTTTCAATCAGATTAGAAAGTAAATGTACTGTCTGAACAGTATCCAAAATGAGTGATGTGACTATAGCTTGTATCCCTGTAATTGTCTTGCACATTTTTTTTTCACTTTCTGGTTTTGAATTATAATAACGTTTTTTATTTTTAGAAAATAGTTCAGACTCGGCACAAGTCTACGAGTAGGAACAAGATGGAAAAATACAGGAGACCTTCTGTCCCACCCCCACTTCCTGTCTCAAAAGGAAATTCCTCAACACAAGGGGAAAATCAAATCTGGAAAGTCAAAGGTATATGACATCTTATTTTTAGTCCTCAATGCGATAAAATTAATGAGCCAAAATTAGAAACACTTATTTGGTCGCCGGTGGAAGGGTGGCGTAGTGATGGGAAGTTTGATTATTTTAACTGATTTGGATCTTTAATTCTCGAACAATCAAGTGAACACATTTCAAATCATTCGTTCATTTCTAGCAGGAAGCGCTGTAAAAGTGATTGTGCTTTAAAACAATATACAAAAAGACAACATGGTTTGCTTCAGCAGACAACAAAAAACACATAGATTGCCACAAAAGTATTCAAATCATGTCAATCCTTAGCAAAATTTGATCTACGTCCTGCATCTGCCCTGCCATCTTTGCTTTAACGGCTTGATTGGGGTCACGTGAACGAAATGAACTAGTTTGAATGAATCACGAACGTACTGGAGTGATGCTGCTTGCTAAAGAATCTGCGGAAGACTGAGTCACGCGAGAGTCATGCTCCCACGTGACACGTGAACAAAATTATTGATTCGTTTGAACGAATCACAAACTAATTGGAGTACTTGATACTATCATTCACGATTCGTTCACCGAGGAGACTCGTTCATTCCGAGTCATATGAAAGGTTCGTTCATTTTGAACGAATCGTTCAGGAACAACACATCACTTGCCTCAGCGTGAGATGGACCAGACGTAAGTTCGAAGCAAGTTTTTTTCCATGCTTGCATGAGTTTCTTCCGGGTCTTCGTTTCACTCAACAGTCAAAAACGTTAAGTAGAATTCGAGTCTGGAAAATTGTTTGTGAGTGAGAGCAGATGTAATATAGAAATGTTTTTTCCCTAAAAAAATCAAACAACAAATCAAAGTTCTGATTTTCAAATCATATTTAAACTTTCAAAACTGCAAAACAGCTCATAAAAACCCCGCCAACACCGCATCATATGTCACGAGCGGACGACAGAAGCGGTGACACTTTTATAGACTCTGCTGTTTACAATAGTCTTATTTAAAAAAAAAATGTTGTATCTGTCACAATTCTATCTCCTCGACTCCGCCGCACGCCGCGTAACGCCTCGTTAAAGTCGGTCGGCTGTGAAATGGTGTTTTGAAATAAATGAAACCGGCGGGAAGCGCGAGCGGCGGCGGCGGCGGCGAATATTGCGGCGTCAAGCTGACAGGCGGGCGGAGAACGTGTAACGACAGTCGTCGGTTTACGGAGGAAACGAGTTCAATAAAAACTCACAGTCTCCGGGGCGATATCGACACTGCGGTGGCGGGGCATTTCTCACTGTCTCCCCAGAAGAAAGAGGCTTTATTGGCGGATCAATTCAATTCAGACGTGCGCGTGCGGCGGATGGAGAGCAGGAAGGGTCAAACACGCCTTTTCGCGTAAGTTTAATCTATTAATGTTTCAAAATTATTCACGTTATAGAGTGATGATGCCACACACTTGTGTTACAGTAAGTTGTGTAAAAGTAAATACATACACTCGTGCTCACACACTCCTGTCTCACACTTTACTCACACCCCCCCCCACACACACACACACACACAACACTAAACACTACACACACCCATGTACACACACATTTACTATCATATGCACTCAAACAAAACCCTCATTCTCCCTCTCATCTCACTCTCATCTCTACTCTGCTCGCACGCTCTCATCTCCACTCTCTCTCTCTCTCGCCTCTCACACTCTCCTCTCTACTCTCCTCTCTCTCTCGCTCCACTCTCCTCTTCTCTCTCTCCTCTCTCTCTCTCTCTCTCTCTCCTCTCCCTCTCTCTCTCTCTTTCTTTTCTATTCTCTTCTTCTCTCTCTCTGCCTGTTTCGCTTTGGGCCGCCCCCTCTATCTTACACACACACAACACCCTGTTTCTGTCTCCCTCACTTTCTTTGCCCGTGACCTTTTTGTCTCTCCCATGAACCAACTTTCATCACGCTCCTTCAGGAACAGCAGACTGGGAAAACACAATCCCACATTATTCTCCGGAGTCGGGGAGCGGGACAGCGCTTGGCTCAAGGTAATTACCGCAGGAAAGAAGAAAAACCATAAATCACGCCTTTAACCCCCAGATCGTGTATATCTTTAAGGGTCGTTAATTTTAAAAGAGTGCCATTAACCCGAGGTGAGACGGTAATGACAGACAGGGAGCGGCGGCTTTACGGCACACACTCCTGCAGATGTGGACGCTGAGAGAAAAGAGCATTAAAACAACAGGAATGCAGCGTGTTGACTTTAAATTATTAATGTCCCCTATAAACCAAATGATGTCATGCGCGAGTCGCGTAAAATGCATCCTGCAGATGGCGATATCACCTCATCTGCCCAATAAATTAACCGCGGGTAGAAAAAATGCTGACTCGTTGAGCAGAATCACAATGTAACGAGTAACGGTAAGTGTCCATTCAAATGTAGTGGGGGTAAGGTGTACAGATACTCTAAAAATGTAGTCAAGTAGAGAGTAAAAGTTGCTTATAATGTTGAAGCTCAGTACAAGTATAAAGTAGCCAAAATACTTAAGTAAAGTAACAAAGTCCTTTAACTCGAGTATTTTACAACACTGGCATTTATATCACAGTGGGGTCCCACCACTGACCTGAAACCTACTCTAATCTTAACCAAAACTCAATTGTACCTTCAGCCCTAAACTCTCACCTTGACACTCAAACAAGCCTTCAAAGTCGAAGTGTCCATTTTAAAGTCCCCACAAGGACCCTACTTTACTATATAAACCTTGCATTTGTGGGCCCACTTTGACCAAAATGACACACACACGCACACAAATATCCCATTTTTGTCGGGTGAACAGCAGCAATTGATGTTTTTTTTAATGTTTTTAATTGCAAATAACTTCCGCCAACTTATTACGGTCCTCACACACCCCTCATCACGATCATCTCCCACCCAAGTCTTTCCCCAGAGACTTCAAACGCACTGACCAACTCAGTCTTTGTTTGTCTGAGTATAAACATCTTCACCCGGTTGGAGTAAGCCGTGAAGCCCCTGGGGGAGTGAGCTGGGGAGGGGGGCACCCAGGTTTATTTTCTCACATTATTCTTCATTCTGTGGCGAGCAGGACTTCAGAAACACACCGAGACCCCGTGAACCCACCTCGGGTCTTCTGATCCAGTGGATTAGTTGATTACTGCGCTGATGGTGGGTCGCACTCGCTGTGTTGACGTCTCGGAGCTTCACAGCTGGAACTGTTATAGGAACCACAAAGCTGAAGTTTTGACTGAAGTCTGAATTATTTGTTCAGTTCAACTGGAAACGGAAAGTAATGTTACGGAGCATTACCTCAGCAATTTGTTCTCTCTCTCTCTATTAACTCTGTCTGTCTGTCTCTCTATCACTCTCTATCTGTCTCTTCTGTCTCTCTCTTAACAATCTGTCTGTCTGTCTGTTTATTTTTATCTCCCTCTTTCTGTTGCTTTATCACTTTCTGTCTGTTCTTTTTTTCTCTATTAACTATCTGTCTATTTCTCTTTCTCTCGTTCTGTCACTCTCTTTCTGTCTCTTTATATTTGTCTCTCTAAACTCGCGATCTCATTATTTCACACCTGTTTTCACTCTTTCGCTCTCTTTCTCTTATTCTCTCTTCATTTCTTACTCACTTTCTCTTTCTGTTTCTCTTTCTATAGCTCTCTCTCATTCCCTTTCTATTTATGTCTCGCTCCAATTCCGTCTGTTCATTAATTTGTTTCTTTCTATGTCTTCTTCCACTGTAATTCTTCCATTTTTTTTTTCAGTTCTCTTTCAATGTCTTTCGGTGTCTTTTCAGTGTTTGTTTTTTTTTGGTCTTAAACTTCTAAACAGGTCTTGGACTCTGTCTTCCTTATTCTCTCTCTCTCTTTCTTCCTTTCTTTCTCTCTCTCTTTTATTCATTCCCTCTCTCCGTCTAAATCTTTCTTTTGAATACGCACTCTGATGTTCTTTCTTTCTATCTTTACTCACTCTCTCTCTCTCTTCGTTAATGTTTACAGCACTATTTCTAACTTACTGTAGATAGTCTTCTTTCTATTTACTCTTTATTGTTTTATTGTTTAGTATTGTTTCTTATGGCACTACTGGCCTCTGCTGACAGGAACAAAAAACGCCTCCCAAGGTTATTTGCAGTTTCTTTTTCTGGGAAACATATACAGTATTATATTGTTTTGTACTTCAGCAGTGATGTGTTTCTTAAAAGATCTCTGCAATTTTGTTTCTGCCAAACTGCAGCAGGACCTGAGGGAGAGAGAGATGCAAGAAGACGAAGAGCCAAAAATAGCCTGAATGATGTGAGATGCAGTGACAGCTGATGGACCGCGAGGAGGAAAGCAGATGCGTGTGTTTGATCAGAATTACTACATGAAATCCCCCATTTAACTGGTGAATGCACGATGTCAATAAAATATGATTGTACAAGCGCAATTTTGAAATGAAATGCAGTATACCTGTACGTCTACTTGTAGATAGATAGATAGATAGATAGATAGATAGATAGATAGATAGATAGATAGATAGATAGATAGATAGATAGATAGATAGATAGATATCAAATAAAAAAGTAAAAAATAATGCATGTACACTTAAATAAATGTAAAAACGTATTGCAAAGAGCAATGATTATGATGATTATTATAATTTACGGCGTCACTGTCCGCGGAGACGGAGTTTGACCCAGAAACAGTGGCTGAGTAATTAACCTGCCGATGAAACTGGTTTAACTGGGTAAATGATTCTGGTGAGAATCTTTTGCGGAATTATTAAGGGGCAGATAAGGGTGAATCGACTGAGATAGCGTTGAGTCCATCATTACCAGCTACATTCAATAAAAAACCTTTCTGCGTCCCCTTTACTCGCTAATTGCTTTCTTAATGAAGAATGGAGTTTGTGAAACGGATTAACTCCGTATTTTAATTGGAATTATTACTTTTCTTCCAGTTTTGTGCTCTTTTATTAACCCTCACTAAACCATCAAAGATTTATATATATATATATTTTTTATATATATATATATATATAATTTTTTTTCTTCTTCATATATGAATGAAAAAAATTTAAACCTATTTCCGATCGTTCTGCATTTGGCATCGGTTCCGACTTCGGTTCGTGTAGCACCAATAACTTTCTAAACGTTTTTGGCAACAGTATAAGAACAACTTACATTACTTTTTCTTTTTTGCAAGTACGTGCTGTGCGGCGTGTGTGTGTGTGATAGAGGAACGGATCATGGAATATAATACACTACATAATGCAAATAATTTTGATCTAAACATCAAATGGACTAGAATTAAAGTAACTTCTTCTTTTTTTCTTCTGTGAGCCAAGAAGTCGGCGCCATATCGTTTTGTGGAACACTGACTTCAATTTTTGTTGTTCCTGCTATTAGTTTACATTCAAACTTGTTTTTTCCTCCACTTTAACTTTAATATATTAATTTACCCCCTACCCATGTTGTATTTAAATAAAATCTCTACTGTTTCGTAACAGGCTAATTTATTCGATAAACCTTAAACACATTTTGGTGGAGCACAAGAAGCGGAGATGTTTTGACGGCGCAGTCGCCGCGCGTCCTCGGCGTCGCAACACAATCACTTTAATAAAGGCCCCTGCGACCGGACCTTCCGCGGGATTATGTCAACCTGGAGGCCAGAAGCCCCACGCTGACAGCCCGCAAACGGCCCCGGATAATCACTGCAGGAGGGGGCCGCCAGACGCCCAGCCGCGGCGTTCCGTGTCGCGACCGCACAGCCCGTGAATCTGACGCGCGTGATGCAACGTGACTTCCGCCGCCGCTCCAGTGCCGCCGTTATCCTGCTCACACATTCATTTTTTTTTAACCATTTTTTTCTCACAACCAGTTTGAATCCCACTACTTGAGAATCCCATACATATTTTCTATTTTACGCATTTACTGAGCGATTGTTCGAATGTTGAGTTGTATTTACATGACAAACTTAGAGACTGAAATCATTTTTATTCATGTGTTTGTTTAGTCACATGATTTTGTTGCCTCTGTTGTCCCAGACCACTTGTTCCACTATTAAGGTTCCCATCATATTACATTACATGCAATTTTTGCTGTATTTGTTCAGCAACATTCCACTATTTGATTTATTGAGATTTTGTTGATAGTTCTCAATCAGTGTCCAGTTTGTTTGTTTTTATTTGCCATTTGGCTGTTTTAGTTGTTATAACTTCTGAATTCCATACACCTGTATATGTTGTATTCTATAACTCCATTACCTTCAGGGTTGTTGTAATCACTCACTTTAGTTTTTGAATGGTCAAATGAAGAACACAAATTCCATGTACGGTTCTGACCCGACCTGGAACTTTCTCTTACTTCTTAGAGCAGGGGTGTCAAGCTCATTTTGAGTGTCTGTATAAATCGCGACTGTCACCAGAGCAAGGCAGAGTGGACTGACATGCACAGCCAGGAAGAGATCAAGGAGCACAAGGGGTTCAATGTCCAATAAGAGTTTAATCCAGAAGACGTAGTCAGAAACAGGCAATGGGTCAGTACACGAGAATTCAAACACATGAACTTAACTAGACTAAACAAGACAACACTTAGGGCGAGAGTGACAGGAAAATCCACTGACAAACTGGCAACAAGACGGAGAACAAGACGGGGTATAAATACAAGACATAATGACGTGACAATGACCAACAGCCGGACAGGCAAACGGGACAATTAACATGATCGGGAATGACGAGAAACAGCTGAGCACATAAACAAAACAAATAGTGCGAACCCGGAAGTAACGCGATCTAGAGTCTGCGTCAAAATAAAGCTTTAAGTCAGGATCTGTGACAGTGTAAAGGTCCCGCCCGGCTTTAAGCCGGGATCTGTGACACCAAGGGCCACATCAGCATAATGTCTGTCCTCAAAGAGCCGTATGAAACTTATAAATGTAACTACATGTAATAAATAAATAATAAAAAATAAATGTATCTACTCTTTAATGTTAAACAACTGCCTAGCCATCCTGCAGTATCCGCGATCACTGTCCCTGGTCCTGAAATGGCCTGGTGTCTCACACAACTTATTATTTTCCATTACTTAATCAAGTGACAATTGCATTTGCGTAGAAACCTATATTTGCTTGTTGCTCTAACATAAATATTTTTACATTTTGTCAGCTTATGAAAACACACATAACTCCATTAATGAAGGATCAAAGTGAATGTGAATGAAAAAAAATGAGAAGGTTCAAGTGAATAAAGAAAAATAACTTAAAACTGTGGAAACACTCCCACGGCTACCGTAGTCATAAGGGATTGTGGGAAATGTAGCTTTATTTATAGACACTCAGAATTTTTAAGCTCTCCCGGGCCATATAAAATGACATGGCGGGCCACATCTGGCCCCCGGGCCTTGAGTTTGACCCATGTGACTTAGAGCAAGCCACACCACAGACAGTAAAGTGGATTACGCTATTTTAATCCACTAATGCTTAATTTTTTTATACAATTGTGAATTTTTGTCTATGGTTGAAAAGACATTCATACATCATAAAATATGTCTTGTATATTATTGTTGTTGTTGTTGTTGTTGTTGTTGTTGTTGTTGTTGTTGTTGTTGTTGTTGTTGTTCATTTATTGCTAAAAACTAAAAAAAACACCTTCATCATCATATTCACTCTTCACTATTTCTCCTCCCTCACTTACCTAAAAATACCTATAACCTTTAGACAGGATGATTGTGTGTGTGTGTGTGTGTGTGTGTGTGTGTGTGTGTTTCTGAGGTCCAGTGGGCCGATGATACGCTGAGATGTGACAGAACCTCAGGCCTCATGCTGCTAATGTGAGAGAAATAAAAAAGATGAGAAAAGACTGAGGCCAAAGCCTAAAACTGATGTTTATTACTCCACACAGATTTAAAAACATGTCCTCTCAATGTCACCAAGCCAAATAAGTCCCACAAGCTCAAAATATGTGTGTGCGTCATTGAACAGTTGAGGTGGAAAGTGTGTGTGTGTGTGTGTGTTCCAGGGGCTCTGTGAACAGTAATGAACTCCTTCACACGTGGGAATTTTGACACTCGTTCTCACTCACCATTTTTCAAGACCATTTGTTTAATTAAAAGAGTCTTTCTACAGAAATTAATTCTGCTGTTGCCCTTGGCATCTCTCTCTCTCTCTCTCTCTCTCTCTCTCTCCCTCCCTCCCTCCCTCCCTCTTGTTTCACACTTATTTTCTCTCTGCTTATCACTGTGTTAGTCTATTTTGCTCTTACTCTTTCTCCTTCTTTGTCTTCGTCCCTCTCTTTCTGCCTCTTATCTCTCTCTCTCTCTCTCTCTCTCTCTTTTGTTGCTATTCTCTCTGTCTCACTATTTCTCTCCCTCCCTTAAAGTCTATCTTTTTCCCTTTTCTTTCACTCACTCCATTCTCAATTTCAGCATTTCTTACTCTCAATGATTTACACAATTTGAATTTTTTGCCACTAATTTTAAATTATAAATAACATGAAATGAATCGATTCACAGTGGAGACATTATAAAGTGTGTTTTCTCTCAGCATCTCTGTCCTGAAGGATCAAAACACCTCGCAGATGTGAACAACACACACTCACACTTTCATTCACACCCACGGTCTGTTATTTTTAAAACTGGAGAGCTGGAGAACCAACGGAGAGAGCAAGCAAACAGTAAAAGACCCCGACTGGTGTGACCCGGACACATCTTCATCAGCTCTTCTTCAGTTTCTCTTTCACATGTTGAAGGACAAAAACACACAAGTTTTATCTAATTGCTTTTACAGACCCTGACACTAGTGTAATTTCATCAGAATCTCTTCTGATCTGTCCCACTTCTCCAGTTTTACTCCAACTCATTGTGAAATTAGCAATTTAATGTAAAGCATCAGCCAGAATACTAATATCCCTCCTTTCTACACAACACAAGTTCACTAGGGTAATTACCAGGGCTACACTGAAATAGGCCTTCACCACACACAGAGCGAGAAAGAGGGGGGGGGGGGTACTCGAGTAAAATTGATAGAGTGGGGTTAATAAATACAGAAAGAGAGAAAAGAGAAAGAAGACAGACTAAAGAACGGATCGACCGATGAGATCAGAGAGGATGAAAGGCGGGCAAATATAATTTTTTTTCTGGGTTTATTTTCTGGTTCAAAGTTAATTTGGTTCGTCAAAGTGTGTAAAAGTTGCTTGAATTACATTTTTTTTTTATTGTCAGAGTAAATAATTTTACAAATCATTTACAACTTTCAAAAAACACAACAATCCCCTTGCAATGAAATACACAAAGTACGAATTATATAAACAACATTCCAAACCAAATCAAAAAGAAAAAAAAATATATACATATATATAACAAAATAATAATAATAAAAAAGCAAAGAGCGCAACATAACAATTATAAGAGCACTAGAAAAGTAGAGACTTAGAAATACACTTTACAAGATTTCTGGACATTTTGTTGAGTTTCACCACAAGTTTAAGGGATTTAAAATAATTGGTAAAGTGAATTAAAAACAGCGGTAGAGAGGGAGTACAACCGTTGACATTTCTTGAATGAAATTATATGTACCGTATATAAAAACCCACAAAAGTCACTATCTGTGCTGTTATACTTCCACCTAGTGTAATAGGTTAGAACTGCACATTTAGGCACGGGTTTAAATCGAATCCTTCAGTATATTTCATTAAATCATTGTTATTAATTGCCGCGATTATTTCATTTTTGAAACGTGAAACAATCATTCGCGGGTCACTTTGAAAGATAGCCAATTTATATGGTAATTTTCGTGTACACATGACGTTAACATAATAAAAATCACATTGTTCTGATTTTGGGCAAAACATTAGCATCTATTTGACTAATGCGCGTAATAATAACTAGTGTTTTCATTTAGATAAAGGGTAAACATTTCTGACGCATGCTGATGACGTCACGAGTGACTGAGGCCTGCGCCGGGGTCTTAGCGGTGTTGTAAGCGACCAGAGCGGCTGAAGTTTTCCCCCAGTCTTCCCAGTACTGAACTAAACCACACGCCGAGTGCGGATTAACTACATTACAACATCCCCGCAACGTGAATGGATCATGGAGTGTGTGAGTAACGCCGTTTAATCTGAGTGACACTTCACGGTAGACGTCGCGCGCACCGGAGACACTAAAACTAGTCGTCACAACAGAGTAATGACATGAAAACTACTACTACTACTTCTCTTTCGGCTTTTCAATTAAAACTAGCTGGTGTAAACGAGTTAGAATAGTAGCGACTATTTTCAACAGTCGTTCGTTGTTTGTAAGTCTGTTAGTACAACACTTTGTGTCTCTTAGTGTGAGAAAAATGTAAACAAAGTGTTTGTTTTCCGAATATCGAGCCGTTTATTTACGTTACTTGTTACTAAACTAGTTACACTCGCCACCGATAGTTTAGTTTATACTGTGATGTTGAGTACGTATAGTGTGAGTTACATCTGTTATTGTACAGTTCGTTTACATTAAGTTTGTCAAGACACGTCACTCGCACGCCAAACAAACGGCCGGAATAAACAAGCAGTGATGTATTTAACCAGCTAGTTAATCAATACCAACCCCGCGTCTGCACGGACTTACACAGACATAAACCCGTCTGGCTAATATGTCACATCAATCTGAGGCATTCATTAATTATTGTCTCCCACCCGACTTCCCATGTTTGTTTTCTTTGTACATTTCTTCGTACAATTTTTCCCTCATTGGAGCTAGTCATCTGTAGACAAACGTGTGATATTAGTTTTCTCATCTCTACCTCCTCCACTTTTCCTCGTGTACCTCTTTTCGTTTTTTTTTTAAATGGCCGACTTTGGGTGAAACTGACAGGTGGAAATTTCTGTAACTTTAGTGACAAAAACAGTCGCAGTTAAAAAGAGAGAATAAAATATATTTGAAATAAGGTAAAGTTGCCATTTTTTTTCTGTCGCTCACGTGTCCCCACACACACTCCTCTGTCGATCTTTCTTTTGTCTCTCTCTCTCTCTCTCTCTCTCTCTCTCTCTCTCTCTCTCTCTCTCTCTCTCTCTCTCCTCTTACAACTCTCTTTTACACACTCTCCTCACTCGTTTATTCCTCACACTTTTCTCTCCCTCTTTCTTTCTCTGACCTCTTTCTTACTCTCTCTTCTCTTCTCTTCTCTTCTCTTCTCTTCTCTTCTCTTCTCTTCTCTTCTCTTCTCTTCTCTTCTCGCCTTCTCTTATCCCTTGTCTTGTCTTGTCTTGTCTTGTATTCTCTTCTCTGCTCTTCTCTTCTCTTCTCTTCTCTTCTCTTCTCTTCTCTTCTCTTCTCTTCTCTTCTCTTCTCTTCTCTTCTCTTCTTAATAAATCTTAATAAGAATAATCTTTTTGAGTTAATGTGATGTGATGTTTGTGGTGCTGATCATCTTGCGTTGTGTTTCTCAGGTTTCTGCTTTTCTAGATGAGCTGGATGTTAAGAAGGAGGCGGTGGTGGAGGGTGAGGAGCGACTGAGCGCTGAGCCCAGCAGGAGCTGACATCACACTCTTCTCTTCTTCTCTTCTCTTCCCCTCAGCAGACCCGGAGTATAACGTCTACACGCGCTTCATGAAGTCCCACCGCTGCTACGACCTGGTGCCCACTAGCTCCAAGCTGGTGGTGTTTGACACGTCTCTGCAGGTCCAGAAGCTCCGCTGTGTTACCTTCATTCCATCACTCCCTTCACCCTTATCTTGTCTCACTCTGTCTCTCCTCTATTTCTTATTCTAGTACTCTCGTCCTCGCTGTTTTTATCTTACTCTTTCTTTTACTTTCTCTTTCTTCTCTTTATTTCAATTTGTCCTCTTTCTTATTCTTACCTCCCTCTCTTCCTTCTCTTTATCTCTCTCTCTTATTCTAACTTTCCCTCTTATCCTTCTCTTTACCTCACTCTCTCCTCCCTCTTATTATTACTTTCTCTCTCTCCTTTCTCTTATTCTTACGTTCCCTCACTTTCTTGATCTCTCTTCATCCCTCTCTCTCTCTCTTTTTCTTACTTTCTCTTATATCCTTCTCTTAATCTCACTCTCTCTCTCTTATTCTCTTCCTCGCTTCTTTTATCTCTCTGTCTTTATCTGTCACCTTCTGTAATTCTAACTTTCCCTCTCTCTTTTTTTTATTTCACTCTCTCTTTGCTCTCCTATTCTTACTTTCTATCTCCCCTCTCTCACTTTTTGTAACTTCCTTCTCTTTATCTTTACTTTTTTTTTCTTCTTTCTCTCTATCTTTCATTTCTCTCACTCTTTTTCCTCTGTTTTTCTAATTCGATTTCTGTCCACTTCCACACTCCCTCTTTAACTCTTTCCATCTCATCTGTTTCTCTTACTCTAATCTCTAGAGCGGGATCTATATCCCTTTATCAAATTCTCTCTTGCTTTCTCTGTCATATTATACGAGTGAAACTCACGGTGGTGTGTGTGTGTGTGTGTGTGTGTTTCAGGTGAAGAAGGCTTTCTTTGCTCTGGTGTCTAATGGTGTTAGAGCGGCGCCGCTGTGGGACAGTAAGAAGCAGTGCTTTGTTGGTAATTGCATTTCTACTCTTCACATTTTTAAGCGTATAATCCTGTGAAAAAGAATCATGTGAACTTTTTCATGTGAAATTTAAATTTATTATGGATCATAATGGGGGTTATTCAGTGTAATTTAATTTAAAATGTATATATTATTAAGTTAATACTCATCTGTGTGTGTCTGTTTACACTTGTTTGTATAATATAATTTCAACATATATCTGTATAATTAAATGATGTTTACGTCTTCTGTCTTCCTCTTGTGTCGCAGGGATGCTGACCATCACCGACTTTATCAATATTCTTCACCGCTATTATAAATCTCCACTGGTAAAGCTCCGTCTCTCCTCTGAGCCGAGGCTTCTCTCTTCTCTCTCAGGCTCAGATCTTCTCTTCTCTTTCAGGTTCAGATTTACGAGCTAGAGGAGCACAAAATTGAGACATGGAGAGGTGAGTGACGGGGTTTTTTTTTTTAAGAATAAAATATCAACAAAAAATGTTATTCATATAATTTTCCCCTAATTCTAACCATGAAAACTTACTGCATTGAGATAATACACACAGACAGACAACTGTGCTGAAAAGAAATGTGTAATAATAAAACAAGCTTTAATAAAAATTAAATACTTGTATCATAATATAATGCAATAAATATTACTTATTGCAATTTATAAAAAATATTCAAATTGTCTCAAATCCATGAGGTAACCATAAAATAACCAATAGTAAAATAGTCACATTGTCTGGCTAAGCCCTAAGTCTTAAATATGAGTGTTTTGGATGCTTTTTGACATCAGGCTGGCTTTGTGTTTCTTCTAGAAGTTTATCTGCAGGACTCGTTCAAACCTCTGGTCAGCATCTCACCCAATGCAAGGTACCTGTGAAAGCACTGCTGACGGAGGAGAGATGGATTGATCATTCCTGTCCTTTTCTCTCTCTTTCTCTCAGTCTATATGACGCGGTTTCGTCTCTGCTGAAGCACAAGATCCACAGGTTGCCAGTGATCGATCCTCTGACAGGAAACACTCTCTACATCCTCACACACAAGCGCATCCTCAAGTTCCTCAAACTCTTTGTAAGTTCAAGATTTGACACATGCAAACACCTACTGTATTTTCTCATTTTACATTTTTAATCTGCCTAATACATCATCCTAATATCAATATAGTATGTATGTGTGTATATGTCATGTATGTGATGTATACACACATTTGTACACATAAGAAAATTGAAAGTGTAAGATTTCATTAAAATTAACATTTTATTTCATATAAAATGTTATATATTATATTTTTATATTATAATATATTATATTATATTTTAACTAATATCTAACGACAAATAATAATAATAATAATTATTATTATAATATATAATAACAATAAACAAATATTTTAATACATGAGAAGTGTAAGTATATAAATACGTGTAGTGAGTGCTTATTCCAATCCTACCTTCAAATATCATATCAAACTATAAATTTCATATATATATGTATATGTATTTCAAATCGAAATTTAATTTGTCACATACACGATTATTTTGCAACAACTTGAAGTGAAATGTATTTTGCAATCGTCCTGCATGTAAACATAGTGGGCGGGGGTACAAAACAATATGATAAGGGATAAAAGCAATAAAATACAAAAAGAAAATATAGAAAAGATAAAATATGAATAAAAATATAAAAGATAAGATACAATAAGGGGGAAAAGACAAAAATACAGGATAAATATACAAGATAAAATCAGAATGAAAATAAAAATTTAATAGATAAAAAATGTATATATATTATAAATTTAAATCTTTTCAATTTTTATATAGATTTTTTATATATATTATACATAAATATATATATATTTGTGTATGTATAAATATGTGTGTTTGTGTGTGTACTTGTATTTGTAAAATCCAAATCATGTTCTTGAGATTTAAGATGTCAGAGAGCAGATAGATTGGGCGTGTCAGTGTTGTTTCCTGCTGCTTCTCCGTCAGATCTCAGAGATGCCCAGGCCGGCCTTCCTGTCCCGGACGCTGCAGGAGCTGAACATCGGGACCTTCCACAACATCGCCGTGGTCCAGACGCACACGCCTCTCTACGCCGCGCTGGGCATCTTCGTGGAGCAGCGTGTGTCTGCGCTTCCTGTGGTGGACGACAGCGGTCAGTCCTGCTCCGCCCAGAGGCGTGTCCATCAGTAAACACGCCTCTTTCTGCTTGAACCATCAGGTCGCGTGGTCGACATCTACTCCAAGTTTGACGTCATAGTAAGTCTGTCGTGGAGTGTGTGTGTGTGTGTGTGTGTCTGAGCGTGTGTGTGTGTGACGCAGAATCTGGCGGCAGAGAAGACCTACAACAACCTGGACGTGACGGTGACCAAAGCTCTGCAGCATCGCTCTCAGCACTTCGAGGGCGTCCTCACCTGCAAGGCCTGGGAAACCCTGGAGGCCATCATCAACAGACTGGTGGAGGCCGAGGTGTGTTCCACTTCTGTAGAAGCGCGTTCAGCTCCATCTGCTCGGACTTTACTGGTTTTTTTGTTTTCCAACCAAAGAAGTGACATTTTGTCCAAATGAATTGAATAATATTTGACTTACGGAGTAGGATTAATTTTAAATTTGTTTTAATTATTTTTTTTTATTATTTTTATAAAATATTTTTTTAATTAATTTAAATATTTTTACATTTTGCCCAGTTAGCCGCAGCGACTCTATATGAAACGTGTGTGTGTGTGTGTGTGTGTGTGTGTCAGGTTCACAGGTTAGTGGTGGTGGACGAGCAGGAGGTTGTGAAGGGCATCGTCTCGCTCTCGGACATCTTACAAGCTCTGGTTCTGACCAGCTCCGATCAGGGTGAGAGTCACGCGTGCGTGCGCGTGTGTGTGCGTGTGTGTCGCCTTTAACACTAAACACACTCTTCCTCCACAGGAACAAGTGCCTGAGGCCGACACAGACCTCTCACCCTCTCATTCTGACCTCTCTTTCTCTCACACCCTCTTTCACATTCTATTTGTCTCTCGCTTTCTCATCCTCTTTCTCTCACATTCTATTCATCTCTCGCTTTCTAATCCTCTCTCTCTCTCTCACGCACCCTTCATCCTATTTTTCTCTCACCCTATTTCTCTCTTATATTCCTCTAATCTTTCTCACCCGCTCTCTCTCTCACCCTCCCTTTATTTCCCTCTTATCTCTCTTTTTCTCACTCTTTCTCTTATTCACTCTCCATCTCTCTGTTTCCTTTTCCTTCACACTCAGCATTCCTCGATCTTTCCATTTTGTTTTTGTCTCTTACAATCACAATCTTTCTCTCTGTCACTATTAGTCTTTGTCTCTCTTCCCAACTCTCTTTTGTTCTTTCTCTCTTACTCCGTTACTCTCCCTGTTTGTCCTTCTCTATCGATGTCCCTTTATCTTTCTCTCTGTCTGTCACACACACACACACACACACACACACACTTTTCCCCTCTTTTTCTGTTTTTCTTTGTCTCACTGTTTCTTTCCCTCTCCCTTTTTCTTTCTCACTCACTCTCTTGTCTCAGTCTTTCTCCTGTGGGGGAAGTACAGAAGCACATTATTGGCAGAATCGGCCTTTTCTATTCGAAAAGTCTTTTGGGGTCTGAGAAAGTCAAAGGTCAAAGTTCAGAACCAGAACATTCCCTCCGTCTCTTCAGCTCTACAGGATCCAAGAGAAAAGGTTGTGGAGAACTTCAGTGGTCTGTGGACAGATCTGCATCATCATCATGTTATATCGCTTTTGTTGTGTTTGTTTTCATTCAAGCTATTGATACAGATTTTAGTTTTCACAAAGGTTCAAAGACCAAAAGCACACAATGCATTCTGGGTAAAATTACAAGATTGTCATTTTACCTTTTTTTTTATTAACCCATAAACTTCCAATTTTTGGACCAGCAATCCCGATACCACCATGATAAAATCACATGACATTTGTTAGGTTTTTATTTTTTAATGAAAATTCCTTATTATATCATTATTTCCATCAGTTATTCCTTAATAATTATTTACATAAGTTAGTTTTTTCTTTTCTTATTGAAAATGTTCTTATTTTCTTAATTTAAAAAAAATAAATTCTAATGTTTGTCAGTTGCCTATTTATTTTTTCACAAAATTTGTTTATAAAATTGTTCAGAGTTTGATGAACTAACTTTACCAAATGACCTAAGAATTGACATAAAATAACAAAATAAACCTGTTAGAAGTAAACGTGAAATAAGCAAAAGTGTGAAATTTTGTAAATCCTAAAAGAGCAGGTCTTAAAATGGTCATATTGAATAAATTAAGAAACTGGATTCAACCATCAACTTTAGCCAATGTAGTTCAAAATATCAAGTCAATTCACTTTAAGTGTCACATATGCTGTAAATCTGTGATAAACAGCACAATGGAATTGTCACACGCTAACGTAGCTTTAGCATTATAATATAGCATTATATTATATATATATATATATATAGCATGTCCTTAAGTTGCTAAACACATACATTATGAAGCTCACGGTTGACACCCTGCTGTGTGGAGTGTACATGCCTCGCATTGGTCTCCAGAAACATGTTCAAAGGGTTAAAAAAAATTGATGTGTTCTAAACTTTCACAATTTCAATGATTCAATTTCAAAATTAATTATTTTCCAAATTAAATAAACAATACTTTATAAAATGTATACTATATTTAAACCATTTTAACGGTTATTAGTTTTATAATTTAAACTTTGTATTGTGTACATAATTTACACTAGTTATAATGTTGATTATAAACCATATCCATCTCTCACAGAAAACACCAGACACAGATTGTAAGAAAACCTGCATTTATTACCAGTACATGATTGTAGTAGAGTTCCCGTTCTCCAGTGGATTTGGGTGGATTGAGTGAACGGATGAGTAGGAATCACACAACTCTTAATCTATAAATACCTGGACATATTCTCATCTCTCCCCCCCCCCAACTTTGAGTTTTAGCGTCTTGTTTTCCTGCAGCGTTAAAACTTGATCCAGTGTTAAAACATTTCACATTTCACAAATAATCCCCCAAAAATAATCCAGGAAATGATTCTGTACAGTAGCATCACAGCGAGAAACGTTTGGCTTCAGTCGGACACGGCGGGAAAAACTCCCAATTGCAGAGGTTTGGAATTGTCAGATTGAGGCGGCGAGGGATTATTTCCCCACACCAAAATACTCTGGATTGTCACTCAACCAAAAAAAAAAAAATGTCCCACACACAAACCGAATAAAAGCGTCACACATGTACCAAAACACTAGATTCACATAAAAAAAAAAACTACACCAGAAAAAACCTGAAAGTCTATTTACATCTTGCATATATGGGAGACGGGCAGTAGTTGGTGAACATCATGTGCTCCATCCGTCCAGAACCATTCTGATTCCACCAGAAACAGTCGTGTTTGGACTCGTTCCACCAGACGAGTGTAAACTAAAGGGTGAAAAAGCGGCGAATGGGTCGAGTTAGCGATTTTTACGAAGACTTGATGGTTCTTCGCCATCAGGTGTTCTCAAAAACGGCGACTTTTGGCGTCTAAAACGTACGGGACAGAATTTAGACGACGTTCAGGTCTGGTTTAAAGATGAACGCGTCCAAATGGAACGTCGCAGTGTTTAAACGATGTTCCTCGTGTTCCAATCACAAGCACCAGTGTCATCCACGTTTATAACACCCGGCCACCAAAACGCTCCAAACCCTCGGAATTCCATTCCAAAGTATAAAACAGGGTTCCGCTATTTACACGTTTGGAAAAATAAACTCTACAGTCGCTTTCCTCAAGGAGAACAGGATTCAATCGACGCAAAACAACAACACGACAGACACGGATTCGCACGCTCTAATAAATAGTACCGCTCAGTAGTAGAAACAGACGAGTGCCAGTGTGCCACTCCCACATCAAGATGGCTATAATCCACGTCACTAAATCCATCATAAAGTGCAAATAAAGATCATCCTTGTGAGGTTTTTCCATACGCCGCGCGCTACCCTTAGTGTTCGCTCGTTGTGGTTTAACCAGCAACACGGATTATTCCTAAAACCACAGCGCTTTGGGGATTTTCGTACGTAGTGAATGACTCCATTTCAACATGAGGAAGGTGTGTTTGGTTTTTGAGGCGGGTGAGGCGGGTGAGGTGGGTGTGGCGGGTGAGGTAGCTCCTCGCGGATACGCTAGGTTTGTCTTTTACTAGGATCTGGCAGGATGTTGGAGCGTTGGCGCGCGGGAACGGCGTCCTGGGAGTGTGGGCGTGTCAGATCTTCATGTCTTCGTCCGCGCTGAGCTGCGACAGGGTCTTTTTGATGCGGAGCGCGGTGAGGCGGGCGGCGCCGTTAGCGTACCAGCACTCGCGCATGATCTTGCCCATCACGCGCAGCGCCTGGAGACGCACCACACAGAGTCAAACTGATATACAGTGCTGCCCCGACTTTACAATGTCCTAGAGAGAGAGAATCGCCACGGAAATGTCGTCCCGAATTCCGAAATTATTTCCCGCTATGCCACATCTTTTTCTTACCACTATCTTCTTTGCGCGTCAAATAAACTAAATAAAACAATCATTCTGGGCGAATACAAGCTATTTTTATATTTTGGAAGTATGATTTCCGAGACTAACTAGTGCTTTTGTTCTCTTGTAGAGCGATGTGTACGATCTTGAAATGACGTCGCTTGGTCACTTTTCTCGCATAATTACGGAAATCTGAGGGATTTGCATGACGTCATTTCAAGATGGCGGTAACCTTTCGTGTGAGATTGTCCCTAAAGCAACAATTCTCCTACATATTTACACGTGCGCTTTAAGACGGTTAAAACTGTGAAAAGCACCTTACAAATACTCATTATTATTATTATTATTATTATTATTATGATTACCGTCCGTATATCATTATATACTGTAGCTTTATAAACATCTGATAAAGGGCAAACCGAACAACTGCTATGCGACATGTTTATTACATTTAAAACCAATATTTCGTCATTTATACAAAAAATAAATTGTCTGAATTTACCGTCCTGGCACGGATTAGATGGATTACGTGTAAAGTGCGGCTCAGATAACGAAATTTCCACCGAACGAAACTACTCTAATAATAAGTCGGGGTACCAGTGTATACACAATATTTAACACTCAACAAAAAAAAAAATCAAAAAGCCATTTCTCCCCACAAACAGTCACTCACCTCGTAGCTCTGCCACCAGTTGGGAATGTTGGGTCGCAAGCGCTGGTCACACACCACTTTCCTCATTTCTTCTATGGAGGGGTCAGAGGGCACCAGGTCAAAGTACGGCAGCTGGTACTCTTCATGAATACCTGACACACACACACACACACACACACACACACAACATTTCACCTCATGTCATCAAAGCACAATCAGGATGTTTATTATAACTGGAAAAAAAATATAAGCACCCCGCGAATATAAGCAACCACTTGCAAACCTTATGCGAACATGTGGCTCTTTTACTTGAATTATACATTATTATTATTATTATACAATATTAATTTGAAATGTAGTAGAGTATATTTCCTGTAGGGGGGCTATGAGTCCACTTGTTATGCCCATATAAGGGCATATTCGGCTTTTTACAGTCGAAGACAGAGAACAGAGTTCACCATGTTAGTATACTTTATTTCTCACAGTGTCATTTAGCCACTGCTAAGTGTCACTGCGTGGACGAGGTTTCTAGATTTCAGTCATTCAGGTCAATTTGTTGTTTATATATTTTAGATTCGATTCCCATGTGGAAAAAAAAAAAAACTTTAAATAAAAAAGACGACAACACAGAAGCACACCACTGCATAAAGATGACGTATTTCCATTTGTTTCGGATTTCTCCTGACTTGAAATGTGGAACAAAAGTAGCCCTTATATAAAATATTTGCATAAAAGCACCTCAAAAAAGCTTTTTCAGCTTCTAAAAGTGTAAATAGGGGTGCTTATATTTTCATAAATACGATAAAACATGTGTCACCTAGTGTGTATGAAAATAGAAACATCAAGCCTAAAATAAAACCTCGCAATGACACACATTCTATTTGTCTCTCGCTTTCTCATCCCCTTTCTCTCACATTCTATTCATCTCTCGCTTTCTATCCTTTTCTCTCTCTCTCTCTCTCACGCACCTTCATCCTATTTTTCTCTCACCCTATTTCTCTCTTATATTCCTCTAATCTTTCTCACCCGCTCTCTCTCTCACCCTCCCTTTATTTCTCTGTCTTATCTCTCTTTTCTCACTCTTTCTCTTATTCACTCTCCATCTCTCCGTTTCCTTTTCCTTCACACTCAGCATTCCCGATCTTTCCATTTTGTTTTTGTCTCTTACAATCACAATCTGTCTCTCTGTCACTTTCAGTCTTGGTCTCTCTTCCCAACTCTCTTTTGTTCTTTCTCTCTTACTCCGTTACCCTCCCCGTTTGTCCTTCTTTCTCTCTACCAGTCGTGGTTCTGTGGTACCTCCGGCGTTGCAGCGGCGAGCGATCTCCCAGTACACCAGACCCAGAGCGTAGATGTCTGCAGACTTGAAGGAGTCAAAGTGGCGCATGTTGATGCTCTCCTCCAGGACCTCAGGGGACATGTACCTGAAGACCAGACCCCGTCAGTCCTGCCCGCCGCAATCCACCCGAGCCAGACCACAACCAACCTCTTGGTGCCGACGCGCTGGTTGGGAGCGATGTCGATGGTGTCCGAGACGGACTCGTGGCGAACCGCCAGTCCCAGGTCGGCAATGGCGCAGGTGCCGTTCTTCTTCACCAGGATGTTCTTGGACTTCAGATCCCGATGAGCGATTCCAGGTTTACCTGTCAATTAGGGGTGGGCGATATGGGTTAAAATTCATATCACGGTATTTTCTAGTGTACAGACGGTATCGGTATTATATCACGATACTGTGCGTGGGGGGAGTATTTTTATATAAAGTACGAAATTAAAACGCAAGGGGAAACCTGGAGAAGCAGCTGTTATTTTTAATACCGTATATCTGTTAAAAGTAGTCCAGGCATTTATTTAAAAAAAAAAAAAACATTTAAATTAAATGGCCTGCGGTCTATCTTTTAAGAGAGAGAGAGAGAGAGAGAGAGAGAGAGAGAGAGAGAGAGAGAGAGAGAGAGAGAGAGAGAGAGAGAGAGAGAAAAGAGAGAGAGAGAGAGTGAGATAGACAGCAAGAGTGAGATAGACAGAGAGAGAGAAAGAGAGAGAGAGAGACATAGACTGTAAGAGAGACTAGACAGTGAGAGAGAGAGACAGTGAGATAGACAGCAAGAGTGAGATAGACAGACAGAGAGAGAGAGAGGAGAGAGAGAGAGAGAGAGAAATGGAGAGCAGAGTCAGCGCGCGTCACGCTTTCCCTTTCTTCCGCGCGCGCGTCTGAATCTAAAGTTGTGTGAAACCAAGGTTAACAATCGAAAACAGACTTTGACCAAAACAAAACGAGCAGAATTTCTCATGCGCGTGTTTTACGGGACTCGCGCACACTAAAACAGCTGCTCTAAAAAACCGCCACATTACAGACACGGAGCGGCACAGCGCCTGCGCGACACATGCGCCTCGCGGGTGATCTATTAATTCAGTTTCATACAACACTTTCTGCATTCGATTAGCAATGTATCCGTGTCGTAATTAAAAGTTATAACGGAACAAATGTATTTTAATGTATTAAAGCGTTGATATGCGTGTATAAAAGGTAAATTCATGAAAGTGCCACGGTATCCACGATATTGCAAAATCCATATCTTGGCACATCTCAATACGGGTATTCACGTTAATACCGCTATACCGCAGTGTCAATCAAACGTAGGCGATGACTCCAACCTCAGAAGAACCGTCCAGAAGTGCTGACGCTCACCCTGAGTGCCCAGTATCTCCATGTGCAGGTGTGCCAGGCCGCTGGCCGCCGACAGAGCCAGCTTGATCATGCCCTCGATGGTGCACGAGTAGCGGTTGAGATAGTCAAACAGCGAGCCGTTCTCGTGGTAGTCCGACACCAGCCACAGCTGCGTCCACGTGCCGTTGTCTGTCCAATGAGAAGAGCTTTAACAACCCGACACGTCATCCACCACCATCACCACACCAGCACCTTTGTTGTCTGCTGCGATAAAGCCCAGAATGTTCTCGTGACGGAGCATGATGGTCTGATAGATCTCAGCTTCACGAAACCAGGAGCGTTCTTCACGAGAGGAGAAGATCTTCACCGCCACGTCGCCTCCTCGCCACTTGCCCCTCCACACCTCGCCAAAGCGGCCTTTCCCGATGATCTCCTGCAGGACGATGGTACGAGCCACCGTTCTCTGGACGAACAGCGGCAGGCCTGCAGAAAGACAAGATTGGTTTCTTTTGCGCCATCTTTGCACTTTGAATCGATCAACAACAATTTTAGATACATTCTTTTTAGATTTCTTTCAGCTTAATTTCTGTTAAAAATTGTAAAACCCTTTGGGGTCGAACATTCTTAGAAACTGTTAAAATGTTTTCTGAATAAAACTGTCGTCTAATACCCCCCCCCCCCATCACATTCAATTAAAATACCGTATATAAAAATATAAGCACCCCCTGGATTTTTCAGGCACAAAATAAAAATTCTACTCAAAAAAAATAAATAAAATAAAAACATTGTTTTAGTTTTTTTTTTTTACATTTCTGGTTCAATTATGGTAAAACTCTCTAAACTTACAATTTTTTTTTCTTTATTTCACAAACATAGCTGGACTTGTATCATTTTGATAATGTTTTACTTGAATGATAATGATCAAACTAGCTTTTTTTTTTTAATGTAAAACAGACTCACCTGATCCAGAGCCTGAGGTGGAGAGGTCGTAGATGAGGTCTTGTAAGGTCTTGTCCTTGGCCAGGAACATGTGCTCGGTGCTGGGATCCTCCACTTCCAGTCTCTGTCTGTGGCTGTAGTTTCTCTGGTGGTGCTGGAACCAGAAGAGGCCGAGCAGAACCAGTACACACAGCAGGAACACCAGCCCTGCCACCACCACCGTCAGCTCCACCGTCCCCCAGTCCTGGGCCACGTCTGGACGGCTGGTCCCTGCGTAACAGCACAACCAGGAAATTAATTGAAATCGCCATTCAGAACTTAAATAGAACATATTTCTCCAGGTCGATTATTTCAATGACTTCCTGTTTAAGAACGCTCACGGAGAGCTTAGACACTGAGCAACAAGATAAGCTTATACAAAAAAAAAAAAAACGTGATCTCCGTCTTTTGGACACATTTTGGCTCCAGGAAGGAAGTCGAGTGCAGACGCCACAGAAAAACGGTTTCAACGTCCAAAGACAATGAAACCTAAAAGGGTTAAACACGCTCGAAAATATGCAAGACATGCACAGGAAGCGTGATTTTATTTAAAAAAAAAACTGCTCATTTTCTACTTATTAAAATATTTAATATATTTAAAATAATTTGATTGTTTCTAAATGTGTAAGTATTTTTTTTTTACTTTTCTTATAAGCACAAAGTGTTGATGTTCAATAAATAATCATAAGAAAAAAGATATGTGTGAGTGTGTTACCTCCAATTACAGTGGTAGCTCAACTTACAAAAGACTCACGTTATATAAAATTCCAAGTTACAAAGTGCGTCTTCGAGAGAATCTAATTACAATTTTTTATTTGCTTTTTCCAATATTTATTCATTATTTATTCATATTCTTATTGTTTACCATTGTGGCTGCTGCAAAGTGTACATTTCTCTATGTTGGGACCAATAAAGGTTTTCTTTTCTTCTTCACTTGCAAATGGTAACTTGGCTTATTGATTTTTGCATCTTTAAGTGTGTGTGATAACTTTTATTCACCATGAGCACCAAGATGTAATGGAGAAGACTGCTGAGGAGAAGAGAGCTCTCTTGTTGATAGAAACCAAGCAAGAGACAAAAGTTCTGTTACCAAACATAAAAAAACACGCATTTATAAAAAGCAACTAACAATCGCAAAGAAACTCATCCGCTACTCTTTTGCACCGCATTATCAATCTTGTACGTATTTTTTCAATAACTTATGTAACATGTTTTGTATAGGCTTGTGATAGATTAGTGCATTCACATGCTACATTTCGTTAATTTCACTTTACGAAATGTTCACATCACAAAACGGGTCTCTGCTAACAAATTTCATAATGCGAGGAACCACTGTATTTTAAAAATCAAGTATCGCACACTTTGTTCAAATATGTCTCGATTGTAAAATGCGAGCACTTTTACTGTACAAAACTTGTGAATGAGGGCAAATACATTAATTGTGCATTAGTCGCAATCATGTAAAAATGTTCACTAAATACAGATTTTGATTCAAGGCCAGATTGCCGCGCCCTTCCTTAGAGTGGCGGTGGTCATGTGACGCTCACCCGTGGGCAGCCGGAGGTCGATGCTGTTGCAGTAATCTGAGTAGCAGCAGTGTGTGTTCATCAGGCCCTCGGCGCTGAGGCAGTAGAAGGGCTGACCCAGAGGAACCAGCTTGTCTTTCTGGATGCAGAGACGCACATGCTGCTCCAGGCCCTCGATGACGGAGGTGGAGGCCACACACGCGCCGTTGGTCTCGCACTTGAACCCGTCTTTCTCGCACTGGGGCGCGGTGCAGTTACACACGAGACCTGCAGGGGGAGACCAGACAGATTTGAGACGCAGGACACGTGTGGACACCAAGTGCCGACAATGACACCAAACTATCACAAAAAAAAAAACATTTTTCCCAACACCATCTCATTATTCAAATGTTCTTCCTGCCATATGAATTATTGCAAACTGTGAAGTGAGACGTGAAAGAACAAGACCAGCATCGGGTTCGGAATGTTCCGTGGTGATTCGCCGCTTCATCATCTACACAGTATTGACGCTCACGCAGATTATCAAGCAAAAGGTCAAATATCAATCAACGTTCTGTTAAAGGTCCATTTCTTCTTTATTCTCACTTTTTTCCAGCCTGGTGGAAAATAAATGGCAAAATCTGAATCAATCCACTCGTTTAGTCGATGTTTCTGGCCAATCAGAGGAAGCTGTTCTGCATTTTTTTGTTTCCTGAGATGTAAAAGCAAGTGTGAGAAAGTCTGGTTATATTAGATCTGCACAATTGCGATGTGCTATTACGAGGTTAAAATTTTAGTTACATTTTGATTTTAATGTTTTTGGACCCGCTTTCAATGCTTAACTGTTTTTTGTTAATACAGAAACTTGGTACAACAGAGAGTTTAGGTTTTTAAATTGAGCAGTGCAATTTTTTCCCCATGAGAGCACAAAAACGTTCCAAAAGCTGCATTCATACAAATTCTGTACAATACATTAGAAGAAATACATTACAATACTGTACAATACATTAGAAAAAAGCATATTTAACAGCAGACACAAAATATTTACAAAATTTGAACCTGCATCAGCATTCAAAAAAAGCATCAGGTGTAAAGTCTAGAAGAGATGTTTGTTAATCTGGCCCGGGAATAATTAACCCGCATCAGGACCGGAGATCCGGCACGTGTGTGTGTGTTCCGACTACTCAGCAGAAGAGACGTGAAGGAAGGTTCATCCCAACACAACGGCGAAGCTGTAACACACTGTCATATGACATTTCAACAGGAGCGTTTGAGTCATGGCGTTATGTAATTCTCAGATTCATCGGTTCGGCAAAATAAAAACATTGAACGGCAACAGAATGATCGTCTTTGACCAGAACCAGGCCGCGATTGCCTATAGATTTGTGGTCAATTTTATGGATTTGCTGATCAACCATGTGCTTGGCATCAATTGTAACTGTATATTCTGTAATTAACAACAAAAAAAAAAACATTTTAGTTTTGTATTTGTCAGCTGTCCAAAAGGCATATTTGATCAAAATGAGCTTTTGTACATTTATTCCAGATCTGCCAATAAAAAAAAACACATGCGCACACACACACATCAGAATAACCCCAGCTCCTCGTCATCTCGCACTAACACACAAAAAAACACCTAGATATTAGTAAAATACACACACACACCCTCATCAGAACATAAATCATCAGACACAGAGTGCGACATGCACAGTAGACATGAAAACAAACACCCACGCAACACACACACACACACACACACACACACACACTGAAGCAAAGCAGTTAGAGACACACACACACACACACACACACACACACACACACACACTCCAGACGTACAACAAACACCCACACAATAATACAGCACACACACACCAGACATAAAAACTAGCACAAACAAACACACCAGAAACACACAAACTCACGGACCCGTGAAGTCCGGCTGAGTTCAGGACACGAATCCGTTCCACGACTTTGACCTTTAAATGCCAATCGGTGACGTTTTAACCGCATCAATTCTGTTCTTTATGCGAATAAAGGCCATATTTTAACCGCTTTAATGAAAACATGTACAATGATTAGCAAAGCTCACAGTAGCTCCAACAGACACGCGTGACCCAGAGGAGAGACCGAGGGCCCTTAAAAGTGTCCCAGCGTAGTGTGCAAGCCTCCTGGAACATTAGAGCTCTTTCACGTCACGTCGAGCTCGACCTTCGCAGCCTCGAGCCATGAATTAAACCAGAAAGCCGACAAAAGATTAACTGTGTTTCTTATGATGCTCAGAGAGAGAAAACACACACACGAGCACTTGAAAGGAGACGGGTCAGATTTCGGTCATGCCCTTATTTCTCATTCCTCACCGCCTGAAAGCCTGTTTGCGGCAGTTTGTGCCTTCATTTGAATCGCATTGATTCGTTTCCAAGTGGGAATGATCAGTGATGCCATATGACACGTATAAGGCCACGGAGCAGGGAAAACTGATCATGGACGGTGTCTGGTTCAAGGACGCTTCCCTCGTTGCCCAGGATACGAAGCCGTGACCTTGTGATCACACAAGGACAACATTTTGTGTTGCTTCGCATTTGTTAAAAAAGTTTCCACACTAACCAGACAACTTGCAACCTGGAAGTGGAGAAGACACTCACTGTGCATGAATGACTTTATTTATCCCACTGAGGGGAACTTTCTTTAGTTTCAGCAGCAAAAGAGAAACGGTACAATGAATAAAAAAACAGAAATAACAGAAGTTAGGAGATCTATCTGCATCGGACCCTTAGTGCTGTGATCGAATCGCCTCGGACCAGCCGTGGGAGTTCGGTGGTACTGGGATTTTCCAAACCGGCCTTTAGTTGCACAAACCACATCAGCGATTAGAGATAAACCGCAGACGAGCAAACACGCATTCATTCAACATTAACGTGTCATTTCATGCTGAACACAGCCGTGTAATTTCCATCACTGTGTTTATCTGCAACGTCCCCGTTTGGCCTGATTTACAGCAAAAGAAAAAAAAAACCTTCCAATTAAATACCCTTTCTATCGTTTTCGTTTCATACGTATATTAACTACATCCAGGTTCAGATAAACAAATTAAAACAAGTGGTAAACTTTAACATGAATTAAACTCGTGTTGGGACGCACAAATTACACACACACCAACTTTACTATAAGTAAAAGAAAGCGGTTTATAACAAGTATCATCTGAATCTGCAAAGAAAGTGAAGTGTAAACAAGTGCGAACGGAAGAGACGAAACCGGATTGAAAATGTGAATGGACTCGTCTAAATCCACGTTGGGAACATGCACTTTATGTTATCTATTCAACGGTTTTTAACTGGGTGTGAAATAAAGAAAGGGACAAACAAACTACTCTCGAGTCGCTTTTAGTCTGCGAAGATTTGATCCGGATTTGCTAAACTAAATTAGCCGGTTAGCATGTTTCTCCTCACACTTGTGTTCCGCAGAAATACTGCCAACAAACTGGACCGAGGTCAATTAAACAAGACACACTTGTGTCAGATATGTTCACAAGTCCATTTTATGCTATTGGTTATTTGGCAGGGAAAGAGAAAATGAGAGTAGAACTTCTGAGTTTCAGGGCCAGTCGTTAAATCCCAGCGCCATGTTGTTGTTGTTGTATTTATCGACCAGCGGACGAAACACAATTATAAGACACGCACATGCAGAATGCGATATTGAACGAAACACATGTGTAATATTCACCTTCGCAGGCTCCATTCAGTCCCCACAAACAGATGAAGAGTCGCAGAATTCGCCGCCGATACATTCTCACTGGATTCCCATCTCACTGAATGAATGCGCGTGACCGAGACACTTATTCAGTGCGCGCGTTTATCAGCGGCCGGGCGGGCACGCGCATATCTGTCAATATCCACCGTAGCGCAACTTCTGCGCTGATGACATAATTATTACCAAATTAAAAGTGGAAAAAAATGAAATAAATGTGTTATATAAATATAATGTGCAAGAGGTGTAAAACAATGCATCGTGTTTTGTTTTGATCACCTCACAAAGAATGTGTCGTTTTCTAACAAAGCAGAAGATTTTTTCCTGTCAAAAATGGTAAATTGTTATCCAGTAAAATTAAAATGTTACGATACGTAAAATAAAATGAACGTTTTTTTCGTGTAAACCGAGTTTGTTGTCGTTTTTAATTATATGAACTAGAGCTAAACGTAATTAATAAAAACGTAATATGTATATATTCAGGTGAGAGATTTCCACATACGTTTGTTGTCATGCACGAATGAACTGACGGAATAACACGGCGGAACTATAATCCGGGTTATCTGATCTTCTCTCAGCCGGACTGTTTGTAGGGTAACACACGTCCACTGCTGGTCGCGTGTTTCACTGTAAAAACTCCGTGTAGAAGAAGCGTCATGGCTGCACCGGATCTCTTCAAAACACTGTTATACACGATCAACAACTTTCTCCAGCAGCACAAGCACAGCAGCGCGCTGGCCGCCATCAAGGGCTTCCGGAACGGCGCGGTGTGAGTCTCGGGCCGCTCAGTCGCCCTGTTTAATGAGCGTTACATCTCATTAACTCATGTTTTCTTTTACCTTTGTACTTTAAACATCCCATTAAAAAAGAGATGATGAGCAATACACTTGAAAATGACCAAACGTCATTCTGTGATTTAATTTTTCATTAATGTTTTTTTCTTTTCTTTTTGTGCGTGTGTTTTAAGATATGGAGGCAAAATTCGAGCCCCTCACGCGCTCGTGATGACCTTCCTGTTCAAGAGTGGCAGGTGACGTGACCTTTGAACCCAACACTTTTTTTTATCAGACAGTAAATAGCAGACGATCAATAAATTATAAACACAGAAATTGTATAATTATATAACGTGTGTGTATGTGTTGGTGTGTATATACACAGTAATAATTTATTTTGAATTTATCTCAATTTATTGACCACATCTTTCCAACCTTTAAAGTTCTAATAAAATCCTAACTTGATGCAGTGACGCACATATTATAATCACTAACTTCATTATAAGTAAAATAGGAAAGCAGTTTATAACACAAATCAAAGAAAGTGAATTCTGGAAAACTGGAAGGAAAATGTTAATGAACTTGTCAAAATCCACAATGGGTCTGAAAAATGTTCTTTTTACCTATATTGACAATCTCACTCAATTTATAATGTATGTTTATATATATGCGAGTGTGTAAGTGTGATATAATATACACGTGATATTTTTTAATTCACCGTTGAGAATTTATTTTTATTATTGCATAATTTTTTTTTTAGGAATGAATGGATGAATAGAATAAAAAGTGATGTAATGCACGAATAAATAAATCATGATTCCTTCTGTTCCCTCTCCACCAGTCTGAGAGAGAAGTTGCGTGCCATCGCTCAGGCCACATACCATCACTCCAGAAACCTGGCCTGCTTCGTCTTCACCTACAAAGGTCTGCAGGCGCTTCAGCACCACGCTCAGGGCAAACGCCATCAGTGCCACGCCTTCATCGCCGCCTGTGTCGGGGGCTGGCTGGTGTTCGGAGAGAACAACAACATCAACAGCCAGGTCAGGATCACGGCCGCCATCACACCACATCACGCCACATCTCCCGTAGAGGTGGGCGATATGGGTTAAAATTCATATCACGGTATTTTCTAGTGTACAGACGGTATCAGTATTATATCACGATATTGTGTGTGGGGGGTATTCTTATTTTATATAAAGTACGAAATAAAAAAAAGGGGAAGCCTGGAGAAGCAGCTATCATTTTTAATACCATATATCTGTTAAAAGTAGTCCAGGCATTTATTTAAAAAAAAAAAACATTTAAATTAAATAGCCTGCGGTCTATATTTTGAGAGAGAGAGAGAGAGAGATAGAGAGATAGACAGAGAGAGAGAGAGAGAGAGAGAGAGAGAGATGGAGAGACAGAGCTAGCGCGCGTCACGCTTTCCCTTTCTTCCGCGCGCGCGTCTGAATCTAAAGTTGTGTGAAACCAAGGTTAACAATCGAAAACAGACTTTGACCAAAACAAAACGAGCAGAATTTTCTCATGCGCGTGTTTTACGGGACTCGCGCACACTAAAACAGCTGCTCTAAAAAACCGCCACATTACAGACACGGAGCGGCACAGCGCCTGCGCGATACATGCGCCTCGCGGGTGATCTATTAATTCAGTTTCATACAACACTTTCTGCATTCGATTAGCAATGTATCCGTGTCGTAATTAAAAGTTATAACGGAACAAATGTATTTTAATGTATTAAAGCGTTGATATGCGTGTATAAAAGGTAAATTCATGAAAGTGCCACGGTATCCACGATATTGCACAATCCAAATCGTGGCACAACTCAATACCGCTATTCACGTTAATACCGCTATACCGCCCAGCGCTAATCTCCCGTGTGTCTTTTTCCAGATCAACATGTACCTGCTGTCCAGGATCCTGTTCGCCTTGTCTCGTCTGGCCGTGGAGAAGGGCTTCATCCCTCAGCCCAGGTCGGACCCCTTCCCGCTCTTCGCCACGCTGGTGTGGGGCCTGGTGCTGTGGTTGTTTGAGTATCACCCTCACACGCTCCAGCCGTCCCTCCAGTCCTCCATGAACTACCTCTACCACGACAGCAACACGTGGCACGATGTCTCAGACTTCCTCATCTACAACAAGCCCAAAGTCCAGTAGCGTGCGGGATTCCTCCTTCACTAATGTAGACCTTTCTGCTTCAGAACCTCCTCGTGTTTGTCCTCGCGGCCCAGTAGAACAACATCAGCTCTGAGATCAGGCAGATTCCAGTGTGCCTTTATGTACATAAAGTATAAATATGTGTTTTAATTATAAACTAATAAATTAAATTTTAATTAAGCGCATTTTGTAGGTATAATTGTTTTTTTTTTTTAAATGTAGTTAAAACTAATATGTAAACAAATGTTTGCATGGATGGATGGATAGATAGATAGATAGAATGACAGACAGACGGACAAATAGATGGATGGATGGATGGATGGATGGACGGACGGATGGATGGACGGATGGATGTGCAGTAAGAGATCAGACAGAATGACAGACGGACAGATAGATAGATAGAGAGAGAGATAGATAGATATGGATGATGGTTAGAGACCCATATCGACAGTCAGATAGTTGGGATGGTGGATGGATAGGAACGTGGACAGATAAATAGATAGCTGGATGGATGGACAGACAGAAGGTTGGATGATGGATAGACTGACAGACAGTGTCAGGCAGGCAGACAGATAGTTAGAAAGATGAACGATGGATAGACAGAGAGACGGATGGATGGATGATTGATTGATTGATTGATAGATAGATAGATAGATAGATAGATAGATAGATAGATAGATAGATAGATAGATAGATGAAGCTAAAAGTTCAGGAAATAAAAAAGTACAAATGTTTTTATCAGGTGAATTTTAATGACAAAAAAACAATTTAATGCAAATGTGTCTATAATTAAAACTCATGCAAGAATATAAAAACACACAGAGAAGAACGAAGGCAATCTGACGCTGTTGCATTGCCAGAATTTACGTTTTCCAAAAGACCGGAAAAGAGTCATATGTCGGAAAAGAAAATGTAAGAATAATTCGGTGTAAAAGACGAGAACAGTAAAATGTACGGATTTCAGAGTTAATATGAAAGATAAAACTCCAGAGCAGATACATGGCTCACAAGGACTTTTCCTGAAGCCCCACAAGGTCTCATTTCCCGATAATGACGTTCCTGTAACCGCGAACGTGGCCCAGCTTGTCGCTGTCAAAATCCACCAGGAGTTTGCGCAAGCCGGACTGAGTGGGAGTGAAGGAGATCTTCACTTTGGCCTCCTGCCCGGGCTCGATGGACGAGGCAAGTCTGGGAAGAACAAATATTTGGAGATAAAATAGTTTAGCTAAGACATCCGTGTCGTGGCGTATCGGTGTGAGACACATCCAGCCTGTTGAATCGTTCCTGGAGGGTTTGTTTTCCTAGACTTTGTCGCCTAATGGCCTGCTCGCCGGTCACAGTCAAAGTTCAGTTCTGTTCTGTTGTTTCGATTTGTGTTTTCTTGCTTGTGAAAAACACTTTGGAAAAAAAGTAACCTGAAGTCCTTCAAAATCAATTAGTCTCTGGCTTCTTAAATCATTTTACCATTGGAAAAGTCGATAGAATCAAGACATTCAGACAAGATTCGATTTACTGAAAGTTTAAAAAGCTGTGCAATATTTTAGGCTAGTATTAAAGTATTTTAGGTATTTGAAAAACACAGTGTTAAACATTAATTAGCCCTACAAATAACTAATTCAAAGAATAAAGTGTACATGCACACACAATTCATCTCTTGCTCAAGGACAATCTTCCGGTCAGGGATTCCAACCTACAACCTTCTGATGGCAAGTAAAACTCTTTAATCATTTAGGCCACAGAATAAATGTTCATGGGTTGTACAGTCGAGGCCTTTCAAGTTTAATCTTTCCAGTTTAATATTTGTAAAAATTTTTGGGCTTTTTAAAAATGTGAACATCTGGTCTCTTCTATTTAAGTTATGTCTTGAAAGAAATGTCAATATCTTGTCATATCTTCAAGAGTTTATGTAAAAAAAAGAACAATACCGCAAATAGAATAAAATAACTATTTACTTAATAAAATACTACGATTTACTTTTTATAATCAAAACAGAATATGTATCACTGAGATTCTTGTCCTGTATGTTTTTTTGCAAAAAAGTTTAACATTTTGAAACATGCAAATTGTATAATTTTTATGTGCAAAGCATCTCTGGCAATTTTGTTAAACATCTGAAGAACATCTCTCAGATATTTCATTCCACGGGAAATCGTGGGTCACTATGGCTCACAATTTAGGACACACCCCCTTGATTGGTGTCCAGCCAATCACAGAGCGGGACACAGACATACTAATCCCACCTCATTTTTTTGTCCTACTCCAATTCTGCCTTGGACCCAAAGGAAACTCACTCAAAAAAAGCCCAGACCGAGCCTCAAACTCCATTCTTGCCCACCACCGTGCACCATAATTTTAACAAATATACCCAAAAGTGCAGCACATGTGATTTGTAGGACCTACGTCTCAGAGATGCTGGTTCCGCCCGTCAGGTTTGCGCCCTCGATGGTGAAGCTGCAGCCATACAAGGTCTCAGGAAGCGGGTTCTGCAGCGTCAGCTCCGCCGTCAGCTTGCGCTTCTCCTTGGGTTCTCCTAGAATCTGACCATCAGACCAGTTCAATGGACAATCAAAACCATCTGCTTCTCCAACACTAAATGTACTTTTGGAACGTCGTACCCTGATTTTGATCTGGGGGTTGTCCAGCACGATGTCCCGCGAGGCCAGAACTGCTTCCTGGCTGCTGTAGTCGATGAGCAGCGCTCCCAGGCGGATCATATTGTCCTCGGTCAGATTATTACAGTACTTACTGTAGTTCAGCCTCAGAGGGACCGTCCTCTCTGAAACACACACGCAAAACTGTTGAAACCCCCTGCAGCAAGAATTAACCCAGTTTGAGGTCCGGCCAGGAACCGTCTCGCCATGTTCCTGTAGGTTTCGTCCAGTCGAGCACAGATTGATTCTGTCTCGGCCTGTGAACCGGTTCTAAACTCACCTGTCATAAGATGGGCGGGGTTCTGAGAGTTTGGGGGGGTGGCCTAAAGAGCATCTCATTATCACTTTGACCTTTGCACAAATGTCGTATTTTTGCGAATATAAGCACCCCGCTGACTTTATACAAAACGCACAAAATACGCACAAAATAAAAATTCTATTTTTATGTGAATATAAGAACCTCCTTATTTTCTTGGTGTTGTGACGTTTAAGAAAGCTAATATTTGGGCTAAATGCTTTTCTAAACAATACTTGTTTTTACAAACATAGCTTGGATGGATGGCATAGACTCTTATTTCAATAATAGGTAAAAAAAAAGACTGCTAAATATTATTTCAAAATGTAGTACAGTTTACATTTGCTATATCCATATTTGGGCTTATTCAGGACAGACAGAGCACAGAGAACCATTATTTAAAGAAAGTAAATGGGACACATCGTAGCTGCATAAAGACATTTCCATTTATCTATGATTGCTCCTGACTTGAAAAAAGGAAAAATGGGCGCTTTTATTCATGAACAATTTTGAAATATGTGTATATAAGCACCGCTGAAGTTTTTGAGCTTCTAGAAATTGGAAAGAGTGCTTATATTCATGCAAAAAGTATGTTCAAAAACGACAATTTAATGGATGATTTAGTAGTTTAAATACACCAGGAGAGGAGTAAATGTTTTTTTGCTAGTGAACAGCTGATTAAAATTAAGTTGTGTGTATTTTGGGATGCTGATTCATTATATACGTGTATTAATTATATAAAAAATATTTATATATGACTTCATCATAAATGAACATGATCTATTTCACCTGCTCCGGGCTCCAGGACCACATTCAGAAGGTCTTTGAAGCCGCACTCTCGGCCCACCAGCCCGCTGTAGGACACGGCGCGGGACGCAAACACCAGACGACACTTCCTCTCCGCAGACGTGGTGTTGGTGACTATGGCGAAGACGTCAAAGTCGCATCCCTTGTGCACGTTGGGCGAGAGCTTGATGCAGACGTGAAGACCGGTGTCCTGCTGCTGCTGGTTCAGCTTGTTCTGATGCTCGGCTTTCTCAAACACCTTCCTCTCCTCCGCTGAGCCTGTGTGTGTGTGTGTGTGTGTCAAAGGTTAAATAAGTCATCAGTCCATCCTTCAATATCACACTTTTTTATTTTTACGTTTTATTTATTTTACAATGGTATTAACAATAAAAGAGACAAAGAAGAAGAGAGAGAGAGAGAGAGAGAGAGAGAGAGAGAGAGAGAGAGAGAGAGTGAGATTCTCTAAAGAACTGTAGAAAGAGCAAAAATGAGAGAGGGAGAGATACAGGAAAAACATACAGACAGACAGACAGAGAAAAAGATACGAAAGGACAGAGAATCACTGAGATAGAAAGACAGAGAGAGAAAGAGAATGAGAGAGGGGGAGAGAGACAAAGAGAGAGAGAGAGAGAAATAGACAGATAGAGAAGGAGAAAGACACATAGAGAAAAAAAGATGAGAGACAGAGAGAAAGTGAGATAGAGAGAGCCAGACAGAGAAAGACTGAGATAGAAAGACGGAGAGAGAGAATGAGAGAGAGACAGACAGCGAGAA
>CM051495.1:30224899-30260819 GCA_028031935.1 Paedocypris micromegethes | reverse complement strand
TCTCTCTCTCTCATTGTCTGTTTGTTTGTTCAATCACCTATTCATACATTTGACTTTAAATTTACTTGTGTCATTCTGTCTAACCATCTTTTTCTCAGTCTGTCTATCTGTCCGTCCATCAACAATTGATCAACTGATCCATCCATCCATTCATCCATCCACGTCGTTCGTCTACCCGTCTACCCAATCACGCGTCTATCTGTCTGTTCCACAATTAGTTGGTTCAATCTTCCTTTCCATTTGACTATTCATTTACCGATCTGTCTTTCCGTCTGTCCTTCCATCCACTCGTCCTTTTGTCTGTCAGTCAGTCTTTTATTTGTAATAAGTATGATTTCAGAGAAAAAAAGAATGTTGCATTCTCAAAATTGATATTACGAATGCACAAACTGAAACTCTTTGTAAAATGTCTAGTGAAGGAATATCAGTTTGCAGTATTCGACTCTCACCATTGCGCTCAGCACACGTGTGACATAAACAGCGTTCCTGCGCCCGGAACAATCTTTCCCAGGGTTCCTCAGGTGTTTGGGGTTCATGTCCAGAATTTTCAGACATGTCTCCAGAATTCCCTCTTCAAACTGAACAGCAATCATGACACGCACAGAGATTCAGATTTTAAAACCGAAACAAATATGCAAAATTTATCATTTGCGATTAACGTTGCTGCAAAATATTTGAACCACTGATGGTACATTACAGCCTTTCTTTATAGATGATTATTACATTTTCAATTCACAAAGTAACTTTTTTACTGCACTTTGTAATATTTAAAGTAGTTTAGTGAATTTACATTGTTTACACAATTGCAAACTTTGTAATTTTGTTACACTTCTCTTACAGACGAGGCTGCAGCTGATTTGTTGCAACAGTTTAAATTAAAATTCGTGGCATCTTTAAACCTCAGAGTGTTGCGCGTTTACAGTATAAAAGGATGATAAAGTTTTTTTACACACAAATGTACCGTGGAGACACAAAATATAAAACAAATATATATTTCATGGAATTGACCCCACAAACTTTGCTTTGAGACGCATTAAAGCAGTACTCTATCATTTGTCTTCATAACCTCTTTTTTTATTTCTGGGTCTTGGGGAGCTGGAATCAGCCTCAGCATCTTTAAGTCTGAATTATAGGGTCTGATCTGTCCTATACACATTTGTGCAAACATGGAAACGACGGGAAATTATACCAGATTGCATTACTCCACAGCAATTTTCCTTTGAACTTTTTATCAAGTACCGGAATGTAAAAAAAATAAATAAAAATGCATTCATTAAAACACATGGTTCGTTTATGATTTAACATGTGTGGTGCACATGTTCTCCATAAGCGGAATAATTAAGTTTGGCTTTAATCCAACGATTAGTATCTCCACGTCTAATTACCGGCGTGTTTGTTAGCAGCTGTTGGCCATTAAGTCGTGAGATCATCGCATCAGGCGTAAATAAATCAAAACCACATGTCAGATGGGAAGTTTGTCTATCTCGGTACCTGTCCAAAGAACCATGCCAGCGGGACGGGGTAACTAGCGTCGCCCCTGAAGATGATGCCGTCCTGGGCCAAGACGTACTCCTCCAGCTCTTCCTCCCCATCCATGTACACCACATCTCCTGCCAGAGCCAACAACACACATCCATCACATCAAATCAAATTGTATTCGTCACAAGCATATACATACACGGCATGACATGATGTGAAACGTTTTGTACAATCACTCCAAAAAAAAGAACAGAATAAAATGCAATATGCAAAAAAGATCAATAGAAATAAAATTGCAATAAAAATAGCAATAAGAATACAAAAACGAATGTAAATTACAAATTACAGATACAATGCGGGTTTTTTTATACAGTGCAATGGTAAAGTGCCAGGAACATAAAGTGCCCATAAGATAGTTTTAAAGTGTCCGCGTGTCCAAGGTAAAACAAAAGTGGTATAAAGTGGTCCGTGTGCAGATTAAAGATTAAAATAAAGTGTCTCATGTGCAGATTAAGATGAAGGCTCATGTGCTGAAGTGGTCAGTTCTGGGCGTGGCAGTCATTCAACGATGACCGATGATTCCTGTGTCACAACCTCAGTGTAGAACACGCTTTGACTTACTCGGGCACCAGGGGTTGAATAACACAATGAGTTGGAAGTGGACGTGGCTGTCCAGCGTGAGGATGTAGCGGCCGATGGGAGCGTCTGGGGCGGCGCAGAGAGACAGAGAGACGCTGTCTGAGCGGGTGTCCCTCACGCAGGAGCTCCAGCTCGTCTCATCCATGGCTGGACTGAGACCGAACACCACCCTGGTGCCGTACTGCTCCTCAGGCTGAGGGCCTGCACACAATCACACGCCATCTCCTCACTGTGTGTGGGAAAGATAGACAGACAGACGGGTAGATATAGAGTAGACAGACAGACAGACAGACAGACAGACAGACATGAAGTAGACAGACAGACGAGTAGATATAGAGTAGACAGACAGACAGACATGAAGTAGACAGACAGACCTGTATAAAGTAGACAGACAGACGAGTAGATATAGAGTAGACAGACAGGCACACAGGCATAAAGTAGACAGACAGACCTGTATATAGTAGACAGACAGATGGGTAGGTATAGAGTAGACAGACAGGCACACAGGCATGAAGTAGACAGACAGACCTGTATATGGTAGACAGACAGACAGACAGACAGACAGGTATAGAGTAGACAGACAGGTATTTAGTAGCTAGACAGACAGTTATAAATGCACAGACACACAGACATCCATATAGTACACAAACAGACATGTATAGAGTAGAACAAAAGACAGGTATAAAATAGACAGACAGAGAGACAGACATGTGTATAGTAGACAGAAAGACAGACATATAATAAACAGAAAGTAAGAAAGAAAGAAATACGGACAGACAGACAGACAGACATAGATAGATAGATAGATAGATAGATAGATAGATAGATAGATAGATAGATAGATAGATAGATAGATAGATAGATAGACGGACGGGCGGACGGACGGACGGACAGACAGACAGACAGACAGATAGATAGATGTATAGTACAAGACAAACCGAGCCACACACATTGTTTGTATCACATTCACACTGCAAAAAATGCACATGAAATTTTGTGCAAGAAAATAACAACAAAATGAGTAAAAAAGACTTTGAGCAAGTAAAATGATCTGTCAATGGGGTGAGAAGTTTTAACATGGTAAGACAGATAGAAACAGGTCCTGTTTTCTTGAAACAAGCAAATTAATATTTCACTCTTAATTCTTGTATAAAAAGAAAAACAAAATGTATTGAGTAATTTCAAGACATTTTGGCTTGTCAAGCGTATGTATTTTAGCAGTGCAGAATGGCGTGTTTGGTCTTTAATACTAAACAGGGTCTAAAGAAAGAACCTTCGACTGTTGGACGGACCCCAGAAAGCTTCATGGTTTATTATAAATCAGAGGAACCCGTCATAGCCGCCAGGACACTCTTCAAACGCAGCTACAAGTCACCTCCCATATGACCTTTGACCCTCGTGACCTTGGGAGCGAACACGCACACACTTGCACACACACTGGAATTTCGCGTGTTCGGCTTGGGATTTTTCCGGAACACCACACCTCCTCTCTCCGGAGTGACTTCCAGTTTCTCTTACAGGACAATTCCCGCTAATGTAAAGTCAACACAACTGAGTTCCTAGTCTTGGGAAAACAGTATGAGAGGAGAGAAACACACACACACACACACACACACACACTGTACAACGTACATTTGACGTGGATTTTCGTAGTTTTCAGGAAAAAGTTAAATAGTAGACATTCGTATTGATGGATAAACGTGTCAAATATTAGCTAAAAAATAACGGCAGACCGTTAAAAGAAAGAAAGAAAAAGAAAGAAAAGAAGAAAGGATGAATGGATGGATGGATGAAAGGATGGATGGATAGATAGATAGACAGGCAGATAGATAGATAGATAGATAGATAGAAAGAAAGAAAGAAAGAAAGAAAGAAAGAAAGAAAGAAAGAAAGAAAGAAAGAAAGAAAGAAAGAAAGAAAGAAAGAAAGAAAAAGATATACAGAGACACAGACAAAGGGATGGACAATTAGATAGATAGATAGATAGATAGATAGATAGATAGATAGATAGATAGATAGATAGATAGATAGATAGATAGATAGATAGATAGATAGATAGATAGATAGATGGATGGATGACAGATAAACGTTTCAAATATTAGCTAATAAATAACGGCAGACCAAAAGAGAGATAGAAACATAGAAAGAAAGAAAGAAAGAAAGAAAGAAAGAAAGAAAGAAAGAAAGAAAGAAAGAAAGAAAGAAAGAAAGAAAGAAAGAAAGAAAGAAAGAAAGAAAGAAAGAAAGGATGGAAGAAATTTCAAAGTTTTCGTAGCACCAGAAACGAAAGTCGTTTTCCGCGATACTGTTCCTGATCAGTGTTATCTGAGTCTGACCAGGCCTTTCCTGCACACACAATCTACACAACCTTCAACGCGTCAGCAGTCTGACCAGAAACACACAACCTCCAGCGGGTTCTTGGGAGCCCAAGAGAACAGCAAAGGCCTGCTTAAAGCGGTGATTGTTGTGGAGCGTTACCCGTCTCCGCGGTGATGTGAAGCTGAGAGGCGCCCGGCTGGTACGAGCCCGACTTCAGGTGCAGGGTGATGACGAAGCTCTGTCCTCTTCTCACGATGAGCCGGTCCGAGCCGTTCAGGTCCGTGCGGTGCTTCGCGTTGTTCAGCGCACACTCCAGATCCACATCGCCAATGTCCAGAGCTGCGACACACCATTACACACGCCTCATATTTATCGTTTCATTTCATCCTCACCAGGGGTGTAAAGAGTACCAGACAGCCCTACTTGAGTAAAAGTACAGATACTTGCTGTTAAAAGTACTCCAATACAAGTAACAAGTCACCAATTTCAAAAAGACTTGAGTCAAAGTAGCAAAGTATCCCATTTTAAAAGAACTTGAGAATTAAGAAGTATTTTTATTCGTGCTCAATATAGGCCACAAAAAAAAAAGAAATGTGAAAACAAACTATTGTTTTCCAAGACAGAAACAGAATTTAACCTCAATGTTTGAAAACTGGTAGAACAAAGTAGATAAAAAGAACAAAAAGTCAGTCTCAATCACCTAAATTTGCAAGTAGATATAAAATAAAATGATTCATCTGATTAGTGAATTATATATTATATGTATTATATAAAGTTATTTATTATATAATAACATTTATAACACACATTTTTACGCCTCTAATTTGCGTTCTTGTAGTTTCTAATTGACAAATAGCCTCCATTACCTTCAGCAGCCTAAAGATGGCGATATTCACCTCGTCCGCCCAAGAAAATAACCGCGGTATAAATCGATTCCGGCTTGTCGCGCACAATCACAATGTAACGAGTAACAATTAGTGTCAATTCAAATGTAGTGGAGTGAAAAGTACTGCTACTCAACCACTAAAGCAGTGGAGTAGAGAGTAAAAGTTGCTTCTATTTTTGATACTCAGTGCAAGTACGAAGTGGCCAAAAACATACTTAAGTAAAGTAACCAAGTACATTTACTCAAGTACCTTACACCCCTGATAATTACCAATCATTTGTTTCAACCCACTGTTTTGAGAACATACAGTAGTTATTAACTACAGAGAACGTTCTATAACTGGAAAACCAACGAGGAACAGTCTGCAACAGTAATAAATTATTGCGACAATACGAGATTCTCTCCACTGCCTTCTGATTGGCTGTGGCCGACCAACCATGTTGTAGCTCATTAAGAGAAAGTTGAACTGAATCCAACTCTGGGCCTGAAGGCGGGAATGGTGGGCATAGACACGTAATTATACACTCTCCCTCACGATGGCCAGTGGTGTGAATACTTGAGTAAACAACTTTTGTTACTTTGATAAAGCATCTTTATCAGTAGATTTTTCTACTTTGTACTTCTATTATGTATCAAAAATGTTAGCAACTGTTACTTTCTACTTGACTACATTTGTGATTGAGTATCTGTACTTCTTACTTCCCTATATTAAATGAACACTTATCATTACTCATTACATTGTGATGATGCTCGACAAGTCGGCATCTTATTTACCTGTTCATTTCTTGTGTGGACAAGACAATATCGCCATCTGCAGGGTGATCTGAAGGTATCGGATGCTATTTATGAGTTAAATCTAATTGCTTTTGGACTGTGGGAGGAAACCGGAGACCCGGAGGAAACCCACAAAAGCACAGAAAGAATTACTAAATCAGATCAAACCTCAATAATCCTCTGAAATCTCTCATAACTGAGATCAATCAGTCATCACATATTAAAGATCCACTAAACTGCTTGAACAGCTGCTCAGGAATTAACGTTCCAGTCGTTCCTTTGAACATTCCAGTCATTCCCAGCACAACATTCTCCATAAATATCAGAATGGCAATTCTGGGGATTGTATTTAGTCGACTGGGAGAAGTGTGAGAGGCAAACAATTTTTTATGTGTAAAATCAGGACCACGACGCTCATCATAATCGCCAAAAACATTGCAAATGTATTCAAATATGCAACTTTTGTGCACATTTCTTCAACATTTTCTTCGTACCTTAAATCTTGTCTAAGCAGGAAATATTAACAGGATTCTTTTAGTAATTGCGGGAATTTATCACAATCATGTAGAACATAGAATCATAGAATGAGGTTTAGCTGGTTTAGACGTAAACACCATGTTTACGTCTATTCACATTCCACATTGAGTCGAATATTCTCTTTTTTTAATACATTAGTTGCTTTGAAACATTTCTGCAGTTCCTTTGTGCAAACAAAAAGCCTAGAGGTTATAAATATATAGAAACATTTAAAAGTTTATTGTCATTACAACAGTTTCATGAAAACAAAATTATGTCATCCAGTGACACAAAACGCATCTTTTACACAGAATAGTAAAATAGAGAAGCTTCTCTTTATCTACTGAGTGAAACACATTGATTGTAATGTGAATGTAATTCGCTGTGTACGTGACACGCCCGTGAGAACCTGTCTCCCTGCAGACTCACGATGCTGATGTTTGCCAGATGTTGTCAGTAAAACATAACGCCTGTCTGCGGTTGCCAGATGCTTCAGCCTATAGAGAGATTTTACACACACATGCTTGTTTGTGTTTGTAACCGAGTAAGTGAGAGTAAAATCTGAAGTCGTAAAGTCTTTGATAGTAATTCTGTCATCTTTTTAACTTACGTATAATCCTGAAATATGTATTTTAAACATCAGAGTGCTAAAAATCTACTGCACAACTGAAAATAATCCTTGTCAGTTTCTGATATCATGCCTTTTTATACGAATCAAACCTTTAGGCTGATGACTTTTTTCATTACTTTATAATAAAAGTTTACAAAAAAAACTTTACATTTGATTAGGAAATATAAGCAAATTTGACTTTTTTCAAAACACTATATTCATACTACAAAAACATTCTATGTACTTTACAATGTTCTGCATTCTCGGGAAACCAAAAGCTGTTATAGTTGCACCATAGCACCGAGTAAAGTATTTTACTGTTTTATTTATTTTCCCTTTTCTAATTATATTACTCTCAATAACTTTATTAGCCATTTCAATTCATATTGTTTCAGGAAATTGAACCCCAAATCTGTAATAATTGACACAATTGGTTCACCTCATTGATTTAAAAGTAGTTTTGTCTTTTGTCCAATCACAATACTTTCAACAACATAATTCTGCAACTTCACACTTGATTTTCACCAACTTCACACTTTCTAACAGCATCAGACCGTAATGCATTTGCTGATCTAAATATGCATTTCGGTTTTTTTTTTCCTTAATCCATTTATTTTCAGTAGGTTTCAAATACTGTTTGTGTCTTACGAAATGTACATTTTTGTGTCACAATATTCCTGTGAAGAAATCCAGGTGACTTGATTCGATCTGTAGACACCTTCCTCCTGGACTGTTTGAGCTTGAAAAAAAAAGCATTGAAGCTTCAGGGAATCTAAGCAGTTGCAGCTTTTTATTTCAGGCTTCATCATTTGAAAGCAGGAAAGTCCAGTCCTCACATCCCCCCTCACTAGTGTGCACACTCACACGCCTCTTCAGGCCTGAGACTAATCTTCTCTCCACAGGGTTGGGTAATTTACGAGTCAATGTAAAGAGAAACTCCATCTGCACAAAATATCAAATATCACTATAAAATGAAAAACAAAGTACTTTTATTTTTTTGTTTTTGAAATTATGTATATTAAATACAAATTAGGGCCAGTGTGGCCTAATGGTAGGGAGTTAAACTTGTAACCTAAAGGTCACTCGGTTTGAATCCTGGTAGAGAAAGATCCAGAACTGATCTAGTCCTTAATCAAGATTGACCCCTACATGACCCCCGGATACCACTGCTCACTGCACTGTGTGTGTGTGTGTGTGTGTGTGTGTGTGTGTGTGTGTGTGTGTGTGTGTGTGTGTGTATGTGTTTTCACGCTTCACAGTGTGTTCTCTGGTTAACACAATGGTTCTGACCAGAACTCATCACGTATTTTACTGAAATCATAGCTTGACAACCAAGTGTTCCATTGCCAAAAAATTAAATAACATGGCAATTAGATAAATGTAAATGTTAATCTGCGAGACAGTGATTTTACACTTGACTTTCAAATTACACGTTCAAACGAAAGGCTGACAATTCATTAACGAACAAGTAAAAGCTGCGTTTATAAGTAGGTGAGAGAAATATTTACTCATTTTAAACGAGTAAAGTACTCTAAGAAAGCATGCAAACTATGGGTCTATTTTAATCGTCGGTAAATATTCTAAGTGGCCGGAGTCGCGATTAGAAAATACACAAATTAAATTAAGACCGGAGAGAAGTTGCGTCTTTAAAACCGTTATAAATAGCATTAGCCATTACTAAAGCATAAAAAGGTAGCGATCAAATGTTTTCCGTTACGTCACAACTGATAAAGCGATATCACTTCAAGTTGCATTTACAGAATGGACACAAGAAAAACTGGATGAAATATTTTACACCAAAAATAACTTTGGAAAGGGAGTTACAAGCCGCTTCACATTTCAAACCGGCTGTTAGGACGATTAAACTTGTATCACAGAAAAGCAGAACATATTTAAAACCCCATTTTAAAATACTTACGCATGTTCTCGAGTTCGTGATGGACGTTCCTGCAGAGCGTGCGAGGTCCTCGTGAACGCGCTCAGAACTAGTGTCGGGAGCGGCGCGCGCACGACACGCCCACAAGATAGTGACTTGCCTTCACTCCGGTGTTGGTGGTTTTTTTTCTAGACGTTTTAATTTACTCATTTAGAAGAGAAATCGTTAAGAAAAAGAATCATTTGAGATTTCAATACTTAAACTTAAAAAAACTTTATTGGATTCAAAGATGTTTTTTGCATCGGTTAAGTAGTGGGTAGTTGATTCCTTTCAAAGTAAAAATGCCAAGTTGATCCAAAGTAAAGTGATTCGGCGTAACAAGTTGAGGCAACATTTTTACAATGAGACACTTTTTTCAGTGTGAGTTCCTGAAACTCGCATAATTTTTATGAACTTTATGAGCTAAAAGTTTCAGACAAAGAGCAAATTCAGGCATTCTATAGGACTTCACACTCATAAATTTCATAGTTTTCCTGTAACGTATTAATGTGATTGTTTCGCTTGAAAGAACGGTATTGCATCTTATTTAAAAACAATTGATTGCAAATATAAAACACATTTCGAAAAACCACACACCAAGATAAATAAATAAAATATTCTTTATTTTAGTGTTTCACAGGGGTTCAGTGACAGAAGTGTTATAAGACGAGAATGACGTTTTTTTTTTATATCTAAATAAAAAACTGGATTAGACTTCAGTTATCTTTGTTGGGACACTTTGCCCTTGAACCTGAGAACAACACAAGCAGAAAGAGAGTTAATTGTGATAAAACCATGTTTTGTGTTCGGACACTCACTTCAGGTGGGTCAGTACTTTTTATGTTGAGTCCTGGTTTCTTGGCACTGTGTTTTTTCATGCCGATGCCGGGCATTTCAGTGGGCGTGAACTCACCATCTCCACCAATCACGGACGAGCAGCTCACACTTTCTCCGGAGGACTCGGAGCTTTCCACTGGAACACAGCATCACACTGTCAGCTCCGATGCATTCAAAAAATAATTCCAGTATCACATGATCCAATTCATGCAAATTGCATTTGAATCCTTCAACTATAAAGATAATTCGTTAAAAAAAAAAAAAGATAATAATAATTGGTATTATACATAAAAAGGTGAACAATATAAAAAAAATAGTTAGTGGACAACAAATTATTGTACATTATGTTGGTTTAATCATTTATATGAATTCTATTTGAGAATCACGTTTCAATAGAAAAACTCAAATAAAAATATGAACAAGTAATTAAATATTCAAAAAGTTGATATTTTAGAGTGTTTTAATTTGTTTACAGTTTTTATTTTTTTTTTGAGTGTAATCATGAAAACCACGCTTTGTGTAACAAGGGAATATCTCAGAAGCAGAAAACAAGTCTCACTGAGCGTCGTCTGCTTTTCCCTGTCCTGGTCCAAAACCTCGTCCTCCAGGTTCCCCAGGGGTCCAGGAAAGTCCCGGGCAGCGCCACCACCACTAGTGGCCATCAGATGCCCAGACGCAGACTCTGAGCCCCAGATATAGTAGGAGGAAGATGCGGCAGATCTGATGGCAGGGACCCGGAATAACGCAAATCCAGCTGATGAAAACAGAACAGCATCATCATCCCCACATGTTCTTTACCAGTACAGTGGAAATGACTAGTAAAATGGCTAATTATTAGTAAAACGAGTTTAGAGAATCGTTCGATGTTTTGCGTAAAAGATCATTACGTCTCCATGTGGAGTAAAACCTAACACGGAGAAGAAGTCTCTCCAGGGCTTTGAACTTCTGCAGCTCGCAAAAACTCCAAATAGTGAGAGACTGTAAAATAAAGAATTGACTCGATTTTTTGGAATGGATGTGGTTGTGAATAAGCTTCATAAAGTTTGCTTGGGAAAGTTTTGTATTGTTTTGTTTCTATAATCCGGGGCAAAAAAAAAGATCAGAAAATCCGTGTTTTTTGTACGACAAATATATTGAAATCTAATGTGAAATTACGTATTGGGATGTAAAGGTCTTGCATAAAGTCCAATGTACGTTTATGATCGGCCCAATTTCGAAACAGAATAAACCGCTAACGTTTCAAAACCAGAAAGTGTTAAAACTGTTTCAAAGCTTCTCTTCTGTTTTCTTTCCTTTCCTTTCGCCAACATCGTTCTCATCTCAAAAACACGTTACAAAATCTTACAAAATCTCACAATGTACGACCTTTACACAAATATCAATAATATTTCGTACAATATTAGTTACTTTGAAATTTATTTGCCTTATTTGATCATTTGAACCATGAAATGTGGGACAGCACTTTTGAGTGTTGGAACGGATTAACGGCATTTCTATTATTTTCAATGGTGAATTTTACACGTGAGCTTCAAACTGGCCACAGAACGAAGGGTTGGCATGTGTTTCTCCACCTCTCAGGCCGCAGTTGATGGCTCTGTCGCTGATGTTCATCTCACTGGGCTGGATGTCCATGAAGGGTTTGTATCCGATCCCCATAAACACACGCTCCTGCATCCGGATCTCTGCAACCACACACACACACATTCCTTCCCATCATCTCCAACGCGCATCATTTCCTGTCATTCATCACTCAGGTTGCCAGGTTCGGAACGTTCTCCAGTATCACACCTCATCCGGAGCAGATAAATCACTCCCAAAGCCGGATTCACCTTTACTCACACACAGGTACAAACTTGTTGTGATGTGAAACAAGGATTCCACTTCAGCTGACTGTAGATACCTGCTGGTGTAATGTAATGTAATGTAGTGTAATCTCTCTCTCTCTCTCCTTTATTAAATGAAAAATGTGTTTAATTTTTCATAATTTTATATAGGCATTTTATAATACAGTAATCCCTCGCTACTTCGCAGTTTAACTATTGCGGATTCACTGTATCGTGGATTTTTTTTCTTTATTACATATATTCTACTACCGGGCCGCCTGCTGTGGATAACTACTTGAAAAAAGTATTTTAAAAGTATGAATAAGTGTTAAATAAATATGTAAATGTTGTTTCTCCACTTCGCGGAAATTCACATATCGCGGTCGGGCTTGGAACGTATCTACCGCGATAAACGAGGGATTACTGTATATAATAATTATATAAGTCACTATAATATTATTAATAATAACAATTGCATAACCTACATTCTAAGTTGTATTTGGGGGGGGGGTGTTTTGAACCCGTTATATAAACAAACAACACTTTCAACATACAATAAAAAAACATACAGTATATAATTCATTAGATATACTGAATATGTGTGTGTATAACATACTAATTAGCTAGATATTACAAAAGACACAAATAAAGGGAATTGTTACGTACTTGACATTACATTGCATTTGCACTAACAGTATTAAATATACAACAAATAAAACGATAAATAAATGAGCAAACAGTTAGTTAGAACACAATGACGCACCTCTGTTGTGCACGGCCTGTTCCCACAGGATCCTCTCCAGATCTCTGGTCCAGTTCTCCTTCACCTCACGACTCTCGGCCTGAAGGACATACGTGTCGTTGGACTTTCTCCTCCGAAACCAGATCTCGAAGCAGAGGCCGCTGTCCCCAGAGTTCTGGGTCATGCCCACGTCTGAGGTCTGATGGAGGACGAGGAGAGGTCAATCACACACACAGAGGTGGACCCTCGAGGGTCTGGTGTACCTTGAAGGACTGCTTGTAGATGTAGGTGTCGTTCCCCACACCGGTCCTCCTGGTCTTGCTGAAGAGTATCAGATCTTGGAAGAGAAAAATGTGGCGGTAGCATTTCTTCTTCCTGTAGGTCAATAGAAACTCATCCTGGCGAATCAGCTGACCCTGTTCCTTCAGATTCACCTGATCGACACACACACACACACACACACACACACACACACACACACACACACACACATCATATACATTTTAATCATGTCTCGGTGAATCGGGTTGAATTTCTTTGTCATTTTGATAACAGAAATCAGTTAAATGACAATAAAATCATGAAATCATGACAATAGCCTATAAATGATAAAACCTGATAAATATTTCAGGGTCATCGTTTTGTTAATTTATTATGAACATGCAGTATACGTTTATATTTTTTTAACGTCCATCATATGTTATATTTTGTTATAAAAGGATGACCTATTTAAAAATTTTTCTGGTCATAATTTATTTATTTTGCTGCATATTTTAATGACATAAAGATCCTAATAAACTTCATTGTTAGTATGTATGTATATATATATATATATATATATATATATATATATATATATATATAATTTTATATTAAAAATGTATTCACATTACTTATTTATATATTGTCTTGTGTCATTTTGTAGATTTTACTAAACATATTTATTGCAGAATTGTGTAGCCTCATTGTAGAAATTTCATAGCAAATTCCTTCAGGGATTTTTAAACACTGCATTACAACATATGATGAATGAACTGTCTGTAACTTTTTAAACACTAAACATTAAACATGATTTGTTAATTGAGCTAAAGGTCAAAGGGTCATCTCCTTGACTGTTCTCTCTACTCTTAAATGCATTTCAGAGTTGCTCACGTCGCACTCTTGAATGTCGTCCATGGCCAGCAGGTTGTTCCCGTGGCGGAGCTGGAAGCGGATCATGTCCAGAGCGGCCTGGATCTCCACTCGCTGGTGTCCAGACTCGCACCCACGCAGCACGTCCTGCAGCAGCAGGCTGTATTTACTGATGCGCTGCACCGGCTTCAGCAGATACGAGGACAGATCCAACTTATCTGCCAGAAACTGCTGCTTCTTCTGCAGAACACAGAACAAGTCACTCACTTCCTTTCGATCTGTTATTTCCATCAATTATGTCCATAAATAAAGATTTCCATTAGGCGTAATACAGTAGCACCTCAACTTACAAAAGACCGACGTTACAAATATTTCACGTTACAAAGTGTGTCTTTGAGAGAATCTCGCCCCAAATTATGATTTTTTTCCGGATACAAAAGGCATTGGTTGTGAAGCGGGAGTGCGGTAAATTGTCTTGCCACTCCTCCTGATCACACACAAAGTCGCAGCAATACACAGACATTGCCGCAGCTTCTCGTGCTAATGAAATCCAAATCAAAGTGTTTCTCGTCAGTTTTTCTGCTTTTTGCACCTTTAAATGTGTGTGATAACTTTAATTTACTATGAGCACCGAGTGAGTAATGGAGAAAAGTGGTGCGTTCACTAAATTTACTTTACGAAACTGGTCTCGGGCATGAATTAATTCATAATGTGAGGTATCACTGTTTTGTGAAATATTCTCAGACTGTCTGGACAAGAATTACATAAAACAAGCGCAGGAAAAAAGTGAAGCCAAAAATGCAGAAAAAAAATCCGAAATCAATCTGAAGAAAAAACAAATGTTGATTTAATGATCCAAAAATCAAAAAGCAGAATTCAAAATTAAAAAATAGAAAAATCATCTGCTGACATTTCTAGAAAGAACTAAAAACACGGACAGAAGTCAGATTCCAAAAAGACTATCAAAAATCTACAAAGTTTAGAAAAAACTACAAGCAAAAATCCTATCAGTACAAACAGGAAGTGATCAACATATACAGCATACAGGAAACTAGACACAGCTGAAAACAATCAACGATAAGCAACAAAAATGGAGAAAAGGCAGCATCTAGTGGCCGGACAGGTCCATAACCCTTACAGTTGAGCAAACTAAAAAAGTAATTCTTGGATTCTCTTACCCTAAAAAAGTCCTTCCCATGATCCATCAGCAGCTTCTCGGAGCACGGCTTGTTCTTGCTGTATAAGGCGTAGAGGCCAAAATTTGCTTTCTGAGACAAATCCACACACACACGCAATGGTCAAACGTCCACTTTTCACGTATTCGTATATAAATTATGTATTATATGGGCTGACGTGTTTCAGGAAGCAGCGGCCCACGCTGAAGGGCTGCCGCAGGCACAGCTTCAGCTCCTGCAGGAACTGGTGTTGGTGGAAGTCCCGGATCTTCTCCAGGTTTCCGAACACGACTCCCCTCTGGCCCCGGAGGTCCTGCGGGACATCGGGACGCTCCAGCTCGGGAACGTAGTGCTCCAGCACGTACCCCAGCGCCCGCACGTACTGCCTCTCCGTCCGCAGAAGCTCCTCGATCACGTGCTGCAGCTTCCTGTCCCACACACACGCATCAACCATCATTGAAAAATTATTGATGAAATATTATAACAGAGGTTTATATTGACGCTGTTTTTTTTTATGTTGTTGACGCCAATGTTGAGCAGCAAGAAATGTCGAGCAGACTGGCAGAAAATGAGCAAGCAGACAGACAGGAAGATGTAGAGCAGACAGACAGATGCAGAGCAGGGAGACAGACAGACAGACAGACAGTTGTAAAACAGAGACTGAGGTAGAGCAGAAACAAACATTTTGAGCGAGCAGACAGACAGATGTAGAGCAGATATTGAGCGAGCAGACAGACAGATGTAGAGCAGAGAGACAGATGTAGAGCAGACGGCCAGAGATTGAGTAGACAGACGTATGTAGAGCAGACAGACAGATGTAGAGCAGAGAGACAGATGTAGAGCAGACGGCCAGAGATTGAGTAGACAGACAGATGTAGAGCAGATATTGAGCGAGCAGACAGACAGATGTAGAGCAGATGGGGAGAGGTTGAGCAGACAGACAGGGAGAAAACATTTTGACCATGCAGATGGTTGTGTACGTCCTGACACGGATGATGCACTCACAGCTCAGCACTGCTGCTTTCTGTCAGTAGAACAGTGAGATGTGCGTCTCCTTCAGCATCATCATCAGCATCAGCACCGGACGTCTCTTCCTCAGCTCCTAACTTCTCCTTCAGCTCACTCTGACTCTGTCCAGACGTGCTGGAGCAGAAACTGTCCTGATGAGAAAGCGCCGAGCTCCGCTCCTCCCATGATGCTCTGGGGTCACCCGGGGGCGGGTCAGCGGTCTGGACCACAAGCCGGACCGCATCACCGGGTTTACTGGAGCAACAGCCCGCACTCTGAGAGCGAAACAAGGGTCGGCCTTGCCCGCTGACCTGGTTTGACCTGCGGAGGTCTCCATCGCTGCGAGAGAGCGGACGAGGACGCTTGCTGATCTTAGCCGGCGGATCAGTGCGTATGTTTATCCGCTGATCCACATCCATCACCGTCTCCTTATCCGGGCTATTTTGGGTCACTGAGTGGACCGCGACTGAATCAGGCTCCATTTGCTTCTCTCCAGGGCTTTGCGTGATCCAGGCCGGACCCTCGGAATGAGCCTCGGTGCGCTCAGACTCAACAACTTCCTTTTGTGGAGATCCCAGGGGCTTTGGGTTTCTATATGAGGCCTGGAGAATCTGGCCGAGCCTGTGTTTGATCTCTCGGCACTGGGCCCAGACGGCATTCCACATCCACACTCCGTCAGGCTGCCTCTCCCGGAGAGCAGCGCTCTTCTCCTGGAAGTGCTCGGCCGTGAAGGACTCGAACCGCTCCTGGAAAGACTCCAGTCGGCCCATGCTGAAGCATGTCGGGGTCTCCACGCTCCCGCTGTTATCCAGATACTCCATGCACTCCTTCACTAGACAAGAGGCCTGAAAACAAAGAGAAGAAACGCTTTTTAGGAGAAGAACAATGGTACATGGTATGATAAGAACTATGGTCTGATACAAAAGATAAGAACTATGGAATGATAAAAATGAAAGATGTTCCTGGACTTTGATGGAGTCACTTCTCACACTATTTTTCCTATTTGTCACAATGTTTTTTAAGAAAAAAGGCTGAGCTGATGATATCACAATAGACCAGGGGAGTCCAAACGTTTTGCAACGAGGGATACATTTGATTAAGTGAAGACTGACATTGTGACAATGTTTTTCCACAACAAATGTTACACAAATTGTTAAACTCCTTTCATTGTCTTCAATTTTCTTTTCATTTTGTAATGACACTATTTTTGTCTATTTGGTTTTTAGTCCCTGGTCACATAATTTTCTTGCTTGTTTTGCCATCAGGTGCTTTGTGTTAATTAGAATGTAATGGTTTTTATTAATTCTGCACAGGTGTCACGTTTTCTAATTATTGAATTATTATGTTCACCTGTGTCTTGTTCTGTCCTAATTGGTTCTATAACAATATGACATGTGAGAACACTTTTTCTTTCAGACATGTATACAGTTGTGAATTTTTCTTTACTAAATCTTGAGGGAGATGTTAGTGAACAAAAATAAGACAGAAATTACTTAATCTTGCAAGATATTTAAAGATGCAATCTTTACATACTGTATATTTCAAGTAATCAAAAATCAGAAATCGGCCTAAACCTCCACTTTTACAGAAAAGCAACTCTTTGCTTTATGAGATAAATCTTTACTTCTTAACTCCGAGTTGCACAGCATGAACTATCTTCACTGCTTTAACTTTTCAGAATGAAATGTGTGACAAGTCGACACATTTCTGGCAAGTCAATCCATTTTCGACTGGCATAAACCATTGGGAAGATTAATTCACACATAGTAAAGAATGTCTGCTTTGGCCTTGTCTCGCACTGACCTGCTCACAGAACTGATAAAGATCCAGAGATGTCTCCAGCTCAGAGCGACGTTCCTCTGCGCTCAGCAGAAAGCCTGTAATGACACTCTTAAAGCGGCTGATGCTCCTCTGAAAGCCCGCGGCTTCTGGCAGCTCAGCCACTTTGGTTTTCTCCTCCGCCTCCTTTATCAGACACATGCCTTTGGATTTGTGCTCCTGAAAAATCAGACGATGTGCAGAACTAGTTTAAAAAGAAAAAATAAAGTAAACTTTACACACACTTTAATACATTACAAAAGTAAATAACATACATTTGTGAAAATAGTTGTAAATTTGAATGATTTAAAATTAAGGCATTAGTCATCATTAATAATAATACTTGTGAATAAATGTTTTGATAATGATGATAATCTTAAACATGAGAATAATGACAAGAGCGACTTTGAATGGATTATTGTCTTATTTAATATGTACAAAATAAATGTATTTGAAATGTATTTGAAATAAATGTCTACACAAATGTATTATATATACACTATTTGAACTTAAATTTAAACTGGTGACTGGAACTATGCTTATGACGGGCAGGTTCATTTATGGTCTGTGTTTGTTTGTTTGTCTATTATGATGTGTGCAGTGCGTTATGGTGATGTTTGTTTATTTATTTGCTTGGATTTGTTTTTGCTGTTGTGACGTGAAATTTCCCCGCTGTGGGACTAATAAAGGATTTTTCAATTCAATTTCAATTCAATTCAATACATACTGTATGTACTATTGCACTGTTTTATATACAACTGTATACATAAATTATGGTTTATATTTACATTTGTATGTGCAAATTTACTTTTATTTTGTAATTTTGAAAATGCACAATTTGAAATTGCTATTTCACAACCCATTTGATTAAATAAAAACATTTCATTAATTAAATTAATACATTATTAATAATACTGAACAATACTTAATATGTTAATAGTATGACTTTTTAATTATTTTTACATTTAGTGAAAAGCATCCAGAGAGGAGTGATGTACCTTTGCCTCCGTGAGGACAGACTGGAGGTGCTGGAGACTCTTCTCCATCTTCTGCAGCGTTTCCTCCGTGTCGTCCCTCTCTTCCTGCCAGCTCCGTTCCTCTGCTGCACACCAGCGCTGGATCTGAGGAGCACGAGCTGTTGTTATCTTTCACTATCAGTGATGGCGAGTGATGGGAATGTTTGGTATACTGCGGCCAGCGAATCCTCAGTGTCTCTCAGCTGGAGAACATGCTCGAGATGCTGCAGCGACTGGTTGGACTTCATCACCAGCGTGTGGACGGCCTCCTCCACTAGGTCGTACAGAAGCCTCAAGGACTCCAGTGAGTCTCTGGAGGACAGGAACGCAAAACACAGATCTGACGTACAGCGTCACGGGGTCAGAGTTGAGAAGTCACCTGACTTGGTTGTGGACTCACCTGAAGTCTTCAGACTGAGCAAACTTAGGCTCCTCCTTCTTCATCCGAGCAAGAATAGCCCCGCCCTCCCGCTGAAGAGCGACCAATCGCGTGTCTTCCAGGACTCTCCTCATGGACGTCTTCTGCTCTTGGATGCAGGACTTCACATCCTATAAACAAGATAGAACAAGAATGAAGAAATTTTTGATAAATAAGATTTATTTCATATCTAGGGGACATATTTATCATATGTATCATATGTTATCATACATTATAATTAAGTTTGTTGATGCTTATAGGAAGTATCTGAAGTCCAATCAATCACAACCTTTTTTGTTCAGCACAGAAAAAATCTAATAAAATTAAAATGACTTTTACTAATGTTATGGGCTTTTAAAATTGAATTATGTGTTTAGGATTTAAATATGTCTATATCTATAAAATTCTATTAAAATTATATTTATTTAAATATGAATTTCTCCAAATTCTAGGCCAAATAAAAATTATTATTTTCAAAAATGGAGAAATGGCACAAAAACGGCATATTAGTAAATCTACACACACGCAATCACACACAATAGGACACATCATGTATAATACTTGTTATGACTGTAAAATATAAAATGTAATAAAAATACACTGGAAAATAATATAAAAGTAAATAGGATTAGAAAGAATGTAGATCAGCAAAAGAATAAGAAACAAATACGAAAAACCGAGGGTCAGTTTTTCCAAATGCTTCTGTCATATAGACCTCACCTCAGCCGTGTGGGTTTTTCTGACGTCAAGCCTCCGAATGGCCGTCTGCAGCAACGAAGAAGCAGCTTGAAGGTCCGATTGGAAGACGGACAGTTTCTAAAGCACATCACACAGTTCTTCTTATTGTGTCTATTGAGCGAATGCAGCGACTGAGTAAAAGTCACACCTGATAAAACTGCAACCAGTCTGCGTGACTGTAGAAGAAGCTTCCACCGAGGTCAAAGGTCAAGTTCTGCGCGTCCACCGCCTTGTGTAGCGCTTTGGGTGACGTCACGACGTCGATCTGAACGATACATTGCTTGCTTTTTACAATCACTTTTATTGAATCCTTTTATTATTTATTGCAGTGTTTCAGAATACAGTTACTGTTGGTTAAACTGTAGAAATTCACACATTCAGGACATTCTTATTATATCTTACAACATCTGTCTTGTTATTTTTAACATTATGATTAAAGAGCGCACTATTAATTCACCTGCAGCCCGGGGTGTTTCTCGGCCCGGAGATTCGAGTCTTTCTCCACCAGCATCAGAATCGTGTGGACCGCGTTCAGAGCCTGTTCCTGCGACACACGCGCACACGCGACATCAGGGTTACACTGCCTCCTAGCGGCGCTTTCTGGAATTGACTCTGCCGGTGAAATACTTTTTCTGACCATTTTGTCATGCATTTTCGAAAAATAAAAAAAACTTTATAATAAAGACTTAATGATATATAATGATATTGAGGGAGTTGACACAATGTACCATTTTATTGAGTTTGATTTAACGTTGCATTAGCTCGACAGTTCCAATTAGTAAAAAAGCGGGACAACAAAATTAAAATTGCATATAATTGAAGAATCCACGAAGAGTTCACTTTCTCAGATCTTCACCTGAACCATGAGCAGTGATGAGTAAAACACGGAAGGCAACGGGCATTTCCGACAGTCGATCACAAGCGTCAGCCCCAGTTCTCTCACCTCCGACCTTTAACACACACAAACAAACAAGATCTATAATAAGAACACATAAGAACTATCATAACCAAAGGTCAAATATACGCACGTAAAAACAAAAGCGTGCGAGATGTTTCAGCAGATAGTTCAGCAAAATGTTGACACCATCGACAATCACACATTTATCACTAAATCAAGGCGTGGGTTTTAATTAATTAACTAAATAGATAGTTGTTTAATTTTCGTGTATTTTTTTTTTTCAATTACATTTTTCTTGTATTTTGGAATAAGAGGGAACAACAAAAACTACAAACTTGGCCCGTTGATTCAGATTCGTCACTTTGTAGATTAGCGCCCCCTGCTGGTGAAGGAGAGTGTCGCGCTGAATGCGTTACCTGGGAATGGAGTGCAAGTAGAGCAGCAGTTTGCACAGACCGTGCGCCGACACTTCCGGGCAGCTCCAGCCGCTCCTGTCCGCGTACACCTCCACCACGGCCCGGTCAGCCCTGTCACGGCTCCCTGGTGAGAGAAAGACATCACACAAAGCTCTGAGACCACCGGCTTTTTGTTGAATGTTGTCTCAGCTGGTCAAAGCAAAGAAATGGCGCCAATTAAAACGATGAAACACGTTGTGAGAGAGGGTGGGAAAAAACGCGGGTGATGTATGCTGACACGATCGGTTGGGTTGGGGTATTGTTCCAGGTTTTATATCATATGTCAGTTTGGGATTTAAAATGTGTGTGAAACAAAAACGTGAACAACACCTAGAAATTATAGACGACACCGAGAAACAATACAGACCAAAACACCTTGTTTTTTTTTTAAGGTGGTAATGTTTTAGCATTCGTTCAGGCTAAATATTATCTAACGCTTCCCAAATAATCTTCCCCAAAAATATTTTTTGCCTTAAATGGAATGTTTGAAACTGTCCATGTTAAAATACATGATTAATATCAAAAATGCATGATTAAATATAACTAATATACAGTGCCAATAAACATGGTGTAAAAAATAAGCATTAATACCTGGCAAACACATAATGCCCAGCTGGAGAAGGGCTTGTATTATGGGGTCTTGAGGGCCGTTCTCACACTGTTCAGTCAAGATCTGTTCCTTGTGGGATCTTTGGAGTTCTGTCTCATTTGGAACAGCAGGTGGAGATTTCCCAGATGAGGACATTTCTTCGAAAGAGCAAAACCAGCAAATTAGCATCTAGCGTCCAGGCTAAAGGCTAACTTCTTTGGGCAATGCTAAAAGAGTCACTTGTTCGATTTTGTTGTCAGCAATGCATTCAACATGAAATCTGAGTTTATTATGACTGTTGCGGAAGTAACATTTAGAGGGATGTTTTTTATTAACCAGAGATGAAAGCAAAGGCTGAAATCTGGTGCATTTTCCCATTCTCTGCCCTGATGCTTTGTTGTCATGAATGATTTCATTCAGTTCAATTAGAGGAGAAGATTAAATGCAGAAATGTCTTTATGGGAACGCTTTAAGATCCCCGACGAGGGAAAAGGTCGAGGTCGCCTGTAAATCAGCCGATCTGTCATGACAGGCGCAGCGGGCTAGACACAGTCTTATTGTGGGGATTTGTTTTTGTCCGAGCGTTGAGTCATGTCAAAGTCTGTAAAATTAGGCTTCAAGCACTCAAGAACTCTTTGGTCTTTTTTTCTTTGACTTTGCTTTTAACTTTAAAAGATAAAACCAGTGATGCTTAGATTAAAATGTCTGAAAAGTGTCTGTGTGAGGAAGATCACACTCACTAGAGACCAAATCGAAATTGTGCTCTGCATTTAACCCATCCAGTGAAGTTACATGCGCACACAAACCTGGAGCAGTGGGCAGCCTAAGCCGTGGCTCAGAGGGCACGTGGGGTCAAAAAGTACAATTTTGGGGTAAACCTAAACTTGTCCTTAGCACAAACAAGTTTCACGTGCAAAGGTCTAACCTTACCTTTTCTTGCGAGACGTTTGTTTGACTTTGGGGACAGCTGATTGGTTGTGTGCTGTATTCTCTGGATTGCCGACAAGATCTCGGGGTAGACGTCACTGTGACTCCTGTTGGTCAACTTGTGTGATAGAAGACTCTCCCTGGTTGATTCGGTGACGGAGGAGGTCGAACGCAAATGGTATCTGCTTTTACCTGGTACCTTCAACACCTGTAAAGGGGAACTAGGGTCTTCTTCAAAAAATCCACCATCACTAGGGTTTCTCAAATGCAAAGGGCTATTTTCATCTTGGCTCTTGCTCGGACTGCATTGTTTCCGAGATAGAGGTGTTTGTTCAGTGGCAAGCTTTATCTGGCCTTGTGTGTTCTGCAATGGATTGAAACCCTGCAAGCATAGATTAGACTCTTGCCTAAAGCCAGTGTGGTCGGGAAGAGCCCTAAGTCCCATTTTTGGTAGGTGTTGGGTTTTGGGATGCTTCTGGTTGGCAAGTCGATGTTTAAAAGAATCTTGTCTAGAGCCGTTTTTCAGGCAGTTGTACCTGTTGTCGGGTAGTATTTTAATTCTTTGATTAACTTGATCAGTGCCTGGTTGCACAAGTACAAGCTTGGTTGACTGCGTGGCTTGATTCACACTAGGACTTTGATAGATTGCGTGTTGGTCAAGGGACTCTGTGTTCTTGCTTAAACTATGATCTTGAGGTATTTCCTGACATGACCGCATAGAGTCCTGATGAAGTGTTTTGGTTATTTGCTTTTGCGGGGCCAATGCCTCAAAGGATTGTATTGGGTTTCTGTCTGTTTGGATTGGTGTCTGGCCAAATGTACAATATAAAGGCTCAAGTTGCAGGTCAACTTCATGTTCTTCAGAGCTTGGCTCAGCATCCCCCACATCTGTCTTGGCTTCATCCAAAGCCGGAAGCATACCTGCTTTCTCAAAAGGCACAGGGTTCCGTAGAGCCACCATGTACGACTGTCGGAATCTACACTTGGGCTCCAGATTGCTTTGTGCGCTCTCGGATTGTTGTTTGCTTGGCAAGTAAAAGCTACTGACTTTAATATTCTCGCCACACATGCTGATGTTTTTTGGGACGCTTTGATCCAGTCTGACTAACTTGTAGCTCAGATGTTTGGAAGGTATTGCTATTTTGTTGAGAATCAAAGACTCTTTCTCTTTTGAAAACTCCAGAAGATCCACATATTCTCCTTCCACCTCTCGGTTGCTCCGGCTATCCCAAGTATTAGGAGAAACCCTACCAACAGGTTTCCCAGCATAGCTGCTGACTGGATTTCCTTGGTCCACCTTAATAAGTCGGCAACTACCCTCGGTCAACTGAGCGGAGGCACTTGTTCCATCTTTTGAAACATCTGTTGTTCCCAACTCAAGCGGTAATGAGTTCTCGTGGATTTCTGACAGCATCTCATGAAGTTCGTCCATGCGTAAAGTTGCAGCAGAACTTGATCTGGTTTCTGACCACATTTTAGATTTAGGTCTGTCTAACAGTTCTGGTTTGGCAACTTCTGTCCATTGCACTTTCACAACCCCCTGATCAGAGGCTAGCACGCACTGACGTAGATGATTGCCGTGACGTCCCTCATTTATTTCCTTTAACCAAGACTCAGTAAATATGTAAGGATAGGACGTCTCAGGGATTGGGGTCCCCTCAACGGCAGGACCCTCCAACCCCCTGGATCCAGCTTGCAGCACCAGATTCTCCTGTTCCTGGAGATCATCTTCAAGCAGAAGACTTTTAAGGATAATTCGAGCTGACTGTTCTCCAAAAGGTTCCACCTGCAAGTAGAAGTCTCCCGGTCTTAGCAGTAAAGGATTGATGGGGGCAAGTTGAATAACCACACGATCCCGCAGACACAATGGCCAACCCTCACACCGGAACAGGACATCAGAGTATTCAGCCTAGGTGGAGAGACACATTCATTCGGAATAGATCATCAGGAATAAAGGTTTTTTACTTACATTTTCGAAATACACAAGTCAAGATCAATCAAAAGTTTGGGCTCTCACCCTTGTTAGTAGATTGTACTTACACAAGCAGCTTGTTGAACACTTTCTAGAATATGTTTGGCTGGGATGAGGAAGTTCAGTAGGCAGTGAAGGGCATCTCCATTGTAACGCTCTTCAATGGTGCGGAAGAGCTGGCTGAGCACTGTGGGAGCAGTGGCCTCAAATGGCGGAAAAAGAGACGACAGCGCACTCTGAATGGACCAGTCCAGAGAGGAGGGGTTCTAACGTGGACAAAGAGATATAGAGACAAGTTTGTACCGAAACAAATCTGGTATAAATACACTTCCTCATGATTGAACATGATTCTACATTCGCAAATAATTATCAATAGGACTCATTATAGAGCGATATTTTTGTCAAAGTGTGTCGTATGTTCTGACAAAATATTATGTTGACAAAATGTTCTTCGAAGTTCAGAAACTGACCAAATGTGAACAAAAATGCAAATTTAACATCCATGTAGTCAAATTGTGACATTAATTCACGTGATCAGTTTGAGAGGTGACAGAACCTGCCAATCAGCATCAATGAGTGGGTCAAATACACAGTGTTATGACATCGATTGGGCAACGACTTTACTCAAAGGCAACCATATTCTCGCTCTATACTGTATACTTAAAATGACTTGTGTTATTGGGAAATACTTAGGGTACGGTAATCTTTATTGATTTCACAGCTGGGAAACCAACAAAAGAATTTTAGGATTATGAATATTGCTAGTAAGAAAACATGAATACTTGGCTTGTGTTGATTGGGTCGGGCTCCAAACAAGTACTGCAGAAATCTCCAATCCTATAACAAATATAATGTTTCTGGCTTCTAAAAGTGCAAATTGGTCCAAGAGACACCTCATTTAAAATCCAGTCCACCTCATTTCGAAAGTACAACCACTCCGCAAGAGGATTTCTGTCACTTACGGAGAAGTCAAGCAGCGGAGATGAAAGAGAAGCCTCACGCCGTGAGAGACTGTTTATGTGGGAGATGGAGAATCATCTGGAAGACGCTGTACAGCTGGACGCAGCTCTCCGGCTTTCTTCCACCAGATATTTATCTACATTTTTCTCTGTCAGTTCACCCTAAAAGGATGTCGGCCTCACGTTTCATGTACCTGAACTGGAATAATTTACAAAGCAGATGTGGGAAGATCAGATCTGGAGAAGCTGAAAGCTATTTACGATAGTGGCTAGTAAGAAGCAGAAGTCTCTTTTAGCACACACACACACACACACACACACACACACACACACACACACACACAGTCTGAATGTTTTCTCCTACAATTTATCATAACAGGAACAAGAGTCAAATTCACGTCCACGACTACTGATTTTCATACTTTTTTTTCCCCTTATCAATCTGTATTTGGTTCTATTCCAACTTTAAATCTCTCATAGCACTTTTAAAAATATGTTTCTTGATTTTTGTTTGCATTTCCATTATTTTCTCCCCTAATTTCTTTATTTTGAATGAGACCAAGTTTCAAGCCTGAATTCTTTAAAAACAGCAGAAGCTCAGGACTTGTCTCTTCTAGATAGATGCTAAAAATGGAGGAACGTTGAAGAAGGTCAATTCAATCCATCTGTACATTCTCACAGATACATATTTCCTGTTGTGGAAATGGAGGCATAACTGATGAGATTTACAAGTTGGAGTCCAAGACATGTTCTGGAGTGAGACGAGGGGGAGCTGAGGATTGTGCTTAGTCTAGGAATAATTCCTCTTATCAGACTCAGCGTCTTCCTGGTCCAGAAGATTACAGTGCGACTGATATAAACAGGAAGTTTATGTCTGCTCGGGAAACCCGAAAACGACATCTCTTGAGAAAACCAAATGTGTTATGGCTCAAGGATCATGTCAAGATGAAGTCAAGTTGTTCTGTCTGTTTGTGGGTCTTAAAATTCACTCAAAATCATCCAGTCTGTGTTTTTTATGTCATCTCTAAAACCCATAAGCATTTGATTTCATGTACACTTAAATTATGTACACTTGGATTCCTCGCCATTCTTAGATAATGTAAACCGAATTACGATTAATATGTGTATTATTATTCCGAAGAGATGATGTGTTGCAGAGTTTGGTCATTTTTAACATCTGTAAAACGAATACCGCAACATTCATCCATCCAGTTTCCTTTTCACCTTTGCTTATTTCATTTCTGGGTCACGAGGATATTGCATCAACAACCAAAAAAAAAAAAAACCCTTACTGTACAAGTGCAAATAAATGAATCTCGACAAAGTCAACTACTAGGAAAAGTTCAAAAAGTTCTGTTTATTTTTAAAGCGCTTTTCACATTAGACATTCTCCCAAAGCATCAACTTGCCCAGAAAACGAACAAAACAAACAGAGCAGGGAGTGTATTTAACATTGACTGCGAGTCAGCAAGTCAATGGGAAACAATGGGTAGGAAAACAAACAAAAAAACTATGCTTTTTATAAAAATAATTTAATATTCCTGTTGTTTTTGTATTTGTATAAGTCTTTTGTGTGCTTGGAATTTGGGGGGATTTTTGTTAGCATTAGCATTTAGCCTGATGGAAACAAGTTTATGTTGAGTTGTGTTTATCTTGACATGAACATACAGTATTAGTAATTTTGTCCCTGATTGAATCGCCTTGCTTCTCTTTGTCTTTGTTAGTTCCTCACACTTTTCTCTTCATGTTAGTCATTATCAGAAACATCAACTCGTGCTACGCTAGCATGAAGTTAATTTAGCACCTAAGCTATCTTTGTTCTGTTGATTTACATTTGTTTTGTTGTTTTTCAGTTTGAGTCTTTTTCGGTTTTGAAACGTCTTTTGCTTGCCGAGTCTTGCCCGCGTGCCTAGTTTTGCTTTTACCTGGCAGCTTGGTTTGTATTTTTTGACGTTTGTAAAATAAAAGCCCTACTTTGTCTGTCCATCCACCGTTTTAAACCCTGACTATATCTCTTCTTTGCGAGATATTTTGTTACATACTAGTTATTCCCTGTCATAAAAGTCGAAAAAGTGAAAGCAACGGCCAAAATTGTATGCGTGTTCCAGTTTGCCGCATAAAATAAGCAAACGAATGTTGTGCTCCACAGAGAAGCGTAGATCTTCTACACAATTCACATTCATTGTTCTCCAGTAAGACTCATGAGCGTTTTTTTTACCGTAGTAACGCAGACGTCTGTGTGGTCCGGCTCGGCTCTCATTTATAAACCGCGCATATGTTGGTGTGGAGCTTGTCCCTGTGCAGAATTATCTATTGACTCTGTGCTAATCATTTTCCCAAACGGCGGCCCGGGGGCTACAGCCAGCTCATGTCGGCCCCCCGAGTCAGTCTACCGAGCCAATTGAGAAAAAAAAAGAAGAAAAAACTAGTTAGGAAGACTTGTTTCACGACTAACCCGGTGTGTTGGACTTTAACTGTAAAACTTCACTATAAATTAAGTTTGGTTTATTGTGATCTATTATAAACTGTGAATTTAATTGCACTGGCACAAAAAAATGGCAGTTTGATCACGAGTTGACAAACGAATTAACTTTAACAAGTCGACACATTTCTTTATATTTTAATACATAATTCATTCTTTCAGTCTAGTTGACTTTCTGTTAAACAGATCCATCCTCGTCTGGGAATGGATCCACTTCGTGCGTTCTGCTTTCTGACATGGTATTTTTATCACAAAAATTAGAAAACCATCTGGTCAATCCCTAGAACCTGTTTTAGAAGGAAACTTCCCATTAAACTGGCTGTCTTCTGTGAAGCTCATAGAGCGGTCAGTTCACCAGAACATTAAATGGGCAGGAAACCCTCTTAAGGACAAGTTTGGTACGTAAAGTCACAGAGAACATACTCTGACTGGTGCATCTGGCCCGAGACTAAGAAACAATGGCCGTAATCACTTCAGGCCCACGGCAAGAATGTGAGCGAGCTACAAGTCGTCCATCTGGACTCGGAGATAAAGCGAATAAAAGATTCGTCCTCATAAATTCCTTGCACAGTAACCAGGAAAATCGTAATCACGTTGGATTTCTGATTAAAAGCTGCTATTTACTTACTACAATAGGTTTAATTTAAAGTTTTACAAAACATTCACTTGTTTACAAATGACTAAACATTTTTAAATAAATCAATAATAAATAATTAGTTTGTAATTGTAATTTGACTTATTTTGTAATTAATTGATTTGCACAGAATGAAATACTGTATTTCATACTGTAAATGCGAAATGGAATCGATTATACACATTTCCAATGGTTCAAGGGATTTTTACTATTTCCTAAAATAGATTGTAGACCATTTGGTTGTTTTTTTTTTTCATTCTTGTGCTGGTGATAGTGATAATGATCAATAATGATAATAAAGTATAGATATCAATTAAAAAAATCAGTTTGTTTTATTTAGTGCATAGTGTGTTTATAAATTGTATATAGTATTGGTTTCACTCTTTTTCTGTGTGTGTGCGCACGTGTGTGTGAGCTTGTATATTCAGAACCGATGACACTCTGAACAGTCATCTATCACCTTTGCCGTCTGTAGGTCTTGTAAACATGTTGGTCATAATGCGAGATATTTGAACAGCTTATGTATGTGTTGACTTTCTCTCTGGTATGAAGCGACGCTCTGTGAATTCTCCCCGAGATCCAAAACCGCAAAACAGACTCCAAATCTTCCCTAATATTGCGTTTCACCTAGTTTTGATTCGGAGCCACAAGACGTGTTTGTTAAAGAAACAATTTTAGCTCCAAAGACACAAAAGATGTAATTCAGCTGCAGCGGTTAAGCGGAAGTGACTTTAACCATTATTACTTTACCGCAAATTTCATTATAGATTCAAAATTGATTAAAAATGAAACTGTATTTTTATTCTATTTAGAATATAATTGCTGTATGTTCCATATCAACATACTGTAGATTTATGTAATTGAAACGTAAACATGTGTGTCAAGTTGAATTAAAAGACATTGAGCTGGTGAATCTCAGTGAATCTCTGAAGAATGTTGTTTAAAACTGTAAAAAGTCAAGTTTGCTATTTGTCCGATCAACGCTTGAAACGTTTACACCTCTAAATGTTCTTCTTTAGAAGAATTGTGTACAACATTACTAAAATTGCACATCGTGATTTCTGTTTTTTTTTTTTTTTGGCAGCCCGGTTTCTTGACTAATGCAATTTTCTATATTGATATTAGTAGGTAAAGACGACTAAACAAACTTCACTCTGCTCTTGAATTTCACACAAAGCCAATTCTTTGTAATTCCACATTTTCTCTGCGTTTTAGGGTATTTTGTTCCTAGCCATCGTCACCTTACTTCTTGCTAAATAGTCAAAGTCTATGACAATCTAAAGTCTATTTTAAGTCTATCTTAAGCTATTTTAGACTCTTTCTCCTCATAATTCTTTTTGATAAATCACAAAAACTTGTATAGACTGTGTATAGACTGTATAGACTTCACGTTTACTTCCCATGTAATATTCATTTTAATAGTGTAGTTAATATTTGCAATTTAACATTTTGTGTAAGTTTGTTGAATTTGTGATTTTGTGACGATGTTTTAGCAGAATTGCATGTGGCAAGTGTTACTTCAAGAGTAACATTCATCAAAGTCTGTAATTGTTCACCTTGAAGTGCTTTGATGTTTAACGTATAATCCAGGAGCATCTGACCAATAGCATCTTCGCTTCTGCTCTAGTCCTGAATTTGCTGACTTCCTGTGATTTTGGGATTAGCTTGAATGGTGTCAGGTTTCCCGGGCAACAATTTGACTTCACAAGCTGGAGACCCTTCGGTCTGGTATCTGGCAGGAAACCTCATGTGCTGGGGAGAAAACCCCCGTCTTTCTGAAATGTTTTGGACACGTCGTGACCCAAAACATCTGGTGGATGAACGGCGCTGATGGAAAACAGACGTGTGTCATCACTGTCGTCTGGTTCTGGCTCGACAGGAGCTCCAGAGGTCACCAGCGCAGATTAAAGCACAATGCATCACAGTTCCGCGGCAAATACTACTGACCTAAAACGCATATTTCAGCAAGAAATGGCTAAACTTTAGGATCTGGTAATCCCTGTGTGATTCAAGGCAAAAAAAAAAACTTTTTAGCTTGCGTAAATTTATGAATTAAAAAGTTTTTCCACTGACTTTTATCTATTTGTAATGCCTTTAAAAAATGAAATAAAAGAAAGGGAATGAATGAAAATGAATTAACTTCTATTGTTTTTACGTTTTCGTTTTTTTTTTAATGTTGTAGATAGATAGATAGATAGATAGATAGATAGATAGATAGATAGATAGATAGATAGATAGATAGATAGATAGATAGATAGATAGATAGATAGATAGATAGATAGATGGATAGCATTTTAAAAGATTAAATAACTTCTATTGTTTTTATGTTTCCTTTCTTTTTTCATTTTGTCTTACACGCACCCTCTGATTGGTGGAAACCAAATCAATCAATCAGTCAATCAATCAATCAATCTATCTGTCTGTCTTTCTGTCCATCTAACTACCTATCTATCATACATCCATCTGCCTGTCTGTCTGAAATATTAACTATAATTCACGAGAGAAGGCCAAAGTTTGGCCTCATGTGTCTGCTCTATTGTCTGATCTATTTCTTGACATCAAAATGTGTCGATCTTGGGTTTCGCAAAATGGCATGTGGCAATCAGCATTCCTCGTATTTTAATATAATAATAATAATAATATTTGCTCAAAAAATGTTCTGCATGTATGTTTATTTATATATGATGTAAATATATGTAAAAAATATCGGTTTTGTTCTAGTACTAAAGTCCAGACACTAAATTATTAACATATATTAGCATAAACAAGGCTGTAAATAACACAGTGAAGGTGGAGAGCACAAACACTGAGCCTCTTTGATTTCTTTTATTTTTCCATGAACTGGCTTGTGTGTTTACCATGGGCATAAATGGAGTTTTAGTTGACTTGACGGGCCTCCTGTTTTGCCAGCACGGTTACTACATTTAGAAGGGGTCATTGGCGCAAAAACAACACGGTGGGTCTTGTTCAATGTCGGTTCTAGGGGCTACAGCTCGAGGGTTGATGGTAAAGTGTTCTGTCGAGGTCGAGGAGCTGGAGCACAACGTGACGCTTGTGTATATACAAGCGTACATCAGACTGTACATCTGATTGTGTACATCAGACCGTACAACTCCTCTCCATAAGTGCAGGGACTTTTACTTTGACTTTTTTTTTTTACTTTCTATGAGCATTATTGGTTCAACCCGTATATTTTTCTGGTTATGTGCAATATCTTCACGCTACTATTTATTGTTAGTCACTTTTTACTTATTTGTATTATACAGAGATTTTTATGCACATGTACATGTCTATTTTTTGCTTCTTTTATTATTATTATATTTCTCTTTTGTGTAATTTTTTGTTCGGTTGAGCAACTGTAACCGAAAAAGCAATTTCCCCCTGGGGATGAATAAAGTTTTTTGAATCTTGAATCTTGAATACGCTTGAGCTCGGTTTAACTCCTGTGCAGGTGTCTGGCCTTCAGTGACCCGGACACTCCATCGCTCAGGACGTCTTGTCTTTATAGCATCTTGTTTTTTTGGTCGACACTTCCTTATTTGGTCCAAGCAGACGGAGTGTTGACAAATGCACGTGTGAAGAAAAGTGCCGACGAGTTACAACATTGGAACGCTGGTGAATGTAACTCTTGATTCCTTCGAAGCTGCTGAACCACAGACTTGTTTCTATCTTGTGTGAAAATAAACCGCATTTAAGAATTGTGCAAACGATTTTCTACTTGATGGAAACACTGGCTTTTGTGCTTTATCCGCAACACTAGCAATTTTTCACAAAAGTCCATAAAAAATGTTTGTCTGTGAAACATAATAATGGCTTGGTTTCTTACAAATGTTGTGGAATGGATAAATCTAAAATTGTGTACGTATACGTGCGCATGTCTAAATATACAGAGATGTTTACCCTGTGTGTGTGTGTGTGTGTGTGTGTGTGTGTGTGTGTGTGTGTGTGTGTGTGCGTGTGTGTGTTTGTGTGTGTATAAAGAAAGAGTGCCAATGTACAGAGAGACCAAAAGATACACAGGTTGAGGGAGAGACAGATAGACAAAAAGAGAACGATCTCTGCCATTGTGAAGCAAGTTTGTGTCTGCTGAGAAATGTGTGTCAAGCGGTCTGCTGTCGACACTGCACTGTTTTGTCTTGAGTGTAGAGAAAGAGAGAGAGAGAGAGAGAGAGAGAGAGAGAGAGAGAGAGAGAGAGAGAGAGAGAGAGAGAATGATGTAGTAAGGGAGATACACAGAGAGAGAAAGTAGAGAGAAACAGAAAGAGAGAGAGTGTGTTTCATGTGTGTACATACAATGAAAGGAGAGAAAGAGAGATAAAGAAAGAGATTCATAGAGAGATATGAAGAAATAGTTTGTGTGAAGAAGGAAAGGCGTGAGGAAAAAAGAGAGAGGGAGTGTGGGTGTGTTCAAGTTTGTGTGTTCATCCAGTCAAATGACAGAAAGAGAAAGAGAGATTCATAGACAGATATGGAGAAATTTTGTTAAAGTTGAGAGTTAAGTAGAGAGAAAGAAGGGAGGAAGAGAGAGGGAGTGTGTTTCTGTGTGTTACAAAGAGAAAAAATGTCTCTAAATTCTCTAAAAAGTTTCACTAAATAATATTTCATACTCAGCCATGCAAATTCTCTTTTATCCTGATAATGACATTCGCCGTTATAATAAATACACAATGAATGTGATATTAACGTATATCTAACGTATATATAATGTAAAATTTAACCCCAAATCAGAGAGAAAAGCGGCAACTGTTTGTCTGTGTAGTGGGCGGAGTCCGAGTGAACGTGTCAGTGTTGCGTTGCTACAGTCGCCGTGTGTTTTCTTCATGACCAGCAGCGGTTTGTGTCGCTGTGTTTACACCTATATCGCTTCACGTTCACTGTTTACATTGTTTTATACGATGGAGAATCTGGGTCACGCAGAAACATCTGAAACATCTGCTGCGCCCACACGGCTTCGCTCAACAGAAGATGGGTTGGAAATGATAGATAGTGTTTATACGACTGGGAAGTATAATGAGAACTTGCGCGGGTTTCTTCAAAAGTCATTGTTTGGGTGAACCTAAATGTGTGTAGTATGTACGCGGCCGCTGTCTAAATAGTTGTGGATGTTTTATACTTGGCATTTAATTATATAGCATCAACATGTGATTTATATATAAATATATGTATACACAGACACAGACAGAAAGAGTTGGATAGACAGATAGAGAGAAAGAAGAATAGACAGACAGGTAGAGAGACAGACAGGCAGTCAAATAGACAGAAATATAGACAGATAAACAGAGATTGGATATATAGAGGGATTATAATAGACAGATGAATAGACAGATAAACAGAGATTGTATATATACAGGGATGATGATAACATAGGAAAGAACAGAGAGACAGACAAATACAATTAAATAAACATGGACAGACGGAGACAGGCAAATAAATAGAGGGACAGACAGACAACGGGAGAGACCGATATATAGAAAGATGAAAGTACAGTTCAGACAAAAGTACAGGTACAGACAAATAAACATTGGGATAGATAGATAGATAGATAGATAAGATAGATGGACGGACAGACAGACATATACTGTAGATAGATAGATACTGTAGATAGATAGATAGATAGATAGATAGATAGATAGATAGATAGATAGATAGATAGATAGATAGATAGATAGATAGATAGATAGATAGATAGACAGGCAGAACGACAGACAAATAAATAAAGGGATAGGCAGACAGAGAAGCAGCTGAATAGACTGAGAGATAGACAGACAGGCTGAGGGATAGACAGAAATGCATGTTGTGTGTATAACAACATTAAACACTTAAATGCCTCATACGTATATTTAGTATAAAACTAAAATGCATACTAGCAACACACAATTACAAGTTTACCTGTGAAGAAGTGCTAAAAATGCTTTAAACGAAATATTGAACGCCGTTGACCAGGTCGAGCACTAGTTTGTGCGCGTGCGCTACTCGCGTCTGTGGGTCAGTGGAGCAACTTCACGCGCTGTTTGAAAAGCCTGGAGTAAAAAATGGAGATTTACCATGTCGACGGTGTGGTGGTGGTGGTCTGGTCAGTCACTGAACTGTCTCGCCAACGGTTCCCCGAATTCCCTGTTTCGATGCGAGGTGGAACGGCAGCGTCCCCATGATCCAGCCTCACATCCAGAGGTGCTGCGGCGGCGCAGTGTGCGGCTCCGCGGGCTCGCGTCGGGGGAACGGCGGCTTCGCGTCACGCCGGATCTCGGCCATGGCGGAGCAAGTTATTGCAAGTTTGTGTCTGCTGAGAAATGCGTGTCAAGCGGTCTGTCGTCGACACACTGCACTGTTTTGTCTCGACTGGAGAGAGAGAGAGAGAGATGGAGGGAGGGAGAGGAGTGAGAGAGGGAGACGGAGAGAGAAAGGTGAGAGAAAAGTAGAGAGAGAGAGGGTTTATAAAAAAGAAACATAACAAGAGGGTGAGGGAGGAGTGAGAGAGTTAGATTCATAGATAGACTGAGAAATCATGTGTGTGCGTACGTACTGTATTTGTAAGAGAGATGGGGAGTTAAATGGTGTGTGTGTGTGTGTGTGTGTGTGTGTGTGTGTGTGTGTGTGTGTGCGAGAGAGGAATGGAGGGAGGAGGTCTTTCTTTTAGAGGAAATCCCCCTGGAGGCTTTTCATACTTTTCTCAGTGGCAAATCAGAACCTCCCTTCACACACACACACACACACACACACACACACACACACACACACGCGCGCGCGCGCGCGCACGGTGAAACAAAGAGCGCACTAAAGCCTCCCTAAATTCCTTCATTTCCTTTGTGTGTTTCTCTGGTTAAACTCTTCAGTGCGCGATGGTCAGATTTCCTCGGTTTTCTTCTGTGGGAACGTGAAGCTGAACACACAAACACACAGCGAGTGTCTGCGCAGACGTGTGTGAAGTTAAAGAATGAACAACACACTGATGTTTGTGTAGCTGGAGCGCACGCGCTTCAGCGACTGCATGAACTTTTCGACTGAAAAGTCTGAAGGTCCGCCCACTTCATCAGGGAGGCGTCAGACGGACGTGTCCCTCGACCAATCATAGTCTGAGATTTATTTTTGTAGTTTTTCTTTCGTGCTTTGCCTCTAGGAATATTTGTATCTTTCTCTTTGTTCTTCTACCCCCCCCCCCC
>CM051495.1:30208003-30219584 GCA_028031935.1 Paedocypris micromegethes | reverse complement strand
TCTCTCTCTCTCTCTCTCTCTTTCCGGGGCTGGTGTTGGGGCGGCTGTGGTCTGATTTGATGGCCTGGTTTTCTGAAGGGGTTAACGTGAGCGGCGCTGCCCTACAGCCCGAGGCCGAGATCTGATGAAGAAAGTGGGACAAGATTTCAAGACTTGACTTTATTTGCTTCTTCGTTAGAAGTCAAGACGTTTCGACTGTTTGTCAGCACTACACAATCTCACTCCGTGTAAAACCTTATCACTGTCTGTGCCCAGTTAAATTAACCAGTGTTTTCCTAAGTGTCTGTGTGCAGCATGTGAATGTCTCTTTCTGTGTCTCTCACTTCCTTTACATCTGCTCTCTTTAGTTCTCTCTCTCTCTCACTCTCTCTCTTTAGCTCTCTCACTCTGTTTGTCTCTCTCTCTCTCTCTTTACTCTTTTATCTCTATATTGCTCTCTTTTTGACTCTTTCTCTCATTGTATCTCAATTGTTTTGTCTGTGTTTGTCTCTCTCTCTCTCTCTCTCTCTCTCTCTCTCTCTCTCTCTCTCTCTCTCTCTTTCTTTAGCTCTTTCCCTCTAACTCTCTATCTCTGTGTCTGTCTCTCTCACTCTCTTTGCCTCTTTATCTCTTCCATTCCTTATCTCACTAACTTTGTTTCTCTCTCTGTCTATATATATATCCCCCTTTCTCTCTCTTTTTCTCTCTCTCTAACTTTCTCGTTTTCTCTTTCCCTGTCCATCCATCCATCTCTTTTTCATCTCATGTGTCTCTTGCTCTATTTTTCTGTTTGTGGTCTCTCTCTCTCTCTCTCTCTCTCTCTCTCTCTCTCTCTCTCTCTCTCTCTCTCTCTTTCTCTCCTTCTGTGTGTGTGTGTTCTGTTCACGTGTCATTGCTCTGGCTAAAATCTAACAATTAGTTAATGGAACAGAGAGAAAGAACAGTTCGGGTCTCGTCCAGCCATAATCTGCTTTTTAAAATGCCCCTGTTAATCCCACAGTGGACGAGCGTCGGCTGAGCTTCTCCTGCAGCGGAGCGGACAGACGCTCATGCCATTTACTGGATTTACTGTAACCAGACAACAGGCTCGGGCATGATGCTGTGCCGCTTCATGTGTGAGATTGGCAAAGGGGGATAGAGAGGGAAAAAAGAGAGAGAAAGAGAGAGAGAGTGTCAGTTGAGTGGAGTGGAAAAATGACATGTGGCCATTTAGGCTGAAGGCCAAAGTGTGATTTCTGTGTTTAAAGTTGTGTGTGTGTGTGTGTGTGTGTGTGTGTGTGTGTGTGTGTGTGTGCATGCATGTGTGTACCATGTGGCTTGTGTGTTCCTAGGCTTAAAAAAACTGGCATTCTCAATCTCTCTTTCTTTCTCTGTCTCTCTATCTCACTTTATCTCCCTCTCTCTCTGTCTGTCTCACTCACACACATTCTCTCACCCGATTTATCTTTCTCACAATCACTCTGACACTGTTTCCCTCCAACTCTCACATTCACTCTCTCCCTCACTCATTCAATCATTCACTCACTCACTCACTCACTCACTCCGACACAATCTTGCTCAGGAGACTTTTGCTCATTTGCTTTTAGTCTCTCTCACTCCCTCTTTCTTGCTCTCTCACTCAGGTTTCTTTGTTTGATCTCTCCATTAGATTAGTGGGATCTTCTTAGGGCTGCGTGTGAATTGCGGCAGTGAGAACAGAGTGGTAAAAGTGGCGGTTTGGAGGTGATAATTAATGAGAAAAGCCCTGAGAGTTCTTCAGCATCAGAGATCAGAGCGTCACGGAGCACATCACTCACTCGCTCGCTCATTCACTCACTCACTCACTCACTCACTCACTCACTCACTCACTGTTTCACTCACTCATTCACTCTCTCTCTTTCTTTGTCTAACTGTCAGTTTGTCTGCATGTGTCTCACCCTCTGCTTGTTTCTCTCTTTCTATCTATCCAATTATGTCTGTTTTCTAATCTTACTACCTTTCTCTCTTAACTCACACACTTTCATTCACTGTTACTCTTTCAATTTCTGTTTATAGATTTTTTCACAATGATGTAAAACTCAGATGTACGTGAAATAACTTAGAAGTCAGATTTTCTGCAAAGGCATTCGGTAAATTGAGCTGTCATCAGTAGATACACATGTGAGATGTTTCCCCTTTAGTTTGCATAATTTAGCTGCACGCCTTCGCAGTGGATGCCGCCAAATGCCAGGATTGTTCCAGAAACACTGGCACATTTGTTTGTGCTTGTTTTAGACACCCACTGTAACCCAGTTCACTCCGAAGCCATGAAGCATCACTTCAGCAGATCACTCACACTCTTCACTCTCCTCCTCACATCACGCCTGCCACGTTATTCCCACGTCTCCTGCTGGAGACCCCAGACTGTGCCACGCCCACCCGCCTCCCTCTATCCACAGGTAGATCACGATGAATCATCTCTTTGTCTTTTCTCTCTATCTCTCACACACACACTGTTTTTTATTCTTTTCTGTATTCAACCTCACTCTACCCCACCAGCCTTTACACACACTCGCGCGCGCACACACACACACATTGTTTGGTTATCTCTCTCTGTCTTTCTCACATATACACACTTTTCTTCGTAGTTTATCACTTTGCTTCGGTCTCCTTTTTGCATTCCTATAGATGTGTTTGTTTATTCTTGTCTCTCTAAAACCAAAATGTGTATAAATGCAAACAAATGTTCATACAAAACACGTGGGTCCGTTTTGGTATTTCGAAATAAGTGACAGCCGAAATTCACTAAATCCTAAATTCTTTTTAGTTTTTATTCGTTGTGTTCACGCCTTTTGTCTTATTTAAAGATTAAAATAAGATGACAAACATCAAGTTTGATTTGCATAATTTAGCATGATTGATTTGCATGTTTCAGAATGCTTAATTCAGTTAATTCAGAATGTACAGTCGCTGTCCGAGGTGCTGATCCGGTCTCTCTCTCTCTCTCTCTCTCTCTCTCTCTCTCTCTCTCTCTCTCTCTCTCTCTCTCGCTAGCTCACCCCTCCTCTCCGTTTCTCACTCTCATCTCTTTTCTGTACTCAGTGTTGCTCTCTGCTGAACGAAACTTGCAGTGATGGAGACCGGAGCGGCTCGTTTTCGCGTTCACCGGAGGTAAAGCGGTTTTCAGGCGCGATGCGAGTCGTTTCCGTGGACGAGCAAACCGCGCGCGCTGCCGGAGCCGCCTGAGGACGCGCGGGGAACTTTAATGTTTTTAGGAACCGACGGATTCGAATCATCTTCCCAGGTAAAACTCCACGATCTCCCGCAAGCATTGCCTTCTTTTCACTTACTGCAACATCAGATGCTCAGGCTCGAGCACGTGACGGAATTTGTTTTACCGCTAGTTTGTAGTGTGTGTGTGTGTGTGTGTGTGTGTGTGTGTGTGTGTGTGTGTGTGCGCGCGCGCGCCCGTGTGCATATAGTGCGTACACAGGAATAACAAGGTTATAATTTGCCTGAAGTTTCCGATATTTGATTTCCATCTCGTTGCCGACTGCGGTGTGCGTTTGTACAATTGAAGATGCAATTAATTGACAAAAATAGTGACCAGAAAGTCACGTGACATTTAAATCAATTGTACATGATGACAAGACATGAAGATATGACGAAAACTGCAAGAAGAAGCTCTGCTGCCTCTTTTGCAGCCAAAATAAAGGTTTCTACGGTGAAGCCAGCGACTGCATTCCGTGCTGTGTTTATTGGACCGTATTTAGCTGTGGATGATTAATTATGAGCTTTACTGAGGAGATATTACGACCTGTAAATATCGATCACGGGCTTCGGTCTGCTTGAGAGAATTCCGCTGATGGTTCGGTCAGATCTTCATTCTTCATCGCTCGCCTGTGTACGTGTGAGGAACTCGCTGGATGAGTTTGCAGAGTACTGAAGTAGTGTGTGATTATGAGTGGCGTTCGATGCTATTGTGATGTTTGTCGAGAGCTTCGTTTGCCATGGTGGATTTCTTGCGTAAGCCCTGCTTCTTGTCCGCTGGTCCGTTTTAAGAGCAGTGATTGTGAGTTTTATCCAGGGCGAGTGGTGGTCTCCTCAGATGGCTCCGTGCACCAGGCCCGAGGCTTGGCAGTGGACTTCTTTACAAACTTCATGGCTTCGATTTCCACGGATGCGATGAAGCAGCTCGATTGTAAAGCCTGCATTGTGCTGAAAGTTGCTTTGGGACTGATGCTGGGATGCTGGCCTCAGATTTGGTACAGCTTCGATGTTTGTGCAGAAACATTGACTCTGGCTTTCACTGGAGACTTCCAAATATTCCTATCAGCCGACAGCCCTCAAGCTCTATCTGATCTTTCCTTGAATGGGCCGCAGTCAGTCCGTCAGGCAGAGTCAATGAGAGAGCGAGACGCAGCAAAGGCCATGAATGGACTGCTAATCGTAGCCAGATCAATAGGCTTTTCAATAGCGCTTACTCATGTTTAAACACGATGAAATGTGACTCAATGTTCACGTCTCGCGGTGCCAGCTGGGTCTTTAGAACACACAATTAGCATTCGTGTTAGCGGCGCCGCTTCAGTCGCCGTACATCAGTGGCGGTTTATTGACCTGAATATGCCGTCAGCGACCTCCGAATGCTTTTGTGCTAAAATAAAAGCTGTGAAAAGGGTGATGGTGAAGCTGGAGGATTTCATCCGCAACCAATCAGCTCGCAGCGTTTTCACTCCGACAGCCTTGCGCAACAATCAGCTTTCACCATTAACATCAAGGTGCTACGTTTGAGTGAAAAGAGAGAGAGAGAGAGTTCTCTGAGGATAAGACAATCCCACAATGCTCTGCGCATTTGATGCCAGAGAGAGACAGAGAAAGAGAGATCAGTGGGACCATGTGAGTGAGTGTGTAAAAAGTGTGCAATAGGGTGTGTGTGTGTGTGTGTGTGTGTGTGTGTGAGAGAGAGAGAGAGAAAGAGAGAGAGAGAGAGAAAGAGAGAGAGAGAGAAAGCGCTCACAAGTTCGTGTATAAAAATGCTTTCAGTGAGAGATACATTGAGCAATCAAAAGAGCGACAGAGTGAACATAAGAGACAAAGGCAGTCTGTGAGTGAGGGAGAGTAAGAGAAAGATGGAATTATGAGCGAGAGAGAGTGAAAAACAGAGTGAGAGAGAAACGGAGAAAGTCAATATCAGTGAGAAAGAGAGTGTGATGAACAATAGAGGCTGAGAGGGGTAAAAAAAACAGTGAAGGAGTGAAAAGCAGAGAGTGACAGAAGCAGAAAGTGAGAAAGAGTGAGTGATAAGCAAAGTGAGAGAGAGAGAGAGAGAGAGAGAGAGAGAGAGAGAAACAGAAAGAGGGACTATCAGTGTAACAAACAGAGAACGAGAGAGAGTGAAAAAGAAAGAGTGTGAGAAGCAGAAAGCGCAAAGAGAGCGAGTGAGAAACAGAGAGTGAGAAGCAAAGTGAGGGAAAGAATAACAGGGTGTATCAGCGAGAAAGAAGTGATTTGTTTGAGTGTGAGAAGCAGAAAGTAAAGGAAGAAAAACAGAGAGTGGGAAATTGAGCGTGAGTGAGAAAGTAAGAAAGAGAGAGAGAGCGAGAGTAAGAGACAGAGTTATAGAGATTAAGAAAAAGTGAGAGAATGTCAGAGAGAAAGAAGCAGAAACGGACGAGTGTGAGAGTGAGGAACAGTGCGAGTATTAGTGAGAGAGAGAGAGAAAAAGTGAATGAGAGAGAGAGCAAGAACTAAAGAGTAAACGAGAGTGAGATAGAATGAGAAACAGTCTGAGAGAATGATACAAAGAGCGAGAGTAAGAATCTGTGAGTGAAAGAGAGTGACAAACATTGAGAAAGAGGCAGAAAGAAAAAGAGCAAGAAGAGAGTAGGAACAGTGAGAGAAAGTGAGAAACAAAGAGTGAGAAGGAGAAACAGAGGGTGAGAGAAGAATACAGGAGTGGACTGCGTGTAGTAGCGTGTAGTTCTGTGGAGTAGAAACACAAAGCAGACGACTGGGATTAACACAGAGTTGTAATCATTTCTCTGTGCTGTATGTATGTGCTCGCGCACTCGCTGTTAAGTGTTGGCACAAACAGACATCAGCAAAGAGGCTTTTCTACTCTCACTCTTAAATGTGTTTTTAAACGACACGTCATTAAATCCCTCACACGTGACGCGCTGCCATACTTCTAAAATGTCACAGTTGTGTCTAATGTGCCGCTCAGGCCCGGGAGGAAAAATGCCCTGCGAGCTATTTCAGATTTCAGATGACCTTCTAAATCCCAGCAGTCATTTTTATATAAAACAAGTCGCAGCTCGTCTGCTTCTAACCTACATCCGCAGCACAAACACACCGTAATTGGTGATGAAAGTGAAGGAAGTGTCAGAGCATCCGGCCGAGGTCCACACTGGAAACCAATATCTCACATAAGTCAACATCACCGGCTTAAAAACAGTCACAAACTACGTATACAGTGTTCTGAATTGTATGATGTATGTATGCAATCAACGATTGTTGTGTTCATGAAAATGAAACGCAAATACGTTAAGTGATGATAATTCAATTCGTAGTCTTTTGATGAGTTCCTTTGATCTGATTACTTATTAGATTACAGTAACTTGTAATGTAATTTGTTGTAATTGATGTATATCTAATTATATGCGTTTGTGCATTAAGTTTGGACGTGTTTGCTAAAATGTCGTGACACTGAAAATTGATCCTTGACGTAAATTGATTTGACATTCCAAATATACCTACATTGAAAATCGACATTATATAAAGTACCGTGTATACATGTGATAAGTCCACAACTGTGATAAACTCCTGAAGTATACATTTTTACAATTTACACAAAGTGCCGGCACAAATGCGTTTAGTGATTGTAACAATTCACATAATTCTCCTGTGTCACCGTCCTTATTTAGATTACATTTTAGATTACAATAATTGTCAAACAGTCTATTTTGCTATTTTGTGGAGATGTTTTCAAACAAGCAGCGCCTTTAGAAATACATATCAATGTTGAGCAACCGTGGCCAATTGTCAGATTTTTTTTTTTTTTTTTAATGTAACATGTGGTCGACCTAAGGGCAAAATTAAATAAAGTACAACATTTGAGCAAAAGCAGATGGAGGATTTAACATATCTTAACTAGGATTAAGAGTTTGAATCAACTTGATGAAACTCTCTATGTCTCTCTCTCTTTCTCTCTCTCTCTCTCTCTCTCTGTCTCTCTGTCTCTCTCGTTCTCTCTCTCTCTCTGTCTCTCTCTCTCTCTCTGTCTCTCTGTCTCTCTCGTTCTCTCTCTCTCTCTCTCTCTCACTCTCTCTCTCTCTCTACAGTATAAATGAGCAGCACAATAACCTTCACTATAGTATTCTAGAAAGCCATCACTTTATGACGCCTTATATCACACGTGTCATCCGGCTCGATGTACCTGGCGCTGAGATCCTTTTATATGAAGCTGTTGTTATATATTTTATTGTCTCGGTGATGGGATTTTTTTTTTTTTCAAAATGTATCTTCCTAAATGTTTTGCTTTAGTGTGTTTTTGCAACATTTATCATGTTCGACCCCCAATAAGTGGGCGGGTCTTGAACCCGGTCAACCCGGCCGTGTCTTGACCTCGGTTTATAAATACGTTTTTTTCTTCTTTACAAATTAGGCAGGTATTTCGTTCAGAGTATCAGTTGTTGTATTTGGAGCGGAGTAAAAGGTTGAGGTTGCGTCTAGTATCTGCAGTGATGAAGACTCCCTACATTATTCATGCTCTTCCTCTCACGGAGACGGGCGATTGGTTTGGTCCTGGTCTGTCTGATTTCTCACGGTTGCATCAATCGCGAGCGTCTCTGTGTGATGTTTGCGCCTCTTCTGCAGGTTAAATGAGCAGATCTGAGGGATTGAACGTGTCCGTCACTTCCTGTTTCTTCTGCTGCAGCAACACACTTCACGTCCTTAGCCTGACATACGCGCAGTTCCTGACACCTACACAACACAACAATATTATGCTATAAAATCAGTTTATTAGGAACATGCTAGAAGAAAAATCAATTAATATCGGATTTAGTGTGTATGTGTTTGTGCGTGTAGTCGTGTTTGTCTGAGTGCAGGCATGTGTGTGTGCATTTGTGTGTGTGCGTGTGCATTTGTGTGTGTGCGTGTGTGTAGTCATGTTTGTCTTGCAGGCATTTGTGTGTGTGTAACCATGTTTGTCTTTGTGCAGGTATTTGGTGTGTGTTTGTGTGAATGTGCTGTTGTGTGTGTGCATTTGTGAATGTGTGTCGATGCGTATTTTGTAGGCATTTGTGTGAGTTATGTGTGTGTGTGTCTTTGTGTTTGTGAGTGTTTGTTGTGTGTGAGTTTCTATGAGTGTTTGTAGGTGTATTTGATGTGTGTACAGTAAGTGTATGGTTTTTGGTGTGTGTGTATGTGTGTATAGCCATAATCCTATACAGTTGTAAATACAGTACACGCGTAAATATATATGTCCATGAAATAAAGATTGAAATCTGTTTAATATATTAACATTAATATTATTATTGATATCTTTATATAAAATGTATGTATTTTAAAAATAACACAATTTACTGTATATACGTACAATAAAACTGTTAGTAAAATGTTGAATTAGATTTTCTCAACTGTCTTGTTAATTCCTTCACTGCCTTGAGCTGAAAAGCATGGGAATAAAAGGATTGATGTCCGAGTCCTGCGGTAATGAACACTCGTCTGTTGTTTCATGAAGTGATGGTGACTGTGACCTTTCTGCACTTCACCGCTCAGACTTCAAGCTGCGATTCCTGTCAGACAGACGCCGTGAAAAAGCCCGAGAAAAGAGGAAATAACAGGCCGCACTCGTTTAGCGCTCGCCCTCGTGCCGACTGTCAAAAGTGAGAATAGTTGAAGCGGTGAAAATGTCAAGCAGGCCGCGGTGAAAGCCCCGAGCTGTTTGTCTTCCTCAGATTAGCAGCGAGGAAAGGAAAGAAAATCACACTTTAGCAAAGGTAGAGAGAGAGAGTGATAGAGAGAGAGAGAGAGAGAGAGAGAGAGAGAGAGAGAGAGTTGTACTACATCATCACGTTTGTGAATGCTGCTGTTGGTGACTCAGTTACAGCTACAGTTCAAGCTTTTGAATCCTGGTTGTTTATGAATGAGATCTTTCTCTCTATCTCTCTCTCTCTCTCTCTCTCGCTCTTTCTCTCTCTTTTGTCACTCTCTATTTCTCTCTCTCTTTCTCTCTCTCTCTCTTGTCACTCTCTATTTCTCTCTCTCTCTTTCTCTCTATCTTTCTCACTCTCTTTCTCTCTCACTCCCCATTCTGTCCCTCTCTTTAGTCTCTATCTCTCTCCCTCTTTATCACTCTCTTTCTCTCTATATTTATCTTTCTCACTCTCTTTTCCTCTCTCTATTTCTCTCTCTCTCTCTCTCTCTCTCTCTCTCTCTCTCTCTCTCTCTCTCTCTCTCTCTCTCTCTCTCTCTCTCTCTATGTCCCTCTCTTTAGTCACTCTCTCTCTCCCTATATTTATCACTCTTTCTCACTCACTCTCTTTCTATAATTTTCTCTCTCTTTTTTCGCTCTTTCTCACTCTCCCTTTCTCTCTCTCTCTCTCTCTCCCTCTCTCTCTGTCGCTCTTTTTTCTATTTCTTTCTCTTTCCTTTTTCTATTGCTCTCTTTTTATCGCTCTTTCTTCCTCTCTCTGTTGCACATTTTTTTCTCTCTACCACCATCCCACTCCATTTTAATTTCTATTTCCATACGTTCCTTTCATTCTTCTCTCACTACCATCTTTCTCTCCATTTTCCAGTCTTTTTTCTTTTTCTCTCTTTCTGTCTTCATCTCTCTTCACCTCCCTCTATCTCTCTCGGTGTTTTGCTTTCCATCTCTCTGCAAAAGATTCACTCACTCACTCTCTCATTCTTTCTCTCTCTCTCTCTCTCTCCCTCTCCCAATCTGTTCATGTTTTGTAACTTTCGTGTTGTTCTGAAGAAGCTGGAAACATCCACCGGAAAACAAAATGAAACCCAACAAGACAGAAGCAGCTGATTGAGTTATTCAGCTTTTGGTGGCTATTATTTTCCTCGTTAATTAACTTTTGGCCAGATGTACAATACCCAATCACGGCCAAACGCACGGCGTTTCTCAATTATAATGCAAATGAACCGATAGAAATCAAACCAAAGACATGCTGCTATTTCTGACGGAATGGAACTGCCTTCAAAATTATTTAAATAAAGCTAGTTTTTGTTGTTCAAGCACTTCAGCCCAACATCTTTTACATTAAGGTTCATTATATATCAGTACGTCTGTATTTGTCTGATGTTTTTATTAAAGCGACCAGTCGAGATCTAGCCCAGGTTTATTTTTATTCAGGGAATCGAACCCGTGACCTTGAGGTCACTAGCACCGTCATTTGAGCTGTAAATTATAGTCATTTAGAGAGTAAATCCCGATCCTGGATTCCGACCCGTGACTTCTTTGCTCTTTGTCCTCTCACACACAGAATGTAATTGATGTTTGCGCGAGGCTGTGGCCTTTAGAGGAGGTTTTTATTTCAAGCATCTCTTTACATTTTTATTTATTTCTGAATGTGATTTATGGATTTCATGGTGGACCTTTTCGTTACGAATTGATTTTATGAATCTGACTCGACACAGATTTTGCTGCGGGCGTAAAAAGCTTGTTTTTTAATAAATCCAGAGGTGACTCATTCCGTATTGACGGAGGGAGAGTGAGAGAAAGAAAGAGAGAGAATGAAAGAAACAGATTTGACAGACATAAAGAGGTGAGAATAGCCATGCTTTGCTCATTTTAAAATATTTTCTACAAAAATGTTGAGCTGAATTGTAGTTTTTGTTCTTAATACTTTCATAGCTCTGGACTGATGAAAATAGTCTTATACTGTATATACGTACTGTATTTATGATCATTTAACAAATGATTTAGTGAGGTTTATATAAGAAATGGCAGACGGATAAATAAATAGACAAAGCAATGGACTGTCGTACAGGCATTATTTTGTGTGGACGGATAAAAAATGAGGAAAAAAAGAAGGAAAAAAGAACAGAGAGAGATTTGTAGTCAGAGATGGCGATAGAGAGATAGAATTGCAGAAGAAAAGAAGAATTGTCAGGAGGATAGATGGATAGAACGAAAATTACAAAGGGGGAAAGAACAAAAGTGTGGTGGATGTGCAGATTGATTAATGACTGATGGAACAGAAAGGGAGAAAGGTCGATAGTCAGAACTGACAGGAGGAGGGATGGAGGAATAGATGGAGAGATAGAGGAAAGAACGAAAGTAGGAAAGAGACAGAGCTATTTGGAAAGGCTGGTAGAGAGTGAGACGGATGGATGGATGGATGGATGGATGGATGGGTGGTTGAGCGGATGGATTGATGGATGGATGGATAGATAGATAGATAGATAGATAGATAGATAGATAGATAGATAGATAGATAGATAGATAGATAGATAGATAGATAGATAGATAGATAGATAGATAGATGGATTGATTGATGAAAGGAACAGGTGTCTTCACCTCGCGCGCTGTTGCTCTGCTCACACTGACCGTGTGTGTGTGTGTGTTTGTTATTGTGAGGGATGTGTGTGTGTGTGTTTGTTATTGTGAAGTGTGTGTGTGTGTGTG
>CM051495.1:30202192-30207577 GCA_028031935.1 Paedocypris micromegethes | reverse complement strand
GAGGTGTGTGTTATTGTGAGGTGTGTGTGAGTTATTGTGAGGTGTGTGTTAGTGTGAGGTGTGTGTTAGTGTGAGGTGTGTGTGTGTGTGTGTGTTACTGTGAGGTGTGTGTCGGCAGACTGCAGAAGCGCTGTGTGAGTGTCTGCGCTGGGCTGATGGAGTGTAACTGGGTTTTGCGGGAGCGTGTCAGTGGTGTTTCTGGAGGCAGCAGAGGCTGTTAAAAGCGCCGCATTAAAGTTTGATGACTTCCATTCACTTCTCCCTCACTGTGCCACTCCACAAATCAGGCCAATTACGCCGAGATCGGGGACGGGTACAAATGGACCGCTGCTCCGGACCGCCGCCGCGATCAAAGCCGCGCGATTAATCCCGCTACAGGCCCGATCACCAGACGCGGATGTTTATACCAGATTCAGATGATAAAAGCGTGTGTTTGTCAGTGGGATTCTGCTCTCGGATCCATCATCAGTTTCACTCGGTCTTCTCTCGCGGAACTGGCGGGATTATTAGCAGCTGCCCAGGGACTTTTATGTTGGAACGTTCTGCGGTTTTAAAGAGCGTGTGTGTGTGTTAATCTTAGTCTTGTCAAGAGATATGGTGTGTCACAACAGGCACAGACAGTCTGCTTTTGTAAAGCTGCTGTAGAGAGTGATATCGACATGTAATGACCGTAATACTTCACTGTGTCATGTGCGTACACACACACACACACACACACACGCACACAGACACAGTGGTTGGATTGTGTTGCCTGCAGGGCTACAAGCGTGTGTGAGTGTGTGATGCTCTTAATGATACTCACAGCTGCTGTGCCTTTTTTTATCGATGTGTGTGTGTGTGTGTGTGTGTGTGTGTGTGTGTGTCTGTGTGTGAGCCAGACCGTATTCATATCTTTCTTATACAAAGCTAATCTTAAATATAAATCATTATGTTTACCAAATGTAGAAATTCAGTCCCATGTCAGATAAATTACAACAACGTGTGTAAAAGCTTTCCTGAAAATGAAAAACCATTCAATGCAGACCAAGAAAAAAAAACAACAAAAAGCAGCGTTCAGTCTGTTGATTTCAGTCAAAAATAGACTGAAGTGAAGCTTGAGAGAAGTGTTGATGCTGCAGCTGTCGGATGAAAGAGAGAGAGAAAGAGTGATTGAGAGAGAGAGAAAGAGAGGGAGAGAGAGATTGAGAGAAAGAGAGAGTGATTTGGCAGAGAGTTGGGAGTGAGTAGTGGTTGAGAGAGAGAGCGATTGAATGAGAAGTGGGTGACTGAAAGAGTGAGAGAAATGGAAGAGGAACGAGAGAGTGAGTGAGTTGGAAAATGTGTGAGAAAAAGAGGGAGAGCAACAGCAAGAGTAGGAGACAGAGAGAAAGAGTGAGTAATTGAGTGACAGTAGAGGCAGATAAAAGGGTGAGTAAGTGAGAGATCAGACATAAAGAGTGATAGATCAGGCTGAGAAAGAGAGGTGTTAATGTGAGTGAAAAACAAATATCCTGTCGTCCTGCCGCAGGAACTTCACTCATTCACTCATTCATTCATTGACAGTCACTCACTCGTTTATCTGGACAGCGCAGCTTCATCTGTTCATTGGCTGCACTCTTTCTTTGAGGTGGAGATTTAACAGTCTTTCAGCTGATCCGGTGTTAATCCCATCTGTCCTCCATTAATCTGCTCAATCTTTTTATAGTCTTACAGCGCTGTGCTCACATTCATCATCTTCTGCAGCCACATCCTCCGCTGCAGAGTGACTGGAACGAAGGGATGAATGTGAAAACAGACGAGTGAAGTTAGTGGAGTTCAGTCGCTTAACTTCTCACCTGTACACAAACTCTCCTACCGTTTCTATCTCTCCTTTCTGTTCCTCCCTCTTTTACTTCTCTCTCTTCTTACCTATTTTCTCTCTTCCTGCCTCTTTCGTTTCTCACTCTTCCTCTCTCTCTCTCTCTCTCTCTCTCTCTCTCTCTCTCTTACTCTATCTCTCGCTTACTTTCTCTCTCTTACCCCCCCACCCCTCCTTTTACTTTTTCCCTCTCTTTCACCTCCTTTCTCTTACTTTTCTCTCTTTCTTCCTTTCTCTAACCACACTTTGTTCTCTCTCGCTTTCTCTCTCTTTCATTCATCTCTCTTCCTCTCTTTCACTCTCACTCATTTTTTCTTACCCTCTGTGTCTCCTCTTTGTCATAATTTTTTCTCCCAGTGTCTCTTTTTCTCTACATCTTTTCCTCTCTATCATTCACTCTTTCCTTCCTCTCATCTTCCCCTCGTACCTTCTCCCTGATCATTTTGTCTCTCACTTTTTCTCTTGATCCCTCCTCAACACTCTTCTCTTATTCCCTCCTATTCCTTTTGTTTCTCTTCTCTGTCTCTTTCTCCGTCTGCTTCTCTTACTCTGCTTCTCATTTTCCCATACATCTCTCTATACTTGTTTTTTTTAATCGCAGTCTCTCGTTTTTCTTTGCATTCATATCCCACCGTGCATTCATATCCCACAATATTTATAGAACATTTATATGCAATAATAAGTTGAATATTCTCTGTAATTATATCCTAATATCCTCTGTAATCCTCTATATCCCAAAATACGAGACTTTTGTCTTTTTTGTGTGTTAAAAAAAGATGTCGAATATTGCACATAGTTCTCTCGAGATTGGATTAGACGTGGATGTAATTATTTACATTTAACAGTTTTATAGCTTTTCATTTTAATAATATTTGCTAATTAAAAAAATAGGAATACATCATTTTCCCAGAATAACGCAATTTTCATCACATAATTGTCATTGTAGTCAGATCTTTAGTTGTGTTATAAATCACAATTTTTTTTTAAACAATTCCATTGAAACGATTCGTTCTGAAATGATTTGCAAACTTTATGAAACGAGAATTTCTTGCCTTTTTTCCACATCAAAGATGGACGTCGACCTTCAGCGCTCCACCGCGTCTCCTTCACACTCTGGCCTTTAGTCGCACGCCCCATCCCCCTCTCTCTCCTTCTGTCTTCCCATCCCTCTCTCTCTCTCAGTATCCCGTCTCCATGACGATGGCTGCAGGCATGTGTGTGCATGTCAAGGTCACCCCTCGGAGAGACAGACACATGCTCTGTGAAGCTGCGTGTGTTTTACATGTAGATGGCCTGAGAGCGTCAGCATCATCTGTCTCACACATTAACCTTGAGAAATCTCCTTACTTCCGACGCTTTCACCTTGAGCTGAAGTGAAAATCACACCACAAATTCTCACTATTCTGTGTTTGCGTAGATCCAGCTTCACATTCCTCTGCCTGTCTGTTCATTTTAGTCTATCAATCTGTTATTCTTTTTGAGATATATATATTTTTTTCTGTCAATATGCATCTCACTCTGTCCATCAAAGGTCAAATACACGATGAACAAAAAAACCTCTATTTTTTATTTCTTTAATGCAGCTATACTGTATTCATCTTTATGTCTGTTTGCCTTTCCATGCATCTACCCGTCTGTATATCCATATATCTTTGTTCTATCTGGTTTTTTTATGTATCTGTCTGTCTTTCTGTTTTTGTATCTTTATCCCTGTTTATGTGTCCCTCTATTTCTGTCTGTCTGTGTGTTTATCTCTGTCTGTCTCTTGATGCTTTTCCCCAAATGTTTATCTGTCTGTCTGTTTTTCTATATTTTTATTATTTATTTCTCACTATCTCAGTTTGTCTTTCTGCCCTATTGTTTGTTCGGCCTGTTTTTCTTTTCTTTTTCTTTCGGCCAAAGTTTCTATCTCTCTGGCCTGTCTCTCTAATCTATTTCTCTAATCTGTCTGTCTCTTTAATATGTCCGGCCATCTGACCAAACTTATTCAAGTTTTATTTGTCAGGTACAAAAACGTTTGTAATGAAACATTGAATTGCATTTTTTTTCCCAACAACTTTTTACAACTCAGAGTTTATAGAAAGTAGTGATAGAAGAAAAATGAATCTTCCAGAACAGAACGTAGGAATACAAATAGAATAACAGTAGCATAAATAGAATGCAAAGGGATAGAAATAATGATCAGATTAAATACTAAAAACCTCTCTGTCTTTCTGCATGTCATTTTCTGTCTGAAATCCAAAGATTTCTTTTTTAATTTGTTTTAATTCATTTAAAGAATTCAACAAATCTGTGTGTTCAAGAAAGGAAACCTCTGGAAGTGTTTAGATCTGTCGTGTGTGTGTGTGTGTGTGTGTGTGTGTGTGTGTGTGTGTGTGTGTGTGTGTGAAACTTGAGGACACATCAGCAGCTAAAAGAAGCTGAAGCAGGACAAACCGGATCTGAATGAGATCACACAACTAGAGCACAAAGTGGAGCAGAAAGTAGAGCGATGCCGCCACAATCCCCCGCTGAGCAGTGCATCATGGGAACTCAGACCATCAAGTCTGGACCCTAACACTGCTCACGCGTCTTTAAGGTTTATTCTTTGCGACATTGTGTATTTATTCACGTATTTAGCAGTGCATCATCCTTTTTATGTCAAATTGTTTTCTGCATAGAATGTGTACTTGTGGATTTTGTCCAAACATTGAAATTGATTGATTGAAATGTATTTGTAAGAAAGACGGTACTATTCATCTGTTGTGGTTTTTCCTAAAGTGACTTAAACACAAGATCCCTTTACTCTAAAAACACATTTACTGTACAGCGACCTTGAGAGTCTCGAAAGACACCTAGTAAATAAAATGTAGTATTATTATTATTGTATTTTGTATTAAAATGACACAACGTGATGTTAATTTTAAATTACGTTCATTTATAATTTTTAATTATAATATTTTAGTCTTTATATAAAAAAAGCAACACTTTTTTATGTTCATTTTTACATTATAATATTAACATGGTAATTTTAATTCAATTGATCATGTATTTTTCACCAGATGATAAGGTAAGACACTGGTCGGTTCCACAAAAAAATCCTAAAGTTAAACTGAGCAAAAAACTGATTTAAAAAAGACTATTCAACATAAATCTCATGAGCTACCCGGTATATTTCCATCCATTTTTTTTTTTTTTGGAATGATTTTTTGAAGTGAAGAGTGATTCTTTGAACCATACTTAATCAATGCGTTTGAACTGATTCCTTCAATCTGAAAATGAATCAATATTTCTTCCCGAGTGTCTGATTGAACTCGCAGGACTTTTCTTTGCACGATGGACCTATAAGCCAAATAAAATGTGAACAACAAGAAATTTTAGACAAACAGAAAACAGTGCTAACAAACGTACATGATATATTAGTTTTTATTATGATAAAAGAAATGGCACAAAAGAAACTAAAACATAAAACAATTGGAATGAAACCAATTAATGAATTCCGATTGTAAATTAAATATGGCGGCTGCTGACATGTTTTTAATTCGGGCTGGGTTGATATGAGGACAGAC
>CM051495.1:30192192-30197192 GCA_028031935.1 Paedocypris micromegethes | reverse complement strand
TCTCATAATAATTTAATTCTGTTAAATACATTCAAATAAAATGTATATCTCGGATGGCTCGGACTAGAGGAAAGTCTAGTATGGGCATTAGTGGCTAAATAGCCTTACTTTACTTAAGTATTTTGGCAACTTTGTACTCGTACTGAGTATCAAAATGCAAGAAGCTTTTACTCTCTACTTGACTACATCTTGAGTATCTGGACTCTTTACTCCACTACATACATTTGAATGGATACTTATCGTTACCTGTCACATTGTAATTGTGTGCGACAAGTCGACGTTTTTTTTCTTGAGCGGACAAGGTGATATTGCCATCTGCAGGATGCTGAAGGTACTGGATGCTGTTTATAGTCTAAATCACCTGAACTCATTTGAGCTTGACTGTGACTTTTTGTTCTTTTTTTTTTAAATTACAGTATGTTGTTCTATTTTGGTGTTAAATTCAATTTCCACAGTAGGAAATAAATCTCATAAGCAAAAAGTTTTTAGTTTTTCACATTTTTGGTGTTTTTTTAACCTAAACTCAGCACGAGTGAAATTCTTGAGGCCTTTTCAAACCGGATACTATGACTTTTACTTAAGTCTTCTTGGAATTGGTGACATGGAGTAATTATTACACTAAGGTATCCGTACATTTAGTCAAGTGTGGTTTTCAGGTACTCTTTACACCTCTGCTAGTCAGGTTTAGTGTGAGCACTAGTTGGGGACTAGTGAGGAGTATAGTGTGAGCACTAGTTAGGGACTAGTGAGGAGTCTAGTGTGAGCACTAGTTAGGGACTAGTGAGGACTCTAGTGTGAGCACTACTTAGGGACTATAGTGTGAGCACTAGTTAGGGACTAGTGAGGAGTCTAGTGTGAGCACTACTTAGGGACTATAGTGTGAGCACTAGTTAGGGACTAGTGAGGAGTCTAGTGTGAGCACTAGTTAGGGACTATAGTGTGAGCACTAGTTAGGGACTAGTATGGAGTCTAGTGTGAGCACTAGTTAGGGACTATAGTGTGAGCAGTAGTTAGGCCTAGTGAGGAGTCTAGTGTGAGCACTAGTTAGGGACTATAGTGTGAGCACTAGTTAGGGACTAGTGAGGAGTCTAGTGTGAGCACTCTAGAGTGAACTGTAGCAGACTCAGTAAGACAATGGTTCTGACTTGTGTTGGTCCGTACTCTTCTGTGCAGCTGTATGTCCAGTGATCCGTCTCTAATTCCGTTTTTGAGGATGTTTTCACTAGCTCTCGCTGGAAATCCCAGAAGAGTTGGCGCATAAATGCAGAATGATGTTTTTGGAGTTTATCTGAGTTTTATTGTGGAGAAACTCTTGTTTTCAAAGGAATAGTTTTCCAAGGGAATTTCACTTTTTGTCGTTTTTGCGCAACCCCTGCGACTGCTGGTAAATATATGACGGCGCTCTATTTCTGTTTTGTGGAGCTGTTTTGCAACGTGTTTTTTTTACGTGTCAGGACCCCAGAGTCGGTCGATTCTTTCCACCGCTTTTAAACTTTCAGCTTTGTAGTAAAACCTTAAGCTTTAATACGTCTCCATTTGGATGATCACATTCCCCAGCATTCCCAGAATTCTCACGAGATATATACATATATATATTTTTTCTTTTTTGACATTTTCCCCTCTGATGGATCTGGGAACAAGTGCTCTGCTCTCTCACTTTAGGAAAGTAGGGCAAGTGAGAGCCTTGGGACGAGCAGGATTAATGCACTAATTCCATTCATGCACCATCCAGAGCGGCAAAGGTGCTTTCATCAGTAATCTGCCCCGTTCCCAAACTCACTCACATTACGCCATATCCCACAATGCATCTGCTGCACCAGCCTGACGGCTCAGAGATGCTCTGGGTCTCTTTGTGGTCTTAAAGTGGAGTTAGGAAGTGTGTGTGATACATAGTAATAACAATGTGAAAAACATTGTGACCCACAATCTTAAATACCGTATTTACGCAAATATAAACACCTTTTTTTTTTATTTTGACGCTGAAAAACTTGCGTGGTGCTTATAATCGCCAATTTCAAATATGTGCATAAATATAAGCCCCCATTTTTCTGTATTTTCAAGTCAGGAACAATCACAAATAAACGAAAACACGACGTCTTTATGCAGCGGTGTTCATCTATATAATGTTAAACAATAGTCTGTAGGCAGACGTGCTACAGTATAAGCTTTTATTGGTTCAATAATAGAAATAAAGAAACATTAGACACTTAACACAGACAATATAACACTGGAAGAAGTAAGATTAAACTAAACACAGTACAGTAATTTATATTACAACAGACTGCAAACCACTACTGGGTTAGCTTAGCTTAGCGCAACCGGCTACAAACGAGTCCAATGTGTCATCACAGAAAGAGTCGAAACTGTCAACATTAGAAGAACACAGAGTAAAATAAATCCAAGGAATAGACCTGACCAGTCCTGACCACTAGAATTGACTTTTTAATCATCTGCTAATCAAGTAAAACAATCAAAATGATTCGAGTCACAAATTAGGTTTGTTAAATGAATAAAATAATACATTATTTGCACATGGACCACTTTATACCACTTAAAAATCTGCACTGAACCTGGAATCTGTTTTTGCATTACATTCGTTTTATATTCTTACTGCTTGTTCTTTTTTCTATTTTATTACTATTTTTATTACTATTTCTCTGATCTTTTTTTGCTTATTGTATTCTTATTTTGTTCTTTGGAGTGATTGTAAAAAACATTTCACATCATGTCATACCGTGTATGCATATGTTTGTGACAAATAAAAAATTTGAATTTGAATTTGAAAATTTGAATTTTTTGGTAAATACTCAAAATCATGTCCAAATTCAAAGATCATAAACCAAAGATTATATTTTTGTTCAGCTGTGGTTAGTTTCTACATTGTGTACTTTTCACACTATTGCACATGAACACAATGTTCTAGAACAGAGGTGGGCAAACGTTTTGATTTGTGGGCCAAAAAAATGGAAAAAAAAAACACATATTATTTTTTATTGGGATATTGAGGAAATATATGCTTTAATTCTAAATGAAAACGAAGAACATTTCCAACAAAATATCCGACTTTTTGGAAAAAAAAAACACCTGATTTTCCTTTAATTTTTACAAGTTTGGTGGGCAGGATAAAAACGTTTAGTTTGCCCTTGCATGTTCTAGAACAATCTTGCAGAGTTAGTGTCTGATGGATCACGTCAAACTCACAACCTTCCTGGCATCACGCAGTGATTCAGTACCTCACTCGTGTCAGTTACGTCTTCGTGACTTATCCTCCGAGTTGAGGCAGAAATGCAGTCTCAGTGACACTGTACTTACAGTAATTATCCAGTGTTTAGATGAGCCACACGATCTCTGACGCTGACTCAGCGCTGCCGTGCAAGATGGCCGACCCACTTCCACTTCCACCCTTGGCGGCGTTCCAGCCATTCCTCTCCAACATGACGGATCCAGAGAGCGCAGCTACAGGCGGATTGCCTGATGGAGACGAAAGGAAATGAGCCAAAAACAATTGCATGAAATATTGACACAGGCTGATCTGTTTTAATGGCTTCCATAATTAGCTGAAAGGGCTTAACGGCACTTTCTAATTAAAGTCATTGCTCCGGGACTCGCGTGCTGTTGGTTTTAGCTAGAGGACGTTCTCCGCCTCTGAAGTTTTGAGCCCAATGAAATAATTGGAAATGTGGCCAGTTAAATTGTGACATGAATGTTATGCGTTATGGTAACAACGTAGACATTTTTGTAAAACGCGCATGTAATTATCATGTTTCCCAGATGCAAAAATTGTTTTGTAACAAGACTATGTATGTATGGATGGATGCATTTTGGATGAGTAGATAGATAAATGGATGGATGGGTGGGTGAATGGATAGGTAGATAGATAGATAGATAGATAGATAGATAGATAGATAGATAGATAGATAGATAGATAGATAGATAGATCGATCGATCGATCGATACATAGACAGACAAGAGGGGTAGGTAGATAGACGGATGGATGATGGACGGACGGACGGACAGACAGATAGAGGGGTAGGTAGGTAGTTAGATGGATGGATACAGATATATAGATAGATAGATCGATAGATAGACAAGCGGGGTCGGTAAATCGATGGATGATGGATGGACGGACGGACGGACGGACGGACAGACCTACAGAGAGATAGGTAGGAAGTTGATGGATATAGAGAGAGAGAGAGAGAGAGAGAGAGAGAGAGAGAGAGAGAGAGAGAGAGAGAGAGAGAGAGAGAGAGAGAAGAGAGAGAGAGAGAGAGAGAGAGAGAGAGAGAGAGAGAGAGAGAGAGAGAGAGAGAGAGAGGTAGATGGGTAGGTAGTTTTTAAACATTTAAAAATGTAAACATGATTTTATACATTTTAATCGTACGCATCTTATAAGAAGATTTGAAGTAGTTTTAAATTAACTTAATTAAGTTAGTTAATTTTTAGCCTTTCAGTGCTTGAAAAGTGAACCCCCATGTCGCTTCGTTGCGCCGCGGTAAGTTGTGTTTATTTCCCCAGCAAGTGCTTCTCATAATCGTGTCGGCGTGGCTTCCACTTTCGCAATGATCGTTTCCAAAACGGTCTGGTTTTAATTCCGTCTCCCGTGCGGTAATGGTGTTGACGCTGGGGGGGGGCGGCCCTGGTTGTTTAGACCGCGAGACGGTGGCGTCCCGAGGCCGTGATGAGAGCGAGGCTTCCCGGGAGACGTTCTCTGCGGCGCGGGGATCCCGTGAGGGAGTGATGACGGATATCTCTTGTGCTAGCTCCGGACTTCCACTTCTTCTCGCGGTGAACTCCTGCGGTCAGGGCCGCTAATCTCTGCGGGGCCTGGAAAAGCCTCACGCTAATCTTTCCGGACGTTAATCCGAGCGGCCCGGACTCCGAGGCCGCCCTGATGCCGCCCTGATGCCGCGCGCATGACATATGCTGCAGGACGCTGTCGCTCCAGTCTGGAGTTCACGGCGACGGCTCTCGTGCGCGTGCGTGCGTGTGTGTGTGTGTGT
>CM051495.1:30181299-30190210 GCA_028031935.1 Paedocypris micromegethes | reverse complement strand
TGAGAGTGTGTGTATGAATAAGTGAGAAAATGGACGTGTATGTGTGTGTGTGAGAATGTTAGAAGAGAAAAAGAGTTTGTAAGTGTGTGTTAGAAAGAGAAAAAGTGTGTGCGTGCACTACTTTCCTCCACTAATCTTTCCTCTTCTTCTGTTTTAACAGCACTTCTCCACCGCTTTGCACGTCTGCAACGGCTGAAAAATGTGAGTAAACGTTTTTTAAAAAAGACAACCGTACAAAAACACCTCAGTCCGTCAAACAGCAGTTCATCATCCTCCATCTTCATCGCTCACCATCACACGCACGTCTCCGTCCTGCCGCATCAGTTCATCTTGTCTTTCTCTGCGAGTGCATTACGCGGGACAGAGGGTTTTATCGTCCGGTCTGTAATTGCTCTGACCTCGTATCATCTTGCTTTGTTCAGCTCGGAAGGAATAAATGAGCGTTTCACTCTGATGAGTCTCGGATGAGTTTATTTGTTTGAATCATCTGCAGTAATGAGCTTTTCCAAATGATCGGCGGCATTATGTCACTTTTCAAATTTTTTTATGTCACATAATTTACGTAAAAAATGAAATGTCGAACCATCTATTCATTTTCTTTTTTTTCCCCCCAGTGCATTTGTAAAGTGCTTATCACAGTTACAACTGTCTCAAAGCCATTGGCCAGCCAATCACAGTGCGGGACACACATTCGCACTCTCACTCACACTGATGGGCTATTTTCTAAACTCCAAATCACCTTTGAGGTAAAACAAGCGGAGACCCAGAGGAAACACACACACACACACACAAGTGCAAAAAATAAAAGCATGCAAAATCTAATAAAATAAATGAAAAAAAAAAAATCATACACAAAAACACTCACTCTCTCTGTGTAAAATAATACTTTGTATTAAACATAAATAAACGTAGGAAAAGCTTTTGACAACAAAGGTGAACATGGAGAAACACTAACTCTGATTGGCCCAACAGTTTCTCTGTGATCTTCCACGCCCTTGTGTGTGTGTGTGTTGTGTGTGGTGTGGTGTGTGTGTGTCTGGTTCTGTAGAAATAGGGCATAAATGCAGCACTGCAGATTGTATGTAGACAAGGTTACCATGAGACTTTTTCTCACAACACTTCTTTAGAGACACACACCCACACACACACACACACAACACACACACCCACACAACAACACACACACACACCACACACCTTACAGACAAGTCCTGATATCTGAAATTAAACTTTGTAATTATTTTGTTTGTCTAATTATTCATGTGTTTTCAAATACAGTGAGTGAGTGTGTGTGTGTGTGTGTGTGTGTGTGGCGGTGTGTGTGTGTGGTGTGTTGTGTTTCATTCTTTTCAATCTCATTATAGAGAGAGCGAGAGCAGATGGGGACACCAGAGGGCAGACAACTGTGTTGATGATCAGAGCCGACACACACGATTACGTTAATAACCCTGTGACCTTTGACCCCGACATGTGATGAACTCTTCACGTATTATCTCAGTGGAGCTGTGTTTTTCACTTTCATCCTGTCGGGTTTTTAGCCTCTTGTCGCCCATGCTGTCTCTTTTTTCTCCTCCTCTTTCTTGCTCTCTTTTCCCCTTCTCTACATCTCCCCCTCTCCATCTGTACAGTATCTATCTCTCTATCTTGTTCTTTCTATCTCCCCCGTCTCCCTTTTTCTCCTATTCTCTCTCTCTCACTCTCTCTCTCTCTCTCTCTCTCTCTCTCTCTCTCTCTCTCTCTCTCTCTCTCTTCCCTTTCATTCTCTCTCAATCACTCTTGCTTTCTGTCTTTCTCTCTTTCACTCTCAATTTTCCACATCTTTCTCTGTCTGACTACCCTTTCCATTGCTTTCTCTATCATTCTTTTCCTTCTTTCTTTCTTTCTTTCTTTCTTTCTTTCTTTCTTTCTTTCTTTCTTTCTTTCTTCTTACTCTCTCTCTTTTTCTCTCCCATTTTCTCACTTTCTCTCTCCCCTCCTCTTTCTTTCCTTTCTATCTACATCTCACTCCCTCCTTCCCTCCCTCCTTTATTTCTCTCTCACTCTCCTTCTTTTATTCTCTTTTAACTTTACTCTTTCTTTTTTAATACGGACGTATAATAAAAAAAAACTAACAAGTCACACACTCTCCCACTATCTTTCTTTCTTTCTATCTTTCTTTCTTTCTTTCTTTCTTTCTTTCTTTCTTTCTTTCTTTCTTTCTTTCTTTCTTTCTTTCTCTTTCTTTCTCTTTCTTTCTATCTTTCTTTTTTCTTTCTTTCTTTCTTTCTTTCTTTCTTTCTTTCTTTCCTCCCATCAAAGGCAGGATTTCAGTTGTTTCAGTCTGTGTGCTGATAAGAGTGATGGTGAGAGCAGGTGATGCTACACACAGACGGCGGCGCGATCAAGCGCTTCAATCCGATTTAGCGCCACACAGCCGGTGTGAGCACAATCCTGGCATGTGATCAGAGAGAGAGAGAGAGAGAGAATCGCACGTTTGATGGGGTTTTCATACTCGAGAGGATTTCTCTTTTGTCTGACTGTCTGACATTAGTAAACAGGCTTGGTAAACAGCTTGAACTGTATTTCAATACAATGGTTGTTTTTGACGTAAGACATTAGAAAAGGCAAAGAAATGTTTAAAAACGTGCTTATCAATCTTTCTTCTTTTTTTCTTTATTTATTTCTTGCTTCTTTTTTTCTCTCACTCACTTATTCTCTTACTCTCTTATTTTCTCAATACCGTAGTTACTCGAATAGAAGCACCCCCCTGATTTTTCAGGCACAAAATAAAAAAAAAAACAACATATGTTCAAATTATTAATGATTGTTTTCGTTTAATCTTACATCTTCCAGTGTTATTTTTTAGTTTCTAATGTTTTTTTTTTTACTTCTGTTATTGAGCTAATAAAAACTCATATGCACGTCTGCCTCCAGAACCATTATTTAAAGAAATTAGCTCTTATATTTACGTGAATATTTGAAATCGGTTTTTGAGCCGCTGAAATAGGGGAAAAAATGTGTGCTTATATTCGTGTAAACACAGTGTTTATTTTTTTAACTCTCTCTCTTTTTCTCATTTTATCTAACTTTCTTGTTCTCTTTAATGCTATTTTTTGTCTCCTCATTCTCTACTTCTCTCGTGTATGTGTGTGTGTGTGTGTGTGTGTGTGTGTGTGTGTGTGTGTGTGTGTGTGTGTCTATCTATGTCTTTCTATGCTTTCTTCTGACCTTGATGTTTTTGGTCCATTTTATTTCCATGTAACTTTACCCCTCTCTCTCTCTCTCTCTCTCTCGCTACTCTCTCTCCTCTCTCCTCTCTCTCTCTCTACGACCACTCTCTCTCTCCTATCGTTTCAAATATTTCTCTCTCACTATCTTTCTCATCTCTCTCACTCTCTCTCTCTTACTTTCTATGTCTCTCTCTTTCTTTCTCCTGTATCTTTCTCTCTCTCTCATCGTCTCTCTCTCTCTCTCCTCTTTCTCTCTCTCTCCTCTCTTCTCTTTCTATCTCTCTCTCTCTCTCTCTCCCTCCCTCTCTCTCTCTTTCACTATCAGGGTGTTTGCTTCCCGCTGCTGACATCATGGTGATCTAGGCTGGGGGTGGAGGGGGGGCATCATGAAAGGCTACACCCCCCAGCGCAGCCGCCACCTATCCGAGTGTGAGCCGCCCCGATCGCCCGCTCACCTCAACTCCCACTACCCGCCCTCGGCGTCCTCCTACCTGCTGCCCAGCACCATGGAGCACTACGGGGCCCTGGAGCCCCATCACTTCTCTCCGTCCCCGGGGCCGGACTACATGATGTCCCTCAACAACCAGCTGTCCTCCAGCAGCACCTTCCCGCGCATCCACTACAACTCGCACTACGATCAGGGCGACTACGGGCACTCTGGGGCCGACGGCATCGGGGGGATGGGCACCGGGACCCTGGGAACCTCCATGTCCGTGGGAATGGGGTTGGGAAGCGGACGGAACGCCGTGATCACCAGCGGATCTGCAACTATATCTGGTGAAAAAGAAGATCTTGAGAAATCACTGCTAACTTTTTTACAAAATTTAGACATTTAGGCGTTTCTGCCAGGTCCAAGATTATGAAAATGTCTCTTCAAATTTCAAATGTGTCAAATTTTGTTATTGGAATATATATAATATAACATAGAATATAATATATAAATACACCTAATTATATAATATAACATATCATATACCAAAACATATATACTAAGAATATCATTTTCTTTGAATAATACTGAATAATACTGTATATAACGAATGAATACACACATATACATAAAACTATATACTCTCTCACACACACACAGACACACATTCATGTATATGAAATTTATATATTTATAAATATATTTTAAATAATAGAATTCTTGATCAGTTTACATTTTTATCATATATGTCTTTATGAAGTGCTTCATAAATTATACACATGCAGTGTAATGAAAATATAACACACTTTCATGCATTGAACATGTACTAATATTTGAACAATTTCAAATGGGGGTTTGAGCATGGAATATCCCTACACGTATGTTTCCATTGCTATGTTAAAAAAAAAAGCACTGTAATTAAACCTGTTCCATTTTGACTTTTTTTTTCCAAAGCAGGGGCCGGAAAAATGAACCGATTGCCGGCAAATCTCCTGGACCAGTTTGAGAAGCAGTTGCCCGGGCAACCAGACGGCTTCAGCACGTTACAGTTTCATCGCAGCGCGGCGTTGACCACAACGAAGCAGCAGCAGCAGCAGCAGCGCAACGACAGTCCGGGCAAAATTCGCTACTTAGTTCACTCGGTCCAAAAACTCTTCGCTAAGTCGCAGTCTCTAGAAAACTCCGCCATCAAGGGAAACATGAACGGCCGTCACAGCCGCGCATCAACCAGCGATGACAAACATCGCAGAAGCAAGAGCAAAGACCGCGAGAAGAGCGAAGCTACGGCCAAGAGAAGACCCAGATCCAACATGTCCGGATACTGGAGTTCCGACGATTTGGATAGCGATATAAGTAGCTACAGAAACCCCAACGCCATGATGACTTTGGGGCGACAGACCACGACGTCCAGCCCTGGACCCAACAGCCAGGTGGCGTCCCGGTACTACATGCAGGGCTACAGCACAATCAGTGAGCACACGCTGAAGAGCGACCTGAAGCACCAGCCGCTCCCTGCACTCCCAGGCCCTGCCGGTGGTCCTGGTGGGCCAAGAGGGCCGGTTTTTGACGGCAATTTTGGAAATGTCGCGCCATGGTCCACGCTAACCTTAGGCCCGACGAGGCAGCTGTGCCAAAAAGGCTCCACCACCCTGGACCGGACCCTACTCAAGTCCAAATCAGTCCAGCAGGATCTGGGCTGCCATTTCTTGCAGGTTCGGGGAAGGGTGAGCATTCCTGGCATTTCTCACTTAGCCCCGCCTCCTTCATAATCACAATGAGAATCAACTTTATTGGCCAAGTTGCAAGTGACAACAAGTAATTGAGCTTGGTCTGACTCCGCCTTTCCCCTCTATTTTGCATATATTAACATAAATATATAAATAATAGAAGAAGAAAAAAGAAAAGAAAAACAAAGACATGAAATGTATGAAACATAATAGAATAGAATAGAATAGAATACCTTTATTGTCATTGGATCACATGGTTACAATGAAATTAGGAACACTACTCCGTTTGGTGCAACATAAGGAAAAACACACAAAATATAAATGTGAGAAAAATGTGTACTGTATAAGATAAAATATAAAAAATATATCTAGTATAAAGTACAGTGGTAACCCGACTTACGAATGTCCTTACTAACGAAAAGCCTGAGTAACGAAACGCATCGCCGCACAAATTTCGTCCCGAATTGCGAAAAAAATACTATACAAAACAAGCGCGTCTTGGTCTTTCTTGGTCTTGCGCAGGCATAAATGAGAGTTCAGAAGTGTAAAAAACAATATCTTATCATTTGTAAAAAAAAATGTTTGTCTGAATTCACAAACTCATGGAACGGATTAGACGAATTGCATGTAAAATGCGACTCAGCTAACGAAATGTAATTAATTTTGTAAGTCAGGGTACCACTGTATATAAAATATAAGATGAGAGCATAAAAAGTTTTTTTTTTTTTTTATTAAAGACCAGTCCATCCAAATCGATGTGACTGCACTGTAAAAAAAAATTGTCACCAGAACTAAAAAAGTCCTAGTAACTGATTCCTGAAATTTGTTGAAATTTTTAGTTGGAATTTTGAGTTTTAAATTGAAATCTGAAAATTTGTGAAAATTACCACCAGATGGGTTAAATTGATCCGGATCTCTGTTATCTATATGTAGAGATCACCAGTTGGGTTAAATTGAAAATTTCAAGTTGTTTTAACTTTCACTTTTGGAAAAAGTTAGATGAACTTGGAATATGCTGTTGAGCCAACAAAACGGCAGTTGGATTTTTCACAGTGTGGTGGTGCCATTTCAGATGCCCTCCACCGGCGAGTGGAGCGGGACCCTGAGCAGGAGCGTACCGATGGGCGAGATTCCCTGCAGACGCATGCGCAGCGGCAGCTACGTGAAAGCCATGGCCGACCTGGAGGACAGCGAGGACTCGGACGCCAGTCCCAAACCTTCTCCCAACAGCGCCGCACGGAGACAGAGCTACTTACGGGCCACTCAGCAGTCGCTCACTGACCAGTTTCCTTCCAGAAAGTAGGTGAAACTGTGGAAAACACATTCCTGCTCTACACGGGGACCTTTAGAAGGATGGGGGTCTTGTGGAAAGTTTGAGATGAAGCACTAAAGCTGCTGACTGAGGATGGTTTCAGGTCATGTGACCATGGGGTTATGTTTACTGCTCTATTTCTCACACACACATTCATGCGCGCATATGTTCCCACACACATACTTTTTCAGTCCTTTTCACTCCTACACACACACACACACACAAGCATTTATTGTAACCTAATAATCATTTTACTTTTTTGCCAGATTTTTCAACATTTAACCCAAATTTAATTGTATCTTCAGCCCTAAAGTCCCCCTTTGACCCTCAAACAGGCCTTGAAAGTTGTGAGGACCAGCCAAATGTCCCCACAAGTGACCACACACACACACACACACACACACACACACACACACCACACACACACACACCACATATCCAACTATGAACATTTTGTTTCTTTTTCTCTGTTCTCTATCTGAATATACTATATAAAATATGAATACACACATATACATGTAACACACACACACATCCTCATGTATATAAAATTTTATTTAAATGTATAATAATATAAAATAATAATAAATAATATAACATGTATTTATTAATTTTACACAATATAATTCTTGATCAATTTAAATGTTTTATCATATATATCTTTATTAAGTGCTTCATAAAATATAATTTTAAACAAAATTCGAAACAGAATCCAAGTGGTTTCTGGTTGCACTAAACCAGATTTACAGTGAATATTTGCATTAGAGCCAGTTCACTTTGAAAACAGTGTCAATTCACTTGTTAGGTTCACCAAGCAAGGCCTGTAAGGTTAACTCAATCTAGATTACTAGATTAGCCGTAACTGCCATCTGGATTAATCTGGATAATGCATGTAGATTAGTAGTGTTAACTAATAGCTGATCAGAATTTAAGTTTTTTCAATTCATTTGTTTTTTAAAGTAGCAATGACCAAGAAAAGTGTAAGGTGGTGAAGAAGAAGCATAAGTGAAAGATTAATCTGCATAAACTAGACTAATCTGGATAAACCCGGTAGATTAATAGTGTTAATTAATAGTTGGTTAGGAAAAAATAATTTTTTAGACTTTTGCAATATACCAATTACCAAGTGATAGCTTGTTGTACGCCGTTTTTTCCTCTCCTGGATGGAACAAAAATCTAAAAACCACTTTCCAGCGCCTTTATCTTGGGAACAGATGGCGTCTGGTGCATATGTGAGGTAGAGCTGGTCTAATGCTGCCTTCTCTCCAGCCGTCTGCTGGACTACTCCATGCTCCAGGGGGATCTGGAGGCGCTCTGGTCCCCCATCCACAGAATCACCACCCTGCAGCAGATCGGACGCTCTGTCAGGTCAGTACGGGGAGTGGCGCCCCCTGTCTGTCCGGCTGACCATCGATTCCTGCAACCTAGGAGTCTCTTCTGCTCTTCAGGCATCTAGACCTCATCCTCCAGATGCTTTCATCACTCGCCTCATTTACAGACACATCCTGGCAGACAATTCACACGAGACCAGAAACTTGACCCTGTGTCTGAAATCGCCAACTTTATTTTTAAGTGTCTGAGACGGAAGTGATTAAAACATTCAGATTCTGTTCTTTGTCGTAAAAAAAGAGCTTCACAGATTCTCACTTCATCACTGATTGAAAATAGCGGTTTCACTTTTTATTGTGGGATTTTAGTGAATTTACACTGTTAACATTTGCAAACGGTGTAATTCTTGATTCTACATTAATCGAGCTTCTCCAGTGATCACCAACGTATGGCCCACGGGCCGCTTTGTAATTATATATTCACCGACTTGTTAGTGATTTCAGTCCATTGGGATGATTATGCCTGTACGCTAATATCAGAATAACTTTCCATCGGTGACGACCTTCAGACGTCTCTGAAGGTCAATTATAGATAAAAATCTCCAACAGAGTTTAATTTTTGCTAATTTGCAAAAAGAACAATCTCCTTATGACACAAATATTCAAATAAACCAATAACCCACTAATAAAATAAACATCATGAATCCGAAAGATGGTTGATTTCTTTTCTTACACTTCACCAACAAGACTGTACGTATTTCATTTTCGTGTACATAATAGTCCGCAAAGTTAACATCAAAGTCAAGCTTGGACCCATTTTTTTGTTTAATTTTCTTAAACTTGTTTTGTTGTCTTATTTATCACTCACTTTCTTAAGCAAAGCAATTTGCAAAAAGCTTTTTTGC
>CM051495.1:30173799-30176299 GCA_028031935.1 Paedocypris micromegethes | reverse complement strand
CGCACCGTAAGGGTCGTGAGGAGTGCGGCAGTGATAACACGCTCCGAGGAAGACTTTTATTTTGTTTTTACAGAGTTGTGTGGAAGCTGCTGCAGACGTGTGAGACGAGGCTGAAGGAGAACGCTGTCATTAAACCACCACACGTCTGTCTCTAACCTTTCATCTCTCTCTCTTTATCTTGGTCTGCTTTTCTAGCGTCATCACTCTCTTTTCACCTCTGTCGTCTTCTCTTTCTGTCCTTTTCATGTCTAGTTGTCTATCTATCTTCATCTTTATCAGTCTATCTGTTTATCTTTTTCTGTCTATCTCTCTTTATCCCCGTCTTCTTAATTTTTGTCTTATTTTCTCATGGTCTCACTGTCTCACTCACGTAATCTCTGTCAATCTGTCTTTATCTCCACATCATCTGCCTATCTCTTTTCATCTCTGTTTATCTTTCTATCAGTTCCTCTTTGCCTATTTCTCTCATCATCTCTTTGTCTCTTTCTTTATATCCCTTTTTATCACTGTCATCACTTTTTCTCAATCTCTTTCTTTTTATTCCTATCCACTTTTAACTTTTGACTTTTTACACCTGTCTGTCTTTCTGTCTATCTGTTTATTGCTTGATTTATCTATTTCTATCTGTCCATCTCACCCTTTTTTAAGCTCTCTCCATATTTTATATTTATCACATGTTTGTCCATCTAATCTGTCTATCTCTCTTCTTCTCTATTTATCAGTTTTTCTGGTCTATTTTTCATTTTACCGCTCAATCCATCTTTAAATCAATCTTTATATCAGTGAAATGTTAACATTTTTAGTGTTACATTCATGTTTGCGTGTGTGTGTGTGTGTGTGTAGTATTGTACATTTCGGTGTACGTATTATTTTTTCCAGATGTTTTTGCACAGATTTGTGTTCCCATCACTGTACATTCATTCTGTTGAGATGTGCGGACCAACCGAACAAAGACAAACCCAATTTAATTTCCTGTGATCAGCTGAAACACACCGTGTGTTCTTCCGCAAAAACACCAGGAAACTCAGCAGAACGTGGAAAGCAACCAACGTCATGTGACCTGTAGCTGAACAACATCAAAAACATCCCATTGAATGCCAAATCCAGGGAATATCGCTCGGGATCATACGGATCACGGCTCAAAGTTCTCATTACATTCCCTCCGTATAGGCAAACAATGAGCCGGTTTGGCCAGTGATGGGATTTTCTTCCCTTTTGCGCTTCATCCGGCTTGTTGTCGTGCAGGATCAGGCTTATGATTGGCTGTTATTAGTCGGAATGAGCCGCTTTATTCACAGAGATGTGGAAATACATCCTGAAAGTGCAATGAACCGATCGGGTCAGCGTGTCGGACCAATCGCTCTAATGGCCGATCTTTTCTTTTCATTCGCATTTTGATTATGTCATTTATTATATACATTTATTATTTTTCATTCATATACTGTAAAAATGACATATTTTATTTCATTTAAATGTACACATTTTATTTAGATCCATTAAACGAACATAATTGCCTTTATGGGGTTTTTTTCCCATGCTGTATTGTTTATTATAACATAAATAAAATGTTATACATAGTAATAAACATCATTTATCATTTATAATTACATTATTGTGGTGTCACTGCTAGTTGTGGGATGCTCGTGGGGTAGTTTCATACTTTATTATTAAAACATTTTAATATATTTTTTCATTTAATATTTTCATTTCCACTAATTCTCATTCGAATAATTACATGGTAATAAACAAACCTTATGTATTCGTGCTTGCCTGCAGTTTCCACATGTATGACGACGTGTAAGAGAGTGGCCCCGCCCCCTGTGCCCCCCCGCACCACCTCCAAGCCCTTCATCTCCGTGACGGTGCAGAGCAGCACTGAGTCCACGCAGGACTGCTACCCGGAGCACCAGGACCGCAGGAGCGAGGCCAACAGCCAATCAGGACGCAGCAACTCCTCGGACAGCGTGGACAGCAGCGTGCGGGTCAGCTGCCTGGCCAGAGGGTCTCGCTGCCAGCTTCCTGTGGCGGCCCCCCGTGAGCCACACACCCCCGCCGCCGTGGTCCTCTCGCCCAATCCGCTGCGGGAACTGAAGCTCCAGCAAGGCAAGTGCGAGGATTCGTCTGTGGATGAGCGACCGCTTGAAGTTCCCCGACGCAAACTTTCCTCCATCGGCATCCAGGTGAGTGATTGGCCAGTCTGAGCACAACTTTATTCACGTGTGTGTGTGTGTATACTGTATGTACGTGTATATTATGATGCTGTAATAGCACATTATGTGCGTGTGTATACCGGTATATAAAAACGTGTGTGTGTGTTTGTGTGTGTATACTGTATATGCGTGTATTGATGCTGTAATAATACATAGTCTGTGTGTGTGTACCGGTATATAAAGACGTGTGTGTGTGTGTGTGTATATACTGTATATACTGTATATACGTTGTATTGATGCTGTAATAATACATTGTGTGTGTGTGTGTGTGTGTGTGTGTGTGTGTTTGT
>CM051495.1:30129558-30172795 GCA_028031935.1 Paedocypris micromegethes | reverse complement strand
TGTATAGATTGATGCTGTAATAATACATTGTGTGTGTGTGTGTGTGTGTGTGTGTGCAGGTGGACTGTATTGAGGAGATCCGGACTAAAATTGAGACGCCTCCACCACCACCACCAGTCTCCAGATTCCAGTCGATCGGCGTTCAGGTGGAGGACGGCTGGACGTGAGTCACTTTCTCTTTCCACTCCTCAGTCTCTCACTCTTTTTCTCTGCTTTTTTCTCCCACCTTCTCCACAATAACTAAGCTAAGGAGAAAGTGAGAGAATAAAAATAAAGAGACAAAAATTTGTTATTTCTCTCTCACTTTCTCCTTTTTTGTTTTTGTCTCTTTATTTCTATTCTCTCACTTTCTCCTTTTTTGTTTTTGTCTAATTTTTTTGTCTCTCAATTTCTCCTTTTTTGTATATTTTTATTCTCAAACTTACTTCTTTTTGGTTTTAGTGTCATTATTTTTTGCTGTCATTCATCACTGTACGCAATCTGCGATTCGATTTTTTTTTTCTATTCATTTTTCGCTCTCTCATTTTCTCTTCCTCCCTGAGCATGTTTGTCGTTGTCTTTCTCTTTTTCTCTTTCAGTGTGTGTCCCCCCTCTTTTGCTCTCTCATTGTTTGTGAGTCTCTCTCTCCATTTCTCAATGTGTGTCTGTGTCTGTCTCTCTCTCTTTCTCTCCTTCTTTCAGTGTCTCTCCCTTTCTCAGTTTGTGTGTGAGCGTCTCTGTCTCTCCATCTCTTCTCATCTCATTGTGTTGAGTCTCTCTTTCTCTCCTCCTCTTCTTTTAGTCTCTCTCTCTCTCCCTTTCTCAGTGTGTGTGAGTCCCCCCCCCTTCTCAGTTTGTGTGTCTCTCTCACTCTCTCTCCTGAATTTCTTCTTGCCTCTGTCTTTTCCTTTGTTTGTTTTGTTCTTTCGTTTTTTGCTTCATTTAAGTCCTTTCAGGTACTAAACTTTATTAAAGATTCTGCTTCAGATAACCACCATGTGACGATTTTCTGCTGCCGTTCGGGGCCATTAAAGGTGTGTGTGTGTGTGTGTGTGTGTGTCAGTTTCAGCCGCTCCAGCAGCATGGCCTCTCGTCAGGAGACAGACTCGGACACTCAGGATCTCCGGGCGTTCCCGTCCGGCTCCAAACACACCGAGAAGAAGGTGACGGTGAACAGCGCCTGCCAATCAAACGACTCGCCATCCCGACTCTCGCTCGACAACGAGGACGACAACGACGTCGCCGTGACCACCAGTGGGCCGTCCCGCCAGATCCTAACCAACCGCTCCACCACCCAGAGCAGCTCCTCCTCCTTCTCCGAGAGCCTGGACCCCGCCCTTGACCCCTCCTGCCTCCCGCCTCCGGACCCCTGGCTGGAGAGTGGGAACGGGACAGGAAACGGGGGTGCGGTCCTGCCGGGGGCGGGGTCGACGGGACTGTCGGGGGCTTGTCGGAGAGACGGACACTGGTTTCTGAAGCTGCTGCAGGCCGAGACGGGGCGGATGGAGGGATGGTGCAGTCAGATGGAGAAAGAAACCACAGAGCATAAGCTGACGGAGGAGGGTGAGATGACAGGATTCCGTTTCTCATTCGGTCGATGTTTGTAAATGATGGAGGGATGAGACTGAGTCAGAGATTGTAAATGTCTTTCAGTCTCGCTTTCATCTTCTCTGTCTTTTTGCTTATTTCTCTTTTTTTTCTGTGTTGCTTTTCTTTCTTGTTTTCTCTCTTATAGTTTATTTTTCTCTTGTTTTTTTCCCTCCCCTCTCACTATCTCTCTCTTTCTCTCTCTCTTAATTATATTCTCTCTCACTTTCTTTGTTTTTCTGCACTCTCTACTCTTATCTTTTTTCTCTCTTTTGTCTCTTTTTCTTCCCTAACTTTTTATCTGTGTTTATCCCTTTCTCACTTTTTCTGCTGTTCTACATCTCTCTCTTTTCCTGGACATTTCATTGGCTTGTCCTCTCTCTCAATCTCCATCACATCCTCCGTCTCTTTCATTCACGCTGATTCTCTGGGCCTAAGACTGCCCACTGCTCCGGGTTTGAAGGTGTTCACTTCACTGGATGGTTAAATGAAGCAGAATTTGGATACGACCCCTAGTGGCCATGCAAACAAACTCATGTTTCTCTCTCTCTCTCTCTCTCTCTCTCTCTCTCTCTCTCCGTTTGTTGTAGTGCTGGGGAAGGTTCGCAGTGCGGTGGGAAGCGCTCAGCTTCTGATGACACAGAAGTTTCAGCAGTTCAGGGGATTGTGTGAACAAAACCTGGTAAGTCATACACACATTCAATAGCTAAATACAACCACAGCCTTGATTGAGAGTTTGTGTACGTTTTGAGGACAGCATGATCCACAAGACTTCATGTCGTATTGCCATCTTGTGGAGGGATCTTGAACTACACGGTTTGGTGATTAATGGTGATGCATGTTTTTGTGAATGTGCTCAGAATGTGAACGCGAACCCCAGACCCACAGCTCAGGATCTGGCCGGGTTCTGGGATCTCCTGCAGCTCTCCATCGAAGACATCAGCCTGAAGTTTGACGAGCTTTATCATCTTAAAGCAAACGACTGGAAACTAAACGGTGAATCACCTGACAAGCAGGTACAACACAAATCTACATAATAATCAGTAAAAAATCATTATTACAAAGATAGAGTGATGTAAGTCTGCTTCTGGAAAGAAACCACAGGTTATCTAATAACTAGCAAGTTCATCTACAGAGAATTTACTGAGAGAAAATATAGAGAGAAAAATGTAAAAAGAATATAGAGAGAGTAACTACTTACTACCTCACTAACTAACTGATTATTTTTTAGTCAGTACATTGTGAGAAGGATTAGGGAATATGTAATCTGCCAACTAACTGGTTGTTCTGTTGTTGATATATTTAGAGAGAGAGATGAAGAGTGAGATGTTAACCACTAGATGGCAGCTGTGACAAACTCACTGACCAAAATAGAGTTAGAGAGAGCGAGATTAACTACGTACTACTAGCTTACGTTATGGTTATGGTGCAGTCAGTACATTTAGAGAGAGTTGAAGTACTAACTACATAGCCGGTTACTCTGTAAGGAGTATTTTTAGTAAAGGATGCTAGTAAAGGATTTTAGTAAAACTAGCTGGTTATTTGTTTCTAGTCAGTGTAAAAATATGGAGAGAAGGAATAACTACGTACTATCTAGCTGCTTTTTCTGTACTTAGTGTTGTTAGATAAGGCTGTTAAGAGAGGTAACCAGTTTATTTACTAGTTGATTTTAGTTGGTGGTTGAGTTAGTATATTTTGAGAAGGACAGTAGCAAGTTTGGGGTGGGGATAGAAAGGTAAACCACTAACTAACTAGCTTTTCCTGTGGAAGTTACCACATCAAAAAGGAAAAAAGCAGAACGTGACGCGTCTCTCTCTGTGATCCAGGAGAACCAGAAGCAAGGTCCCGCGGTCCCCAAGAAGCCCGTGAAGGGTAAAGCTCCGCTAGGCCGCGAGAAGAGCAGCGACGCGGTGGAGCGGCAGCGGCAGGAAGCTCGCAAGCGTCTGATGGCCGCCAAGCGAGCGCAGTCCGTCAAGCAGAACTCCGCCACCGAGAGCGCCGACAGCATCGAGATCTACGTGCCCGAGGCCCAGACGCGACTCTGAGGGCCCACCGTCCACCAGACAAGGTGAGCGACCAAAAGTGAGCAGACGGGCCCAGAAGACGCTCTGATTCTCTGATGACGGGGGTCTTCATCTCTAAAGCCTAGTGGTGTCCTGCTGTAAGACTCCTGGATCCTGCTGGTCTTCCTCTCTCATGCTTCCTCCTCACCGTCACTACTGAAAATGCTTCTGTCTCAGGTCTTCTTCTCTCCCTCGTCTTCTTCTGGCCCTGGAGTCTGCGTCGGGCTGCTGTGTTGGTTTTTAAGCGACGTCACCTGAACTGATATAAGTGCCTGTGAAAGATTATCGCTGAGAACATCAACCCTCGTAGCAATATCAAAGAGAACAATATCAGTGTTATTCACTATTTAGGGTCAATGTGATTCAAATGAACGCATTGCGGAAGTGTGTGTATGTTTGTGTGTCATTGCATGTGTGTGTACGCACACATATATGGACATACACCTTTATTTGATACATGCATTTAAAGACTGATTTGCGTATATATGTATACATACACACACACACAAAAATATATACATACATATAACACACATATGTATGTGTGTACTATATACTGTATATGTGTTTATTTACACATATATGTGTGTGTTAGATGTATGTTCATGTGCATACATGTTGTAAACGTATATACACACATATATAAATCTGTGTGTTATATGTATGTTTTGTATATGTGTACGCACACTCATTAATACACATGTATGTCCATGTACACGCACACGTCTCCTCTGAACATAAAAACCTGAGTCCCTTTAAATGTTTTTTCAAAAGCTACATTTCTTCGCATCTAACGTGTCTTAAATGCATTTTATCGATAAATTGTAAAAAAAAAAAAAAAAAAGGAAAAATCCTCACGAACGTCATTTGCCAGCAAAAAAGGCCAAACATCACAAACCAGCATGAGATGATCGAGACAGAGACGGTGAAAGAGGGAGAACGTCCGGCTGTTTTTTTTTTTGTGTTTAATGCCTCAAAGAAACACGAAGCTTTGTAGGTTTCGTCTGTGTCTCACGCTGCCCGTCTGCATACAGTGACCAGTCACACTTGACCTCTGCTCTCTGATTGGCTGGCGTGGTGTGGTGCAGATGGACCGTTAGCACCTGATAATCACCCGCAGTTCCTGATAAAGTTAAGCAGACGGATAAAAGTTGAATAAACGATCCACTGGATGACACTGGATGTCCCCACACACACATACATACACAATTTAACTGCACAATGTGATTAAACGCAATTTAAGATGTTATTAAATGCCTTTCGCTTGTTATATACGAAACTGGAACTACTTTGCTGTTTTGCTAAGTTGCTAAATCAGCTGCAAGTGGGGTTCAAATGAAAATAAAAGTCATTTTGGCTTCAAGGTGGCGCTAGAGCTTTAACACTTCAACAACATTTTTTGCTCATGACTCATAACAACAGTGGTATTATTGTGTTTTATATCTATAGAGGCGTAGTGATATGTTGTTTAGGTCAAATCACAAGTAAACGTCACAATTATTAACGATGTTGGACCCCTTTTTATGCTAAATGCGGAGGAAAAAGCGTTTTTAAAACTGTGTCTGCAAATTTGACCAACACGTAAACCACAATTCACTTGTAGGTCGCACTACCGCATATTTATGAATATTTACGTATTTGTGTGTGTATGTGTGTGTGCTTTAATGGGAAGCTGATTTTCCTGAACGTGTCAGAAAACATCGAGGCCTGGTCCCTGAATCCACCTTGATTTACTCCATGATTTCACACGTCTCTCGCCGATCACATGCTGGTTTTGCTCGTGTTCATCCCTGAAGTCTTTCTGGTTCGGAAGATGCAATCTCTTTTCTCCTCGTTCATGCTGCTCAGAGACTGTATGAACCACGTTTTCTACTGATTTCCACCCAAAGGCTTCAGTTCTGCTCTTCACTCCCTCTGTTCATCTGTGTTATTTTCTCAGAGAACCGAGAATTCACATGCAAGACTTTGTAGCAACAAGAATTAAGATTATTGTTATTAAAGATCGATGAAGACTATTTTATGAAACAAGCACATATTTTGCGGACTAGGCTTTGTTTGGTATCTCTAATGCTGTATGAAGATTAGGCTGTGTGTGTCAGGGTCTCTTGTTTAGACAGAAATACAGTAAAATATGAGCAATTCATCTGTGTTTGGTGTTTTTTGTGCCACATTACAATGCCTCTGGTCTTCAATATGAACGTGAACATTCAAATTAGCGTATGAACTGACCTGTTGAGAGAAAACTAATGAATAAAAAAGTAAAAGTAAGTCCTAATTGAATCCACATTATTCTGAACATTGGCTGTAATTTCAATCTCACACACAGTGTGTGTATACAGCACAACAATTTTATTTTCTAAATATTGAGAATGAGAAATTCTTCAGTTTATTTTATTATTTTAACTAGTCAAAATACGTTTGTGTACGTGTCTTCAAGACAAAGGTGAGACAGGTTAATTTCAAGCTAGTTATTTTACAGTCGGAGACGTAAAATTGACTAAAGTTTAAATTATTCCTACTTCCTATTTGCTATAATCTGATTCTTTCGTCTGAAAGTTAATTACTGTTTTGACATTTGCATATGAAAGATAGACAGGGTTTTAAGAAAACGGCGCCTAAATAACGTCTGAGTGGCAAATAATTCCTTTTCGAGAAGTTATTTTTAAATAAAATATGTAATGACGAGTTACGTTCAAATACGAGCAAAGAAACCACCGCGATCCAATTATAAAGCAAAAATTCATTGAATTGTGGTGATTTTAGAAAATCGATAAATTTAAAAGATTTACCAAAACCTGTTAAAGTAATGTATACATTTATTCATGCCAGTGCTGTAAATTCGAGGTACACGACGAAACAAGCACAAACTGACTCATAACAAACACATATCGAAAGTCGTGGCAAAGTTATAGATATTTAAGTTTTCGAACTTCATAACTTTTCATTTTACAGTCTCACCGTCTGAACTAAATAAACCAGGTTTGAATGAGTGATGACACACAGATGTGGGCCCTCATTGGCCCTTATAAGAAAAGGGGTGGGGCCCCAGACACTGTCATTGAGAGAACAAGAGAGGGAGAGAGAAATAGACAGACACAGAGTTTGGCGGAGAGGCAAATCAATATTGTAAGGAGAATAACTTCTCTTTGTCCAAGGAATGAACAATAAGCAGGTGTTTTAATCCCCGGAGCGCCACTTCTGCTCGCACTCGACTTAGTTGCGTGTGTACGCGCCCAGACACACATCGATCGTCAAGGAGCTGGTTTTCTAGACCAGCAACATCCAGCGTTTCTCCGCATCCAAGATGAAGCCCGTCAAAAGAGGTGAGAAACATCTCCATCCGGGACGCGAGAGAGAGAGTGTGTGTGTGCGTGCGTACGTACGTGTGTGTGTGCGTCTGAATCTCGTCCATCTGCAGAGTTCGATCATGGAGTCTGAAAAAACGCGTCCCATGGAAACGTGCGGCACGTGTTGTGTGGACGGGTCGCGGCTCCCACGGGCCCGGGGCTTCGACTTTTACGCGCTTTCGCTCGTTGTAGCGTTGTGTGTTGCGTTGTGGTGACGTAACGTGCGTTTGTTTGTTTGTTTGGCGAATTCCCCTTTCGCGCGTCTTCGGCCTCGTTTGTTTATTCGGACACTTTTGTGGAGTCGCGCTCGGCTCCGTTCGCCGTTATAAACGCATTGTTTGCTTGGTTGTTCCTAGCGCTTGTGTTTGTTTTAGTTTTCCGCGTGTTTTTTTTTTTAAATGTTTCTGCATTGTTTGAACGAATCTGTCGCGTGAAGTTCACTCGAGTGCTTTGCGCTGCATTGATTCGGCTCGTTTGTTTGAATGAAACCACACTTGCCAAGTAGCGTGTCCGCGAGTGTCTTACTAGACACAAATAACATTACTAGACGAACCACAACGTTTCAAACCACACACGTGTTTTCTTTCACATGTACACGGCGTTTAAGCACAGACGATGAATGAGAATCACAGCCGCACAGTGTCGACGATGCAAATGTTTTGGTTTCTGAGGCTAATTTGTGAAGCATTGGAGTAAATTGACTGCTTTATCTTTACTCAAGTACTTATTTGGCTACTTTGTACCAAAAATATAAGCGGCTTTTACTCTCTACTTGACTGATGTGTATCTGTACTTTACTCCACTACATTTTAATGGACACCCGTACCATTGTGACAAATCTGCACCATCTGCAGGGTGCTGAAGTTACTGTATGCTCTTCATCAGCTAATTCATGTCAGCATTCACGTTTTTCTTATTTCATGTGTCGTTAGCCCATTTTGAAACGTCAAGGAATTAAATTTCAGTTCTATGATCGAAAATAAACCCTCGTTTTTAAAGAGGTTCTTGTTTTTCGCAATTCTTGGTGTTTTTTGCAAAGTTCCCAAGTTCAGTAAAAGTCCTTTAAAATCAAACGCTTTATATACTAAAATGTGCTTTTCAGGTACTCTTTACACTTCTGTTGTAAAGTAAGTTTCCGTCTGTAAAGTAGCCGCAGGATAACGTCTAACTCTCCTAAATGCCCCGAGAGTCTTCACCGCACGAATAATGTGCGACTCACGTTGAGGCCGTCTGCATCACACCAAACTCCTCGCAGGACGCTGTCGCCCAGCGGAGCTTGGAGGACGCAGACACACACGATCTGCTTTGTTGAAGTGGAGCTCAGAAACTCCCACATTTTTAGCAGCTCTTCGTGGCTTCAGGTTACAAGCGGAGAAAGAGCTGCTGCCGAGCGTTTGATCCACATGAGACCTCCATTCTCCTTCCAGACGAGGCCTAGTTGGAATTACTCTCTTCTAAAAGCCTCGACCGAGACCTGTGTGTGCAGACGTGCGCTCGTAGGTGGCAGTGTTTATTACACGATGGTCAAAATTGCATTATTTAAGGAGTTTTTGGAGGAATTCTGGTGGCTTTTGTGTGAAACTTACAAACCCTAGTGGAATTTGGGGTAGTGTGTGTGTGTGTGTGTGTGTGGTCGTATATTTACGCTTTAGTTTGATTTATATAAACTTATAGTCCGTATGTGAGATTATAACGAATCACTGTAGGGAAACGTCCAAACGTGTGTCTGAAAGGCAGAAGTGTGGGTCTTTATTAACGGGCGTTTAGCATTTGTACAGGGGTCTTCTGCTGTGATTTGGCCTCCTGTAATGCAGATAAGCTGAATTCCTCTTTTCCCTCCAGTTTCCTGGTTGTCGTGTGGGGGTGAAAGCCAGCGAGGCCGAGGGTGCGAATGCCGGAGCTGTTGAGTGTCAATGGTCTTTTGATGTGTAAAGCGACAGTGGAATTGCTGGTTCTGATCACCCGTGTCTGTCCTGGACGCTTCAATCCGCTGGAGAGCCGTTCTTACTCCGTCCACTGGCTTTGCATAGCTAATTGAGCGTCTGAAAATACTGACCCTTTGTGTTTTAAAGTCCACATTAAAGGGGGCGGGTGCAGTGCATTGTGGGATGCCTTGTTTTGCATCGCATGTCTTTTTAAAGTGTTTTGTAAACTATTTTTGGTTTAGTCATTCGGTGTGTATTTTTCATGGACAAGCGATATAAACAGACACTTAATTGCTTAATTACTTTAATTGTCCTTTCTGTTATTCGTTTGTTTTTCTGTGTGATTGTTTAAAACTGTTGTGTCCATGTTTGCTGCAAAAACATCTGCATTTCTCTTAAGTTAAAATGCAGATAGAACTCGTGAAATGTCTGATAAAATACAGCTTTTATTTAGATGAACTTTACTTGATGTATACAGTCACAGCAGCAAATGCATACATATACAAGACACATTAAATAAAGATGAAAAATTAAATGAAAAATAATGAAAATTTTAGGTGATTGGGCGACTCGCAAATTGAAAAAGATGGAAAAATGTAAAACGAAACCTAGAACAAAAAATAAAATGTAGAAAAAAAAAAATATATATATATATTTTAGGTGATTGGGTGACTCACAAATTATAGATTTATAAATTTAAAGTTAATTAAAATTACAGCAGCAAGTGCCTACATATACAAGACACATTGGTTGAAGGAAACAAAATAACATCTCTTTTCTCATCCGTCTCTTCAGTTTTCGATGAAGATCACAACGCAGACACGGAGTTCTCGGCCATGTCCGACAGTGACCCGTGCGAGGATGAGGGTTTCCCGCTCAATCTGTCCACCGGGGGCAGAAGGACGACGTCCTCGGCCAAACGCCGGCGCCGTGGGAATCTTCCGAAAGAGTCGGTCCAGGTTCTGAGGGACTGGTTGTACGAGCATCGCTTCAACGCTTATCCCTCGGAGCAGGAGAAGCTCAGCCTGTCTGGACAGACGCATCTCTCAGTGTCTCAGGTGTGTCCTGAATCAGCACAGGCTTTGTGTGTGTAACTTTGCTGGATAGTTAAATACAGAGCGCAATTTTGATACGGCCCCTAGTGGCAATATTGACACACACACACACACACACAGACACGCGCATACACATCTAAAGGCGTAAGATAATACGTTTGTGGGTTTGTTTTTTTTTCTTTGGGGGTAGGGTGGTACACAATGTGGAGGAAAAAAAAGCATTTTTCTGCGATCTGTATCCAAAAATGATTTTGGAACATCCCTTCAAGCAGTTATTTCCAGTCGAGAAGTGACAATTTTAGAGACTTGAAGAAGAAAAAGACCCTTAAAACGATCTTGTTTTACAACCCACAACCCAGATTTGTTACTGTTATTGTACTTGATGCAGATTTAAATGCGGTGAAATATAACATATAACAAATATAATAAAAGAACAATTTTAAGAACAGTTTAAGTCACAAAATCCCACAGTCAATGCTAATGTTACAGATTCAGATATTGTTGCACAACGCCAAAAAATGTGTAGTTAATTTATTTTTCCCATACGCAAGTCACTTTACGTTAAAAACCAGAACTTTACGTCTTAACTGCATTTACGGATTTAAAATTTTTATTATGCCAAGTCTTATTATTATTATTATTATTATTTCGTGCATTTCAGATTTGCAACTGGTTCATAAACGCCCGGCGGAGGCTCCTGCCGGACCTGCTCCGAAAAGACGGCAAGGACCCCACCAAGTTCACCATGTCACGGCGAGCAAGCAAACCAGACCGCCCCGCCTCCCCACCTGACCACACCCCCGTCACCAGCCCCGCCCCCACACTGGACCTGAGGCTGCTGGGCAACACCGCCACGGCCATTCTAGCCGGAGCCGGCTGCTTGTCCTCGCCCGGCGCCCGCTCTCAAGACGGCGACGTCCAGGCCCTGATGCAGCTGGACACGCGCGGCCTGCTGAGGCGAGAAGGCTTCATCCTGTACCCCTGCGAAGACCCCCGTCTCACCAGCCTGCCCCTCCTCTTCAACACGCCCCCTCCCACCCCGCCCGACCTCTGCCCGCAGGACTTCAGCGACCTCAAGCTGCTGGTGGACGCGGCACTGCAGCGGGCGGCGGAGCAGGAGAGGAACCAGAACCCGCCGGAGGAGTCCAGTCACGCGTCTGTCCTGCCCGTGTCCGTGCCAGTCCCGTCTCAGACCTACCAGCTGCCCGACGCGCCCGTGCCCACCAAAGACGTCTTTGCCTCGGCTAACCTGGTCTCCTGCCCGTGGGCACCACAGCTGGTCCGCAGTCCAGTCACTGGAGCGGTGAACTGAGCCTCCTGACTCGCTCGCTGCTTTTTAATCCACGGCTGGACACTTTTTATGTGATTGAAACAGCCCGTTGTCCAACCCTGACCAGCCGGTGTTTTAAAAAAAAAAAAACGTTTTAAAACCAAAGTATTTCCTAGCGTCTCACTCCACAAGCTCCAGTGTTTCCACACCAGCAGATCTGACTGGCCTCAGGATCCACAGCTCTGTGCTCGATTGCTCCTGCCTGTTTGCTTTGATTGGTCCTCGCAGCATGTGATGGACCCGCATGCGCTGGCTTCACCTTCACGCATCTGTCGGATTCGATCTGGAAGCTTCTACTGATCTGTGATTTTTATAAAAGTGTGTTTAGGTCGTTTTTCCTTCTCCCCCCTCCTGCACTTTATGGTCAGTATCATCTCACGGACACTGGATCCGCAGTGCGTCTGTCCGTCTCGGACATTGATCCCCCTGCAGGGATCTTCACTCGCGTCTGGCAGCATTGATCTCTCCTTTCTTCACACCTCGTGTCCATCATCTCAGCTTTTCCTTTGTTGTGCTTTGACCAGCGTTTGCCGCACGTACCTCAGTGAATGTATGATGACCAACACGGTTCTTTCACATCTCGTTCAACACTAACTGATGCGTTTTTTTTTTTCTTCCCATGCTTGTAGTTTCCATGAAACTGTTTGAACACGTTAAGATTGTTTTTGTTTTTCTTTCTTATATCTATCCATGTATCGTAGCGGTTTTGGCCTGTACCGGTGGAGTAACGTCTGCATTAGCTGATGGTTTTACTCGCAAAAGTGCCATAAATCTTCCTCCAGCCATTAGTTGGTTGACCCTCATGGTGCAGGTCAGAGGTCAAAGGTCGTGCATGTCAATCTCGTTGGTTTATTCCTCTCAGGTTTGTTTTTTTCCCACAAGTGACTTTTATTTTGTAATGTTTATTGTTTCATAGAGGCCTTGATGGTTCTTAGGTCTTTTGTTTCTCTAGTGTGTATTTTTCTGACCAATATGAATTGAGCGTTCGTTTTTGTTTTCATTCCAGTCGGGACTTTTATTGTGAAACATTGTTATGTTCTGTGTTGGTTTCTGGTTTTTATGATTTAATTTTTTTTATATATCATATACAGGCTGGATGTGAATGTTTTACTTTTGTCTGTGACTGAGGAGAGTGAATCTTGGCGTTTGTGCCTTACCTTCTTCCTTAGGAACATCTGGACTAGTTTGTGCAATATCTGCCTTAAACAGTCGTGTAGAGATTTTATTCAATATCGTTTTGTACAAACATCTGAGAAATAAAAGTGGCATTGCCATATTTCAATTAAGAGAATCGTGATGTGCGTGTGTGCATTGATCTCCGCATCTATTCTGTTTTTCTTTCACTGTGTGTGTGTGTGTGTGTGTGTGTGTGTGTCTTTTGTATCTCACTTCCTCCATGTTGTCGTTTTTGTTTATCTCGGTCTCGCACACTCTGCCGTTTTTCTCTTTCACTTTCTTTTATGCTTTTTCTTGCATAAAAATGTTGGTTTTATGCAAAAAAAATTATTACGTTTTTCTTTTTGCTTTTGTATGTGGGACAAGTGTATGGAGACAGAATACATATATATCGTGATGAATTTTATTTCAGTATAAAACGCTAAACAACCGATTCTGAAAACACAGGTCCACGTCATGTTCCCTACAACAAACCCTGCGTTTCTCCCACAGTCTTACATAATTATCTCTGCAAAATAATAAAAACAAATCCCTAATTATTTGTCACACGCTTCAGAAAACACAGACAATGCCTCCGAAACCTGGCACGAGCTGAGCGCGCCAAACCGCACCACGCGTTTCTTGTGTTTGTTTAGGTGACGGACGGACGGACGGAGGCGTGTTGGCGGCTCTACATGTCGTCTTTGTCTTTGGCCCCGTGCTTGAGGATCCGGGTGAACTCGCCGTAGTTGAAGTTGCCCTTCTTGTCGATGGGAGCTTCTCGGAAAAGCTCGTCCACTTCTTCGTCGGTGAAGCGGTCACCCATGGTGGTCAGCAGCTCGCGGAGATGCTCCTCGTGAATGAATCCTGCGTCAAAACACTTTTACGTTACTTGTTTTTACTTTAACTTTGCTTTTTTTAACTTTTGCTTTTTTTTTTATCAGCTTTTTGTTTTCCCAGCTATTATTATCATCTGTTGACTTGCCCACTCCTCTAGTCAAAGTGAAATTATAATCCTTGTTCGGCTTGGAAACTATCTGCACATGTGAAAATGAACTTGTACTAAATTAACTTTAAACCTAATAAGAGATTACAGTAGATAAGATTTTAAATAAAATAATAGTAATAAAATGTGTATGACACTTGACAATATAGAAGGTTTTTTTTTGGCAATACAATCTGATCTGTATTGATGTTGAAAATATTGAAATTTAATAATCTTTTTTTTTTATAAATTAATCACATTAAATATTCATATTCACTAGCAATATTCAGTTAGTTTTTTTTAATAACTATATAGAATTAGTTATAGTTATTTTTTTAGTTAATTTGCACTTTAACTAGTAATAAGTAATTATTAAAATGTATTATTAATAAATAGATTAATAATACAAATAATGAATAATATTATTGTGTGAAATGTATTACAATAAATAATATTAAGAGACTTTTCATGAACTTTAAAGGCTTTGTATCTACACTGACATTCCTCAACGATTCAGATTTTACTACTAAAATGTAAACGAATTGTGGGATGAATTGACTAATTAATAATTCAAACCACGTAATGTTGTTTTACCAGATCCCTCTTCGTCGAAGCAGGCGAACGCGTTCCTGATGACATCCTCCGGGTCGGTTCCGTTCAGTCTCTCGCCGAACATGGTGAGGAACATGGTGAAGTTGATGGGACCCGGTGCTTCGCTCATCATCGCCTCCAAATAGTCGTCCGATGGGTTCTTGCCTGAACACACAGTCCAGAAAAGCCCAGTTGTGATGCTGTCAGACACCCGACGGGACGCTCACTGTCCCGGGCCGACTCACCCAGAGAGGCCAGCATGTCGTGGAGATCCTCCTTGTCGATGAATCCGTCCCGGTTCTGGTCGATCATGTTGAAGGCCTCCTTGAACTCCTGGATCTGAGACTGGTCAAACATGGCGAAGACGTTGGAGGTGGCCCTCTGTGGCCTCTTCTTGGTGGTCTTGCCCTTGGCACGTTTGCTGGACATGGTGATGGTGGTCCGGATCTGGGTGAGATCGATCCAGTGAGAACTACAATCTCGTCAGTAAAAGTGAAATGAAAACCCAAAATAGCAACATTTGGTTGTGATTTTATTTACTGTTTTTATTATTACGGTATTTACTGTGAAATTCCATTTAACTGTATTTAGGCGCAATTAAAATCTTATAAACCGTTTCAAAAAAATCTGAGTCCGGAAAAAAAACCCATCCCAATAACAGTATTGGCTGTTTGAAGAAAAAGTTATTATATGCACAATTATGTACTAATTAATTATGTATTCATTTGTAATTATTGAAAAAAAAAAATTAAATATTGAAATAACACACTTTTAGTTGCATATTATAAAAAAATAATCGTTATAACAGATGGCAAGAAAGAAACACAAGTAGCACCAATACAATCGGATACGTCTGATTTATGCATTTTTTTTTATCTGACCAAATTATAAGTATACCAATCGTTTGAATTTTGAATATATGATATCTATGCAATCTAAATTTAATTATATCTTATATATATTATAATCTGCAATTCTGAGAACAGATCTTTCTAAGCCTATCACTCACAAAAAACAAAAAATATTTTTACTCAACAATAAATTGCACAATTTATCGCATTGTTCTTATGAGAATGAGATCAACGGTGATCAATTATTACAATCAGGACAATAAAAAGACAACACTTGGCCAAAAAGAACACATGGCTATAAATGTTATGCATTGGTTTTTGAATTTTGCCACATGGTTGCAAAAAATGAAAGAAAGAAAAACACCACCAGTTGTTATTTACACTTTTCGAAACCTTGGTGATTGTGCTATGATTGTGAAAATCTGGCCAATAATGCTAATTCTGGTTCAGATTCTGATATATAAGCTACTTTTTTTTTTAGTGAGGCTGTATAATTATAATTGTGTGAAGTGGCCAATAAAATTATTTTATTCTAAAAATTTGATTTTAACCAAATATGGTATTTTTTTTTTAGATTTAGCCTGATAAACATTTGGATGAAAAATCTCGCAGCCTGCAATAATAATTTAATAATTTGTGAAAAATTATTTACACATTCATTAAAAATTTGCTTTTTGTATTGCTTTTTTGTACTAAGCCATCATTTGTACTTATGACATCATTAACCTGGACGTGACATCACTGTGGTGGGAAAACTGACCACGTGAGTGTTTAGGTTTACGTTGAAGCTTTTTTATTATAATGCTGAAATTCCTTTAGCATAAGCAACTAATTATGATAGTAATAACCTGTTATTTGAAGTGTTTAAGCATTTGTTACACAGCTATCAAATGAAAGCCAACTCTAGCATTATTGTCATCAGGTAAGTCGTATATTCACGTTTCACTATTTCTCACATTATTCCTCAGCTCTTGTCAGTGGTTATCATGGGTCTGACCTTTGGCATTTGACCTCAGCAGATTCCTTGCAAAGTAAAATACTGTAAAACAGATTCAATGCCTCGAAGGCAACCTAGACTTTTTCTAAAAAAATAAATATTGTCTTTCTGGCTGTTTGTGTGAGCAGAAACGATCTTTTCCATCAGATTGAGCACATATTTTCTACATACGTCATCAGCTCCATCCAAACCATTCCTCCCCATTTCAGATTGATTTAACGAAGCCTTGAAACTTTATCAAACCACAATAAAACATCAGAACTCACCCTGGTTGCACCTGATGAATTGCGCTGTCAAGTCTTTGTGCCGAAAAGTGAGACAGTAACAGTAAAAAAAGTCTTTTGAGCATCTGCCCCCGTGATGAACTCCTCCCACCTTTCGCTGCCAGCCAATCAAACGCCTCGGTCTTCCTAGACAATGCCCGCCCACAGCAGGGATTTGGCCATATTAGGGTAAAGAATGTGCAGCCCGTTTCTCAGTGCAAAAAAGAACGAGTGACCCAGAGGAATCGACATAAAAAAAACACCAGGAAAAAAAAAAGATAAGCTTCTTTATTTTGAACAAGGCCACTGTCTCTCAGTACTGTACAAAAGGGCAAAACCCACATTTAAACATGCTTTAAAATGATATATAAAAACAAATGTATAACAAGTGTTTAAAATAACATCTACCCACATAGTGTAAGTGTAAATGTACTTATTTCATACTCATTGCATGTAACTAATGATTTATTTTAGCTGCACAGAACCAATATTTATTTAAAATATAAAAATGTGTGGGTTTGGTTCATATTTTAATTTTATATATTATTCGTCCAACACTGAATTAATGTAATGGCGTGAGATAAAGGTACAGTTTTTTTGTTTGTTTTTTAAACTCTGCTCACATTTGTGTCATGCAGGACTTGAAACTGAAATCACAACCAATCTACAGAATACTTTGAGGTTATCAAAGTAAAACAAAGTGAAAGCAAAGAAAAACTGTTAGGCTTAAACTATTACGAGTATTAACGAATCTTTTTCAATCAACGAACTGCGACTGATCAGTAAGGACTGTCCGTTGTAAACGTGATGACGTTTACGTGACGTAATCACGCAGCGTATGTTACGCCGGAAGTGTAAAAGCAAACTAGGAGGAAAGAACTTAAAGTACACTTACTTGCTTTATCGGGTAATGTATGGTTCTTTAGAGTTCCACCTGCTGGAATGTTTCTGTCAACATGTTTTTTGGGGATTTAAGTTTCACTTATTCTGTTTTATTTACACTTTCTTGAATTTATGGGTTGCCGTTAACAACCTACACGCTTTACACTAACCACGGTTTTTTTTATACATTTGTATTGCTTATTTATCTCGCATCAGGAACAAACATTGATCGGACTTTCCTAGGACATCACGCCTGGTGTGATAAAGTTTATTTTCAGGTCAGTTTTAAAGTTACACGAGTGTTGAACTTTAAACCAACATTGTGTTTGTTTATTCTGACGTGTCACGTTTTTCATATTTAAAATAGAAAATCTTTCAAAGTGTGAATTATTATTCAATTCTTATCGTAAATGCTTTTATTGTGTTTTTTTTTTTTTCGTTTTAATTATGTGCGATGTTATACTTTGTGTATATTTGTTAGATATATAAACGATGATTGTAATTGTATACTTTGCCTTTTCTAAGCTGTGTATTATAAGATAACTACAATTTTAACCGTTATACAATTATCTAATAGTATGTTATACTAATATTTGATTATTCAGTCATTTTATTAATGTGATTCTATTTTATCCTATCATAATATGCCTCTTTAATAAAAGCTTACAGTTAACAACAGAGGTTCACTGTTTAAATTCCTGAGGAACATAAAGAAAAAAAAATCCTAAACTAGTTTACTTAAAACAACAGTTAAACAAGTTTTTTCTTGGTTTAACAAATTAAAATTTTCCGTCACCGATGAAAACACGGAAGAACGTCATTTAAATGCAAAATGTACAGGCTGTGCCATTGCATTGATTTTACAGTATTCAATTGTTTTAAATGCATTATTGCATTGCTTATTGTGCTAGATCTCATCATTAAATAATTTTTAAATGGAAAAGGAACGTTGTTTTGTCTATCGAGCTGAAGATTCTTTTCAGAGCACATTTGAAAACAAGAACACGGACGCGACCACATAACAGGAACTATCTGTTAAGTTTGCGGTAGCTTTGGTGAAACACTGCAGGGTTAAACTCGGCCCGTGACTGACGGACGTTTATTGTGCCCTCTGTGATGCCCAATGGCTCAAGCGCTTGGGTGAGAGGGTAAATTTAGAGGCTAGTTTTACATTATCTGACAGAGTTGGATGGATTGCTGGTTAGTTTTCTCTTTCTCACTCACTCACTCACTCACTCACTCACTCACTCACACACACACTCACACACACACACACACACACACACACACACACACACACACACTAACAATACAGCACAATGCTAATGAAAAGAATGGCTGAAGCCGAAACAAACTGACGTTGCTGTTTTGTTTAATTTTGAAAGTTTTAATGTAATTCATAATTTTAGTTTTTTGTATTTTTTTGTGGAGTGTTTTGTCTTTTGTGGCTCAATGTTTTGCTTGTGTGTTCAAGTGCGGTTGAATGTACTGGGTCTCTCTGAAAATCACCAGCATCAACTTCTTTGTTAGTTCTCTCTTGATCACACGGAAAGAGAGAGAATGCAGAGTAACAGAGAAGCGGCTCTCTAATGAGGATGGCTAGTTAGTTTGATCGGTGGTTAACTTGTCTTCAGAATACTTGCTTGGGTTGTTTAATGAATATGATTTTTCTTCTTCATGGCAGTTGATGAGTCGAGGAAACAATCGTTTACAGGACATCATCTGCATCAGCACCATTATTCAATCTGGGTAAGCACCCATTGCTGATATTTAAATAATTTAACGTGTGGGGAAAACATTTCATTATTATTATTATTATTATTATTATTATTATTATTATTATTATTATTATTATTATTATTATTATATTATTATCACTATTATTTAAATATTATATTATTATTATATTATTATTATTATTATTTCGTATTGTTATTATTTATTCATTTATTAATAATAATATATCATTATATTTAGTAAGATATTATTTATTTATATTATACATTTATATTTTACATTTTATATGAACGCAAATATATGCATATCTGCAGTAAGCTTAAATCTATTTGCATTACAAGTATAGAACACAGCACTTGTATATTTCAATGTATCTATATATAGCATATGCAAACAATGCATATAATGTGTGTTACAAAGCAGCATTTATGTAGTGTGTTTGTGTGTGTGTGTGTGTGTGTGTGTGTGTGTGTGTGCGCGTGTGAGTGTTAAATATTTACACATGTACTAAACATATTTACATTTTCTGACAAGAATATGTTTGAAAGAATCTTCACAGATTCTTCTTAGAATTTGCGATTAGACTTGTTAAATCAAAGTAATTTAATAGACTAATGTCGACTGTAAATGTCATACGGCTACAGTTGAGATGTTCTGCACTGTCAGACTTTATCTCTCTGTGCAAAGGTCAGTGTTGTAAGAGTCACAGACGAGATCAGCGGAGGAACTTGGTTTATTTGCTTGTCTTGTCTCAACAGTCTCAGACCATGAATTACGTGGGTCAGCTGGCGGAGACGGTGTTTGTGACCGTCAAGGAGCTTTACCGCGGCCTGAATCCCGCCACACTGACCGGCGGTATCGATGTCATCGTGGTTCGCCAGCCCGATGGCAGTTTCCAGTGTTCGCCGTTTCACGTACGCTTCGGGAAACTGGGGGTGCTGAGGTCCAAGGAGAAAGTGGTAAGAGATCCGATTGATCTTCAAATGATGTGACTTGTATTAAAAATACATTGACGAATGAGAGTTTCATTTGTTGGCGTTTTAAAGATTAGTTTTTTTACAATGTTATTAATCAGTTCCAACTCTCAAATTGCCAACTCACATTTTTTATCAAGTCATTAAATAAGGAAAATAATGTAGGGACATCTCTGCGTAGATGTGATGTTGTTTTGTGTAAAAAAAAAAATAGGTATCACTGTTCTCTTACATGTAAACGTTGGCTTTTGTTCAGACATTTTTTCTGCTTTTATATGTAACTCTTATCATATTTTCCATCCACCTATCCATTTTCTACCGCTTAGTTCATTTCTTTGTCACGGGGAGATGAACCAATGACAGCAACTCTGAGCCAGGAAACAAACTCTGGATTGGTGCTCAAGCATTCACAGAGAGTGACACACAATCATTTTAAGCGTTTTCTTTCTCAGTGATCACAGATTTATTCCCTTTGTTCAACTGACAATTCTGGGTTTTGTCTGTGAAGCTTGTGAACTTCCTGTGTTGGTCACACTCATTTTGAAAACTCAGAATTACTTCTACCATCTCGATTTCATTTTGTTTTTACGAAGGTTTCTAACTTGAATGGAGGGGAGTGACAGACTTGAAGGGAAGCTCAGTGTGTTCTACAAACAAACATTTTTATAATTAAAAAACTTGTAAATAAATTATGTAATTAAAAATGTCATAGCTCGTGAGTGAATCCTCGTGTGCTTCATTATAATTTGTTTGTAAAGTTTTCAAGCAAGTAAAGTAAGACTTTTTGTTATCCGCAGGTGGATATTGAGATCAACGGTGAGCCCGTGGACCTGCACATGAAGCTGGGCGATAACGGAGAAGCCTTTTTTGTGGAGCACAATGACGATTTTGAGGTCGGTTCTGGTTCTGCTTTTCACGAGTGACGTGTGCGCTGTGTTCACAAGGCCTTCCGCTGGTTTCAGACCCGGGTTCCCGCTCACCTTTGCACCTCTCCCATCCCCACCGAGTCTCTAGACATGATGGAGGCATCAGGATCTGCCACACCGACCTTCATGCGCCGCAAGAAGCGACGTCGGAAACGTGCGCGATCAGACCTTCATGAGGAGGTCACGTCATCCTCGGATGAGAAAGAAAGCCTAGATATCGAGGTTCACAAAGAGGAGTCACTTCTAGTAGCAAGGTTTGACGTTTTGTATCAATGAGGACTTTTATTGATTCGATCTAGGTCCATGATTCATCAGACATGACTTTTTTTTGTATTTCCATACACTGGTCAGTTAAATATGGTGAGGGAGAAAAAAATATTGGTTCATCAAGTTGATTCAGGCTCAAACTTATAAACTTGAGGCTAAAAAATGTAAAGTACTGCTTTTGTTTAAATGATGAATTTAGTAAATAACAACCTAAGTACAGTAAATAAAGCATCTTATGAGCTTTCATAGAAAATGTGTTCTTTTGTAATAGTCAACTATTACAAAATAATTGCTTTTAAAAAGTCAAATATCTTATCGTTAATTACCTTCTTTAAAAAACTGTAGAACACAATTTAAATTAAGGTACTTTTTATATTTAAAGTCGCAATAAGAATAAAAGTTTGAGGTTTGAAATCCTGAGCAATGAAAAAGGATTGTTTACAGACAGAGAAACACAAAGATGGCTTCTGCTTCTCAAATGTAAAACATCACTAAAACTTCTCGTTTTTTTTTCTGACCAGCAAGTCAATATACTATTCGCTCTCTGAAGAACCATTTGAAGAGACGTCAGGGGCTCAAGGCAAAGAAGTTCACGCTCACTCTGATGGAGAGTGCTCGGTCAACGAGAGGTAAAGCTGACTCGGGACAATCCTGGTCCTGATGCTGGTCACGAGTGATGCTCAGGGTCTGTCTGTCTGTCTCTCTAGTGTTTTCTACAGCAGATCTTCGTCTCCCAAGAGTGACTCGGAGCTGTGTAAGCCACAAGAACCCACTGGACCTCAGATGCAGTGGAACTGGGGAGCTTTTCCCAAGGTACCTTGCTGCACCAAACACTTGTGCAAATTGCACGAGCATCCAGAAAGATGCCATAATTAACTCAACATTGGTGTTTCCTCTTTATGTGCCTCAGTATGTTTGAGTTACACTGTAAGGCTTTGTTTATACAGTGGTACCTCGATTTACGAACGTCTCTACGTTTTGAGTAGCGCGTCTTCGAGAAAATATTGTCTCATGTTACAAAATGTTCACAATACGACAGGCCAAATGTTGTTGGTCAAACGTGAGAGAGTTCAGCCGTGTAAAACAGTTGTTTAGCCTTCTCGCACGTCAAACAAACAAAGATAAAACACTTGCCGTTACAGATAAGTTCATCAGATTTAAATAAGATTTATTTAGGCGTGTATTGTCACGCGCTGGTGTAACAAACGGTAAATGGAACATAAACAAACGATCGCCATAACCCAAGATTGTAGCAGTACAGAAAGGTAAATAAACCAATTTTAATTCTTTTTTTAGTCACACAGCAGTCAATTGTAACCTATTATAAAAAATTGTTGTATTATAAATGTAGTATATTTAGTATACTATAAATGTAGTTGTAAAAAAAATTGTCTGAATTTACGAGTGCTCATTTACATGTTAATAGTGTCTCTACTTACGAAACTTTCGGCTTACGTATCTGCTCTTGGCACAAATTAATTTTGTAAGTAGAGGCACCGCTGTGTTTAACATCAGGATGTATTCTTAATCACGATTTGTTAAATACATCTACATTTTTGTTGGTTTATTTGTAAGGTATGCCAAGCCCAGAGAGACACAATAGACCCCCCTCAGGACCACTCCTATTTACACACACTGGAACGCCATCGCTCGATGGACACGGAGGTCAGCGACTCGACCCTGCGGCCTGAACCCCAGACTGAGGCGCCCCACTTTGAAGATTTGTCGTTGCGCAACACGGAAGCGGAACTTTCTGTGGGTTTACAGTTCCAAGGAGACTCTTTCCATTTGCGCCAAGAAGAGTTTACGTCAAACACGGGTAGCAGCACGAGCCTCACTGAACCATCATCTGTTTCTAGCCACGCTAGCACTACTAGGACCAGCGAGGAGAAGCGTAGTTATGACGTCAGATCAAGATGCCATGAGTTCACACTCGCCGCCTTCAGCGAGAAGGTGGAGGAGGTGCACATAGAGACACTCTTTGCCCGACTGAAACTCAATGACGAAAGATTAGACGCAAAGTTGGACAATTCAGAGGAGGCGGTGTCTGAGGAAACTCTACTAACCAATCAGAGAGCTGGGAATGACGAAGAGTCCCGGAGCTGTTCAGAAGACCACGAGCAGACGGTTAAAGCCACTGATCCTCAAGACACGGGGAAAGGTAGAGCGCACACTGTCACACGTTTAAATATATTTTAATTCTTTAGGTTTATATTTGCATAATTAGCATTTCCCTGACAATGATGGAAAGGAGCCTTGTAGAACAGGGAATCACTTCAGGACCAGCGTACAGTTAATGACGGCCGTCTGAAGCTCTGAGGACACACTAACTACAGATCCCACAATGCAGTGCTTTAGCTGCCTTCCCTCGTATACTGCATTGTTGTATAGTTTGTAACACAAAGGCACTTTTTCATGTTTTTTTTGCTGTATGTTCGTATTTGATAGGAGGTTTTTTATGGAGGACAAAATATTTCAAATTGTTTGAAGTTTAGTTACTTTTATTTCATCTGCAATAATATTCCTGTTCGTTTGATTTACGTTCACCGGTTTGAAAAACGTGTTTCATAAATGATTGTCCATTCACTAAGTAAAGTGACTTCTGTCCCACGGAATCTTTTGTTTGTGTAGCCGATGATCCCGTGCAGCATCAGCTACTCATGTGATGTGTCTGTGTGTAGACAGGAGAAGTTCTAATCAGGGACTGTCTGATATCTATCTGGACGACCTGTCCACCCTGGACCCAAAAGTCGCTGCTCTTTATTTCCCCAAAAGGTCAGAGGTCAAACTTATGCTTGTTGTTGTTTTTTTAATTATGCAACTATACAGTACTTTTTTAGTTTTTTCTAGTTTTTTTTTTCATTTTGCTTCATTTTGTTACATTTGTAGTAGTCACTCAATGTTTTTACTTTTTTATAAGTAAGTTGTAGCAGACATTATCACTTAATAAAACCTGTAACAGTTTACACTGAGCTTTATTAAGTTAAATCGACAAGGTTTTTAGTGCATAATGCGAAATTATTGTTTTAGTAATTACATTTTAATGTAATGTGTAATTTCTTTAATAAGTTAGCGATTTTCGGCCTGCTTTCATTCGAACTCTACAGATAAGAAGTCAAATGTGATTGATGTGTTTCCCATTCCCTGATCTGTGTTTTGCGGTGTGTTTTGCAGTGAGGTGGAGGCTCCTGAGGTGCGGTCAGCCCATCTGCCCGACTCTGACCGCCTCAGCCCTCACTCACTGGGCAGTGCCAACGCCGACAGCGGCACGGAGTACCTGTCCGACTCCACCAATGACACGCTGGACGTCACCATGTCCCTCTGTGGCAGAGGAGACATCAGCCAGATCAGTAAAGGTACAGCCAGAGGGAAACCAAGAATACAAGCCAGTATTTTCAGTATTTTACATTCATTATTAGTTTATTATGTATATTTTCTTGATGTTTTATATCCACCCATTTCAGTACACCCATTATCAGTACACGCATATCAGTACACCCATTTGTTTTCTCTTCACTGTTTTTACAAAAATCTATCCATCCATATTTAAACAGATGTACTATTTAAGTTCCAATTTACTCTTAAATGACTTCTTAAATTGACATTTAATTTGGTGTTGACATGATCTTTGTCATAAATTGTGTGCTAATAGTCAAACACCATTTAACAAACTTATCAATTTTTAAAGATGTGTGTTTAAAAATGCTTCGCTTTTTTTTTTTTTTTTTGGAAGATAAGTGTTACAACATAAATCAAATCACTTTTATTGTTACATTACCAAATGATACAACAGATGTGGTGCTTGCATTTGATATGTTAAACCTATCAATTTCATATTTTATTTATTATGCCTCTTGAAAAGATTGAGCATTTTTCACACATCTGACGTGGCACTACATCATTATCATTATGAAGTATTGTTGATTTTCATGCTAATAATACTTTGCAGAGAAGTTCATGGAGCATCTCGTGAGGTTTCAAGACTTTGTCGACAACCCTGGGATTATTGAAGATCCAAACCTTGTCATCTGCATCAACTCCAAGTCCGTGTGATCTCATGTTCACGTTTTTTCATACTCACATTGTCATCACTGTGATTCGGCCAGAAAAAGCAATTTCCGTCTTTGCGTTCCAGGTATTATAACTGGGCTGTTGCCGCTCCGATGATCCTCTCAGTTCAAGCGTTCCAGAAGAATCTTCCCAAGGTATTTCTGCTCAGAGTGAACCACTCATCACTCAGCGACATGATTACCGCAGCTGTTTATTTGTCCAGAGCACTATTGAGCAGCTGGTGAAAGACAAGATGCCGAAGAAATCAGGCCGCTGGTGGTTTTCCTGGAGGAGGAAGGACTTAAAAAACATTGAGGTACTTTCTGAATCTGCTCGACCGTGTCTGAGAGATGCTGTCAATCACTGACTTGATCTCTTGTGTCAGAGAGAACAAAAACCCGGTTCAGAAGAGATTCAGTTGGGGGCATCAGCCACTGGAGCCACTGCAAAGTGAGATATACATTTGTTCTGTCTGAAAAACAGGAAACAATCTAAGCTTTGCAACTAAAATGCATGTGTGTGTGTGTGTGTGTGTGTGTGTGTGTGCGCCGCATGCACGCAGGAGTTACGAGGAGTTGTCGAGCGATGAGGAGGGTTTGCTCTCCGCGAGACCACCCGATGAGAGCATGAGCATGACTCAGTGCATCACTCACATGTACCGCAAGTCCCTGCGGCTGACCTCAGATCAGATCGTAAGAGACGATTACCCAGCAGCCACTGCACAGCCTCAGATCAGAATTTTAAAATATAATTAAAATCAGAATTTTATAAATCAAAATATTTCTATCTTTAGATGTTATAAAAAAAGTGTTCATCTGTTTAAAATGTGTTTAATGGCATTTTTATTTTGATATTTCTAAATTTTTTTCAATAGATTTTTCACATAACTTTTTTTTATTAAGTATTAATTTGTTTTCACTATATTAAAAACAAAATAACTTTTAGAAACCAATTATAAAAGAAACGGTCAATTTACAGTGGCCTTGAGGGTCTTGAAAGACGTCTTACAAATGTGATAATTTTTAATATCACGTATTAAATTAGAGGAAAAAACATGTGTATTAAATAATTTTTGACTATCGATCACATCATCAGTCTGAGTAGATTGGTCATCAGGCATTTGATTTCTGCTTTAGGAGAGTCTGAATCTGCGAGAAGGAGCGAATACAGTGGTGTTTAGCGTGACCACCCAGTACCAGGGCACCTGCCGCTGCGAAGCCGCCATTTACCTGTGGAACTACAGCGATAAGATCATCATCTCAGACATCGACGGGACCATTACCAAGTGAGTCATGTCACTTACCCGAGAGTCTGAGAGTTTTGCTGATTCAACCGCTTATGCCACGTCAGGTCGGATGCGCTGGGACACATTTTACCACAGCTGGGCAAAGACTGGACACATCACGGCATCGCCAAACTCTACCACAATATACATCAGTAAGAAACGCACTCACGGAGTCCAGAGGAGGGGGAAATGAGTGAGAAAGTAAGATAAGAGAATGAAAAAAGTCAGTCAGAGAGAGAGAGAGACGATGAGAGCGATGACAGTCGGAAACAGAGAATCAAGAATGACAATTAGAGAGAGAATCAAAAATGACAATCAAAGAGAGAGATGATCAAGATTGACAGTCAAAGAGAGAGAATAAAAAATGATAGTCGGTGAGAGAGACAATGAGAGCGATGACAGTCAGAAAGAGAGACAATCAAGAAAGAGAATAATAATTTCGGAATAATAATAATCAGAAAGAGAATCAAGAATGACAAGGAGAGCGAAAGAGAGACAGAATCAAGAATGACTGTCAGTGAGAAAATAAAAAATGAGAGAGTTGGAGAGAGAATGAGAGCAAGAAAAATAATCAGAGAGAAAGAGTGAATACAGTCAGAAAGAGAGAGAGAGAGAGAAAGAGAGAGAATAAAAAATGACAGAGAAAGAAAGAGAGAGAATCAAGAATGACAATCAGAGAGAAAGAGAATAAGAAATGACAGTCGGGGAGAGAGAGAATGAGAGCAATGACAGTCAGAAAGAGAAAGAGGGAGAGAATAAAAAAAGATAGTCGGGAGAATGGCAGTTACAAAGAGAGAGAGAATGAAAAATGACAATCAGAAAAAATTGATTTTATCTCTATCCTTCTCTCTCTCTCTCTCTCTCTCTCTCTCTCTCTCTCTCTCTCTCTCTCTCTCTCGCTCTCTTTGATTTATTTAGCTCTTGTAGTGCTGAGAGACTAGATGATGGAGTGCATGTTGTTTTTTCCTCTTCTGCTTGTCCCATCACACCCAGTCACATTTCATTTAACTAAAAGTGAATGTTTAAAGTTCATTTAAATCACCACCTCCTCCTTCAGAAACGGCTACAAGTTCCTGTACTGCTCGGCTCGAGCGATCGGGATGGCCGACATCACCAAGGGCTACTTACAGTGGGTGAATGACCGGGGCACCGTTTTACCTAAAGGGCCCGTGTTACTGGCTCCCAGCAGCCTGTTCTCAGCTCTGCACCGGTGAGTCCCTCTACTCCAGCGGGGGGCAACTAGTCAGAGACTAAGAGCCACTGTTTTTTCTGTGTTACTGCAAAGAGCCACATCATACACATTAACATAATCTCATTCCTTAATCTTGTATGCGCACACACACACACACACGCGCGCGCACACAGACGCGCACACAGACCTCTGCTCAGCCAGATGTAATGAAAATAACAACACCAACATGTTAATATTAGTTATTATTCAACAGTAACATGGAGTGCATATTTGACTCATGTCATGTGAAAGCTCCTGAAGAGCCGCATGAGGCTCAAGATGGTGAGCCGGGGTGTAGAGAGTACCAGACAGCCCAACTTGAGTAAAAGTACAGATACTTACTGTTAAAATTACTTACACCAATTTCAAAAAGACTTGAGTAAGTAGCAAAGTATCCAATTTTAAAAGAACGTAAGTATTAAGAAGTATTGTCTTCATACTCAATATAGGCCAAAAAAAGAAATGTGAAAACAAACTATTGTTTTCTAATACAGAAACAATTTAACCTCAGTGTTTGAAAAAGGTAGAACAAAGTAGATCTCAAAAGTCAGTCTCAATCACTTAAGTTTGCAAATAGATATAAATTCTAATTAGTAAATGATATATTATATGTATTAAATAAAGTTATATATTATATAGTAACATTTGTAAAACACATTCTTCCTCTTCTGAGTATTCAAGGTCTATAGTTTGAGTTGCTCCTCAAGTGATTAGGACGGTTTCTCTGAATTACAATTATACAAAGAGATGCAGTGCACTTAAACTACGTATAAATTCAATTAAAATCACATCACAAACTCACAGCCTAATAAATCGATTCCGGCTTGTCGCGCACAATAAAAATGTAACGAGTAACAATAAGTGTCCGTTCAAATGTAGTGGAGTGAAAAGTACTGCTACTCAATCACTAATGCAGTGGAGTAGAGAGTAAAAGTTGCTTACATTTTTTTATAGTCAGTGCAAGTACGAAGTAGCCAAAAACATACTTAAGTAAAGTAACCAAGTACATTTACTCAAGTACCTTACACCCGTGCTCAAGAGCCACGGGTTAGCCACCGCTGCTCTGCTCATTCCCCACCCCGGCCGCTGTTTGTGATGGTTTGAGTGTGTGTGTGTGTTGGCAGAGAGGTGATCGAGAAGAAGCCGGAGGTGTTTAAGATCGCGTGTCTCACTGACATCAGAGATCTCTTCAGTCCTGCCAGGCAGCCCTTCTACGCCGCCTTCGGCAACAGAACCAACGTGAGCTCCGCTCTAGCATCTCCTCTGGCTTCTGTGTGTGTGTAACTCTGGTGTGTGTGTGTGTGTGTGTGTGTGTGTGTGAAGGACGCATATGCGTACAAGCAGGTCGGGGTGCCGGAGACGCACATATTCACTGTCAACCCAAAAGGAGAACTCAAGCAGGAGAAGATCAAAGGAAACAAGTCCACGTGAGTTACACCATACTGACCGCTGTGTGTTTGTGTGATGACACTGCCACTCATCTCTGTGTGTGTGTGTGTGTTGGTCAGCTACTCTCACCTCAGCGAACTTGTGGACCATTTCTTCCCCTTCCTCTGCAACGATCGTAACGCAACGTTCCACTGTCCCGAATTCAGTCATTTCTCCTACTGGAGGGAGCCGTTACCTCCACTGGACCTCTCTGTCCTGAACTAGACACCACTGACCAATCAGAGTGTTTCATCAGGGTGACCTCATCAGCATGGCATCATCACAGGGACCGCATCAGTGACATCATCAGAGTGATATCACCATAGGGACCACTTGAAGTCAGAGTGACACTAGGACAGTCGATATTTTCAAGCACGACTGTAAGATTTGCAATTTTTATCTGAAAAAGATTTTATATTTCAGACTTGCATTTTTTATTTATTCACTGCGTTCAAATGTTTGTAAAATAGAGACGGTTTATATCCATTTGGCTTTTAGTTGATGTTTTTAATTTTTTTTTTATAATGAAAAGATTTATAGTAATAAATATCAATGTGCAAACTTTTGGTCTTATTTGAAGTGTAAAAAAATACATTATTCAGACCACATACTGAACTCACTCTTGCATTAAATCATTCCATTTCAAAAGCAATAAATGGAACTACTGTAAGTGGAATATAATTTATCGAAATATTTTTTATGACGAAACATTTTAATGAGGAACTTTTTATAGAATTAATAATGTCTTCATTTCTGTACGAACGTCTACGTTTATAATATACTCATATGGAATATTAAATGTTCATACATTTGAATGATTTTGTGAACGCATAAATGTGTTAAAAACGTCAAAAAGTGATTGAGCGGCTCATTTTGACATCTTCCGCCTCATTTAGGACCCCAGGCGATCAGGGAAGATTTCATAGGTATTCTCTTTGTTGCCTGATTAGAATGATAAAGAACACTTTTCGTCATATTTCACTGATCATTTTACTTTCATTTATTTTGAATGTTGTTTAAATCTCTTAAGTCTGTGCTGGCGAGCCATTTATCTGGATGTATAAATTAACGTGTGTAAACAGACAGGTCAGAGTCTAAAGCTTTGTCACGTTGCTCGTTTTAACATTTCCTTTTTTAAGTGTCGGTCGGTTTGTTGAGAATCTGATGAACTACAACTAGTGTGTTTCCTAAAAAGCAGCGTGTATGCTACGACTCGACGTCACGTGACAGGCAGAGCCGCTGGATTCGTGGCGTTCACGATGCGCGTGTCCGTGAAACAGGAAAACGTCAGTGGCGCGAGCGGGGCGAGAGCGTGCGCGGACAGTGGACGTTAAACAATGACACGTTGAGTGATGTGGCGATTTGAAACTTTAAACAACGTGCTTTCTTTAGGTTTCACTGACAGAGTAAGTGCATTTTTATTTCGGTGTGACGAAATAATTCTGAAAACGTTGGTTAAAGTGAGTTGTGGTTTAGTGCTAGAAATAAACGGACCTTTTAGATATAAATTGCGTGGCGGGATTATTTACCTCAGGTAAATTCAAACAAATTGATACGATTCGCGTTGTGTTGTTATAAGTTGCACTTTAATGTATACGTGTTGTAATGTTTTGCTGTGTAATATAAAGAATGTTTAGTCTTTAAAGCAAAATCCTCAACGTTTTTGTAAACACATGTCAAACTAAAACAATAAAAGTAAAAACAAAACATTCACAGTGTTTTAGACGTTTTTAGAAAACGTATTTTAATAACCAAAGCAACCATATGTTTTTAACGAAAACAATGTTATTCTTTATTTGTACAAATGTAAACAAAAGTACATTTGTAATATTGGTGTCTATTTGTCTGTCTGCGTGTACAAATGAACCTTTGTTTCAAATGAAGGACGCTTGTAGAAATATATTTGATCAATATTGTCACATTTAAATTTTTATTGTCAAGCAATATTTTTCTCATTTCATTTTTCATTTCTCATGTCATCTTGCTTTACAAAACAACAACCTTCCAACACCAATGAAAATTGGCCTTTATAAAATGATTCTGTGAATACCAGAAGTCTAATGACTGTATCTAAAACTGGCTCTTCCTCTTCTTCTCGTAGACTCATCATGGCTCAGGACTCATCCAAGCCAAGTTCCGAACTCATCTGTTCCGTCTGTTCCCGTCTCTTCCACGACCCCGTCACACTTCCATGTGCTCACAGCTTCTGTCTGACTTGTCTGGAATCACCTGATGGACCTTCATCTTCTGCATCTGACCAAGAGCTGAGCTGCCCGGTTTGTGGAGAGCAGCATCTCATCCCCGAGTCCTTTCCCAGGAACCTCAAGCTAAAGAAAAGCGTGGAGGACTTCCTGGAACACGCCGTCAGCCGGGATCTTCAGGTAAGCACGGAGGACAATCAGTCCACGCCTTCTGAGTCCACCACGGACCCTCGGGTGGAAGTGAACGACCATGACTCCAGGCTGCGTAGGGTCAGAACAAGTCTTCAAGAAAAGCTTGAGATGGTGGACGATCTGGTGGCCAAAGCCAAGCTCAAAGAGGTGGCGGTCGAGACTGCCAATGCCAGCATGAGGGAAGAGGTCAGCAGTGTGCTGGAGGAGATGAAGGAGCTGGTGAAGATCCACAGCACCACTGCTGTTAAGCTCCTGGAGGTTCTGTTGAAGTCAAGAGAAGACGCCTCACAGAACAGGCTGCACGTCCTTTCAGACCTCCAGGACCAGCTGAAGGCCACTGAAGTCCAGCTTGGCGCGATGGAGGAAGATGGTGAACTCGTGTGTTTGACTGACCTGGAGAGCCGAGTGTCAGAATTGAGCGTGGCACATCTGGAAGACTCAAGCGACGTGGACTTCTTCAGACATCTCAAACAGGTCTGCACTGAAGTCGAGCAGCACAGCGCACAACTCCGTCAGGGCCTGGCATCATCTCAGCGAGCTCTGCGGGTCCTCCTCAACCCTTCTGAAATGACCTTTGACCCCAACACCATCCACCCGAACCTGGTTCTGTCTGAAGATCTGAAAACCGTGTCTTTCAGTGCGACCAAGCAGCAGTATCCTGCTTCCCCACAGAGGTTCACCAGCTTCTTCCAGGCCCTGAGCGCCCAGAGCTTCAGCAGTGGAGAGCATCTCTGGAGCTTTCGGGCTGAAGGTTGCTCCTGGGTCTTGGCTGCGTGTCACGACGGCCTGCCACGCTCGGGTTCCACCAGTGGCCTGGAGAGCAGCGGCGATTCCTGGTGCCTCATGTACTGCGACAATCTTCTGAGGGCCTATGAAAACGGTCGTGACACTAATCTGAGGAGAACTCCGTCCGTGAAGGTGGTGGAGATGCACCTCAGCTTCAGCCACGGCACTTTAGCGTTTTACAGCGTCAGTGAGGTGAGCGGAGAGAAGACGCTTCTGCACAGCTTCAGCTCCACCTTCTCTCGGCCCGTGTTCCTGGCTGTGAGGATGATGACGGGTCGACCCAAGGCTCACATCACCCTCAGCTAGTGGTTCGGAGATTCTCTTCACGGTTTGTTTCGAGTGAAAACACGTTCTGAGGAATCACACTGGCTCGTCTAGTCGGTTTAATGCACATTTTTGCCCATTTCTGCTCTTCAGAGTCTTCCTGCTCGTTTTTGTTTTACTATAGTAATCTTTTTAATGATTGAAAATTCTTGTTTTTTTTATTTCCTTGGGTTCATGGTTTAAACAAAATAAAATCCACACAATGTTTTTTTTTTTTTTTTTTTTTCGTTTTTTCCATTTTTTTTTTTTTAAGAAAATGCACTTTGTTGTTTACATGCAAATGTTAAGAGAACCACATTGTTTGTTTAAAAAAAATACATTTTTTGCATAAAATGTGTCGGGAATGTTTTTGGGATAACCAATGGAATGTGAATGCTGATGAAAACAAGACAGTTATTTAAAATGCTAATTTATCAACAGGATTTAAAGGGTTTTCCACTTTTGCATTGCACTTAATTAACGGTAAATCTGATACTTTTCACCACCGTTGTTCTTGTTTTAAATAAATAAAAGAAATACCTGCAAAGAACCCTGTCTAAACGGGAAGACCTTTGTTTTAAAATGTTGTCATCATCTACAAACAAGACAGTTTGAGTTGTGAAGAGTTTATGCAGCTCTCTCTTTATTTAAGACAAATTCTATTTCTTCACAACTCTAGAACCAACAATCATGGGTAAAAGCAACAATATTCAATCAGTTCAGTTATAAAATGTCACGATTTCAATATTTCCTACAATTATATACAAAAATAGAGCTAAAACGTGATGAGATGATTCAATCCAGCACAAACTTCTTCAGTCTCATGATCTCACCTCTCACATTCGCTCTTTGACCTCAGGAGGCATCGACTCCATCAGACTCTCCTCCACGATCAGGCCGGACCGTTTCAGACAGACGCAGTTGAGAAGCTCCACAGGTAAAGACTCCAGACGGTTCCCTTTCAGCTCCAGCCGGACCAGCTGGGTCAGGCTCCCAATCCTGGGAGACAACACGCCAATGCTGTTGTTCCCCAGCAGGAGGACCTTCAGCCTCTTGCAGGAGAACAGCTCCTCCGGAAGAGACTCCAGGGAGTTGAAGGCCACCGAGAGGAACTGGAGAGCCTGCAGGACGTTGATCTCGGCCGGGAGAGAGCTCAGCTGGTTGTGCGACAGGTCCAGGTGACGCAGACGTGTGCAGAAGCAGAGCCGAGGAGGAACCCTGCAGATGCCGTTCCAGCTGACGTCCAGAGTCTCCAGGGCGCGGAGTTTCTCCACATGCTCCGGGATGTAGGAGATGGAGTTGTGACAGAGCCTGAGGGTCGTCAGGCGGCGACAGTGCTGCAGACTCAGGATCTCCTCCACTGTGCTCAGCATGTTCTCCCTGAGGTCCAGCTCCTGCAGGTTGGAAAGGCTGAAGACGGCACTGGGGATTCGCTCCAGTCTGCAGGACGTCAACTCCAGCGTGGTGAGGTTCACCAGCTTCTTCACCACGTTGAACACCTGGAGCCTGGTGCCTTCGTTGTGGACTCGGAGTCGCAGAACCTGGGTAGACACGTCAACCAGACTAGGAGGAATCTTGGCTAGGTTGCAGCGGAGCGTCAGCACTCGCAGGTTCCTCAGCTCTCGTAGACTGTCCAGGCTGGGGCTTCGGGAGCCTTCGCTGCTCAGAGGACCACTGAGGTGAAGCTCCTCCAGACTGTGTAAGGTGTACATCCACAGAGGAACCTGCTCAAGGGCCTCAAAGGTCAGACGCAGAACCTTCAGGTGCTCCCGGAGATGATTCAGGGCTCCTAGCTGGAGTTTGGCTGGAGTGTTGACGAGGGACATCTCCTGCAAGGCCGTGAGTTGCCTCACGCTGTTGGGAATGGTGACGTTGCTTACAAGTTCCAGCTTGAGAGCTTCCACCTCAGGAACCTCAAACACCGTGTCCGGGAGACCAGGAAGCATGTGGAGATGGAGCTCGGACCGCTCGCTCACGCCGCGTGTCATCCGAGCGCGGAGCTTCTCAGTGGTCCACTCGTGGTTGAGGTTCACCTGTCTCAACTGGCTCTCGCTCACCTCGGAGAGAAAGACAGCGAAGCGCTTGGCGTACAGAGCGTCGTACTGGTCGCTGAGGTGCAGGAGAAAGGCAAAGTCGTTCTTAACGTCTGGAATATCGTCAATCCCGGTCTCCAAGCGAACAGAGTCGAAGGAATATTCCTTGAGAGGCCGATGGAAGAGCCAGAAGAGCGAGTAGATGCACAAGATTCCGTACACTCCTACGCAGCAGATGTAGCAGTACGCCAGCTTAGCGAAGAGATGAGCTTTGTTGTGGTTACAGCAGAAGGAGCCGAAGCCCGTCAGGTCCTGAGGAACGGAGCACAGCACCACGATCTGGATGTTCGGAACCAGCGCCACACTGTAGACGGTGATGAGGAGGAACTTGAAAACCTTCAGCGCGGTCTGCAGCACGTACATCAGATGGAGAAGGTCTGCCTCCTCCACATGAGTTCGGAACTTCTTGACCTTCTCAAACAAGGCCTTGGCCTGCTCGCCTTCTTTCTTATCCAGCAGCGATGCCACCGACTGCGGATCTGCTGGTTTCTGATCGGAATTGCACTTTGGAGAAGATCTGAGGAGAGACACCGCGTCGTCGCCATCACCGTCAGTCCTGGTGTTCTTTCTCCACGTGACCATGCGCTCCTCTCGTCTCTCTTCAGACACCTCGCTGATGGCTCTCGTGGTCCAGGGCGAGTCAAAGCACTTCCCCAGGATCACCACGAACAGCTCGATCTTGGAGGACGTCCCGGGGAACTTGAACCAGAAGCTGCTGGCCACCATGAAGACCATGCTGTGGATGAGCACCAGGTAGGGGAAGTATTTTCCGTACCAGTGCACGGCGCGCTCGTAGCAGAAGTGGTTGACGAACTCGTACTGGTGAATGTCCAGGCCGTTCTTCTGGCCGAACACCTCCACGATGTTGGGACTGACTGGTTTGGTGATGGCAAACTCCCACAGACTCTGGTTTTCGTTGAGCTGCCGCAGGTGACCGCAGTCTCGCTCTCCTCCGCCGGTCAGGTCTGTGAACCGGTTGGGCAAGCAGGAGATCTTCTCTTGTGTTAACTAAAAAACAGAAGACGACTGAATGACTTGGTCGAGGAGGAATGTGAAATATTGACTAGCTTCTTGTAGAAGTCACTGACTGCCAGAGGTGTAAAGAGTACCTGAAAAATATACTTGGAGTAAAAGTACCTTACTGTAAAAATTACAAGTTACTAGTTGCAAGAAGACTTGAGTAAAAGTCGTAAAATGTCCAATTTTTAAACAATTTAAGCATTTTACAAACTTCAATGTTTCAAAATGGCAGAACAAAGTAGCCAAAAAATTCAACAGCTAATTCACGTTATATTAACTACACATTGTAATTGTGTGTACAAAAAACGTACACACAATTACATTGTAACGAGTAATGTTAAGTGTCCATTCAAATGTAGTGAAGTAAAGAGTACAGATACTTAATCACAAATATAGTAGAGAGTAAATTTTGCTCATGTTTTTGATACTCACTACATGTAGAAAGTTGCAAAAGACTCAAGTAAAGTAACGAAAACAGTATTGAGTATTGTGAAAAGAGTATTCAAGTACTTTACGCTGATTGCTGCAGCACTTAACGCTATTAGTGGTACATTTGGAAAAGCAAATGACAAGAAGCTTTCACTGCACTGGGTGAAACAGAAGCGTGACGTTCTTCCTCTCAGTCGTCTCCTACTCTGGGAAACAACTCACACAATGACTGATCCTGAGGAACAAAGTGCACGACACAAAGTGCTGTCGTCACCTTTATCGTGTTTACCTGGCCGTAAATCACACATTTGTTCCTCCGCACTTCCTCCTAATCATGTGTGCGCAGCTTCATCCCAAGCGGCCGGGATTGGCATTCTCAGGGAGTCGAACCCTGGACTTTGTGGTTGCGAGCTCTAACTAACCGAGTCACGGTCCATTGGCCTATATGGACACGTTAATGAACTTCAGCTTCTTGTGAGTGACCGGCGGTCGGATCTACCTGGACGGTGCAGCCGAAAACTCCGATCATCAGCATCGCGATGCCGAGATACTCTGAGAGCACGTCCCACCACGGCTTCAGCACCCGAAACTGAGGGTTCTGCTCTGACGTGATGTTCCGGAACTCGTTGACGGGAATCATCTTCACACCTGCCGCGCGTGACGAACGGAGACGGAGAAAGTGCGGAGAGAGAGAGAGACTCGAATGTCGGAACTCACCGGCGCCGCCAAATGAGGCGTTTCCCGCCGCGGAGTTTCAGGTTTCCCTGCGACAGGTTCAGTCCCCGCCCACATTCACCTGAGCGTCAAAAGCCGTCAGTGTCATCACTTCATTATTACTCCTCCAGTCTGCGGTTTATGAGGTGACATTTTAATTTTATAAACAAACGGCACTTTTACGATACTACATATTTGAGCATATTTATATTTTGTAGTTGAGAGACGTTTCTTAATGCAAAGCAATAATCAATTAAATTCTGAAACCAGACAAGGGCAATGTAGTCACGTGACTGTACAGCCCATTACGTCAACGCACGCGTGATTGTTTACAAAGGTGATTTTATTATATTTCTGTGATTTATTCTGTCGGGTTTTGCATTTTGAAACGGTGTTCACAGGATTTAATTTTTCACAATTTACCCTCCAAAAACCGTTGATGTTCTGCTCAGGTGTCGGTTGATGTGGCGTTTTTTTCCCCAGAGTCCCGACTTGCATGTATTTTAAAAAATTCAGCGAGTTTTGTCAATTTGTTTTTTATTTGGGAATCAGCTTCAAAGCTTCACAATTTATCTGAAGTACTTACAACTGCGTGTTGTTTAACCGTCTGGTTAGATCATAAAAGGCTACAATAATTACATCTTACCGTCTTGTGTTTGAAACCTGTTTCCCACCTTTTCGCAGGAGCATAAACGCTTAAATTCAAAAGTGGAGTATGCATGGTACAATGAAGATATTTGGTATGCGTAAATCACGTAAATGGCACCTCATAAACCGCAGACTCGATAAGTAATAAAGTGATGACAGTTTATTTTACTTCACACTTGGATCTATATACTACTACGGAGCCCCTGAAGGGACATGAGAGAACATAATACTAAGACAATTTGTTAATGTCTTAGTGCCTCATGACAAAGTATTTCTTTACATTTTTTATGTCTAAGTATTGTCTTGACAAACATATTGCCATGTCTTAGAAATGACGTTCATTTTTTTACGTTTTAGTATAGCCTTGTCTTCGTAATAAACCATATTCGATGAACATATTACAAACGTTCCTGAAAACAGGTCTTTATGACTATCCAACGGCGTGTTTTGTCGCCCCCGTGTGGCGGTGAAAGACTACGACACAACCGTACAATAACTTTGTTTTAATACACAATCTTTATACAATTGTACGCAAGATGCATTAAATGTACAAAGCGGAACTTAAATATCCCCTTACCATTATCTTAAGCATTGAAGAAAAAAAAAAAAAGCCTCCCTTTTGACAAAAAGTGTCTGATTTGTGAAGCTCCCAAAAGTGTCTGTCCACCTCCAGAACGACTCGAAATAAATTACGTAGAAAACATGCAAGAGTTTCTGCAAATCCAGCGTAGAAAAGTCCCGGGGGAGCTTCATCACCGCGGCGATCGGCACAACACTGATGAACATCAACAGCGCTCCATGTCAGAAGTGACACGCCTGGCACTAAGCACACACTGACCCGTCATGGCACTACACTTGACCTGTGCTGACCAGTTAGTTCTGTTACTAACCAGCAGCGGTGGAAGAGAGACACACTGATCTCACTCGCTTCACAGATCATTTACCCAGCACTCGTGACAAAGACAGAAGTGAGATGAAAGAAACGATGAAAATGAGACGATAAGAATGAGAGAGGAAGTTAATAAGAGGAAAATAGAGAGAAAGTGTAAGAATGGGAAAAAGATGTATCACAGAGATGGTAGGAAAATGAGAATGACAGAGAGAGAGAGAGAGAGAGAGAGAGAGAGAGAGAGAGAGAGAGAGAGAGAGAGAGAGAGAGAGAGAGAGAGAGAGAGCGAGTGAGAGAGAGATGAATCAGAGAAATGAATCAGAAATTGAGAAATTTGTAAAAAATAACAAAAAGAAAGAAAGAAAGAAAGAAAGAAATTCGAAACTCAAAACAGGGAGAAAGAGATAAGAAAAAAGAAAACAAAAAGCAAGATGGAAAAAAATAGATATTAATTGAAAGTGCGACAGTGAGATACTGAGAGAAACTAATGACAATGGGAGAGAGAAAGACGAACAGAGAGAGAGAGAAATAGAAAGAGAAAGGGGGAGAAAGAGAGACCATGGCAGAAAGACAGAGACATGAAGAGAGAGAGAGAGAGCGAGAGACTAGCACTTCTGGCAGGGACTGTTAATCTGACAGGGCTCCATGGTGACGGCGACGCCCACTCCGCTGCGGCCGGACCTCATCCTCGTCACTTCTGTCCACGATTCAGTTTCAGGGTCAAAACACTCCACACTGTCCAGAAACGTGTTTCCATCGTATCCACCTGCACACACACACACACACACACACGTTTAGAGCCGCTGTAGAAGTGTGTGTGTGTGTGTGTGTGTGTGTGTGTGGTACCGAGAATTTATTTGTTTGATTTTTTACGCCATCTTTAGCTTCAATGGCTATATTAATGGCAACATGGTATTTGACAATTTTACTCTTTAGAAATCAATACATCTCCATCACAGTTGATGAATAGCAATAAATACACAACTTTTCAAAATGACTTCAACAAATTAGATACAATCTTTCATGCTGATTTCTGATAAAAAAAAAAAAAATTGTAAAATCTTTTGTGGTAAAACGTTCTTAAAAACATCTGTTAAAACATTTTCTGAACAAAACCGTCGTCTAACATCACACAATCGATCACAGTCAATTAGAATACGCTTCACAGACAGTATATTCCCACATGGATCACGACATGGTTTTTGTTGTGGTACCGAGGACGTAGATGCGTCCGTGGTGTGTGGTGACGCCGAGCGCGCTGCGGCGGTGCCTCATGGACGCCGTGATGCTCCAGCGGTCCGTCTCCACGTCGTAGCGCTCCACCGAGTTCAGCTGGTTGGTGCCGTCGTACCCGCCCATCACGAAGATGCTGTTCCCCAGAGCGCACACGCCTGCACACACACACACACACACACACACACTCGGCCTAAAGCTGCTGCTTCTCCTGTAATCAGGAGTGTGTTTACACGTAAAGTTTGTGTTCTATTGTGGCAAAGCAAAGTCAGAACAATATTAGGATAATGTTGTGTTGGTCCAATGGAAGCTTGTGTTTACTAAAGTGATAAACAACAACATGTGAAAGACTTATGTAATAGAATCATATAGCTTATCACCTCAAATCAAACAAACTCTACAGATATACAGAGTTGTAAAGAGTACCAGACAACTATACTTAAGTAAAAGTACAGATACGTACTGTATAAGTTACTCCAATACAAGTAAAAAGTCACCACTATAAAAACGGTTTGAGTCAAAGTAGCAAAGCATCGAATTTTTAAAGAATTTAATTGAATTGAAAGAAATACAAGGAAATGTGAAAGTTTTTTTTTTATGAAGTTTTATTTTCTAATACAGAAACTAATCCATGTTTCAAAAATGGTAAAACTAATTAAATAAAGAACAAAAAGTCAGTCTCAATCAAACTCGAATGTGCAAAATAAATAAAATTAAAAATAATAATAAAAATAGAATCCTGGTAAATATTCACGTCTCTAAGTCGCGTTCATGTGGTTTCTAATTCACAATTAGCTTCCTGTATCGGCAGCAGACGACAAATGGCAAAATCGCCTCATTCGCCCAAGAAATGAACAAAAAAAATTGATTATGGTTTGTCGCGCACAATCAAAATGTAACGAGTAACATAAGTGTACATTCAAATGTAGTGGAGTGAAAAGTACTGCTACTCAATCGGAAATGCAGTGGAGTAGAGAGTAAAAGTTGCTAATATTTTTGACACTCAGTACAAGTACGAAGTAGCCAAAAACATACTTAAGTAAAGTAACAAAGTACATTTACTCAAGTACCTTACACCCCTGCAGATATAAAACACTGAAGTAGCTGTGAATCAACATTACACACGCATGTTAAAGCCTTTTAGCGTGTGATGTTTTAGTCTGTGTTTTATACGCATGACGTGACGTGCGATTAACTCACCCGCTGAAGCTGATTGGCCGAAGTTTATCTTCACTTCTTATTATTATTACGTTTTTCTCCCTAATACACTTTGTGATATTGTCTTTGGAATGGAATCTGCGTTTGAGTTTTATTCGTTTCACATTTTAAACGATTCACATTTAGGTTTTTCTTAGTTTTTCTGGCACTAGCTTCATGTTGGGGGCGGCCCTAACTCTGATTGGCTGGTGAGAATGTGATTGGCAGCTGCTTGTCATTTTGGTCGACCCACACCGTGATTCCTCATGTTTACGTTAGGAACACACACACCTGCACGCGTCACATGATGTCACACACACACACACACACACACACACACACACACACACACACGACGCGTCTCACCTGCACCACTGCGGACCGTGTTCATGGAGGAGATGCTCCTCCACTCGTCTTTCTCAGGGTTGTAACACTCGGTGGAGCTGAGGCGGTGAGTCCCGTCGAACCCGCCGACCGCGTACAGCAAGCGATTGATCACGGCCACGCCCACCCCGATACGCCGCGTCAGCATCGCCGCCACCAGGTGCCAGGAGTCCCTCTCCGGGTCGTACCTGCAACAACAGTGACATCACGGCTGTTATTCAGTCACGTGACCATACAAAATGTGATGCCATAAATTGCCAGGCAAGTAATTTCACAAAAAATGTGAATTGTCAATAATATAAAAAATTCATTAAGCGCAGACATTAAACACTATTTATAGACAGAGACAAGTCTTCCAGTAACTTGCAAAGAACGGTAGAATCATTTTGGCATAAAAACTCTAAAAACCCCACATTTTGCATCACAAGTTGCAATGCAGAACACACCATGGCATAACATAACATGTAGAATAAAAACCATATTTATTGAAAGTGTCCAGTCAATTATTGTCTAGAACTAGTGAAGGACGTGAGGTTCTTTCCCTTCATGCCGCTGGTGAGACTCACATCATCTGAATGAGTTTTACTGCAGTAATCAGCTGCTTTACTCTCATATTTCTGCTCTACTGCAGCGAGAGTGAATCGTTTCAGTAGTAATGTAATACACGTGTATTAGACACATTAGATTAAACTCACATGTGCTACTAATGACAGTTTGAAAAAAAAAAAAAAAAAAAATCGGTATTATTTTACAAACACATTTTATTTTTTAATTGTTTTTTTTTAAAGCTTTAGTTTAACTAAGCTCAACTCGAGCTGCTCAAGCCGGCACGAAAATCTGGACGCTCGTGCCCGAATCCTTTAAAATATTTGGATTCCACACTGTAGCAAAGATGGCGCCAAATTCTCGCGATATCACAATACGCAATCGCATCTCGCGAGATATCGTACCACGAGATATGGCCACACCCCTAGTGACCAGAGCCACACCCACCTCTCCACGCTGTTGTGATGGACGCATCCGTGCGAGCCGCCCACGGCGTAGATCATCCCGTCGATGACGCCCACGCCGATGCGGTTGCGTGGCACGCTCATGGGGGCGCAGGGCAGCCAGCAGTTGTTCATGGGGTTGTAGCAGTCCAGCGTGTTGGAGTCCATGTTCCCGTCGGGGGCGTTGTTCCGGCCGCCCACCGCGTACAGCAGGCCGCTGATCACGCAGGCCGCCAGACCGCTGCGCGGGACCTGCAGGTCGGCCAGACGCAGCCACTCGCCCGTGCAGGGGTTAAACGCCTCCAGGAAGCTGAGCGACTGCCGGAAGTATCCGCCGGCCGTGTAGATGAGCTGCGGGACCTTGGGCGTGCGGCACGGCACCAGCTTGGTGGGTTTGTGCAGCGTGAGGTCCTGGAAGATCTGCGCCAGGTAGTCTTTGCTCTGAGCGTCCCACTCAAAGTGCTCCAGCTGCCGCTGCAGGAAGTGAGGCGTGAGCGAGTGGCAGCGCACCGCCTGCAGCAGCGCCTGCACGTACGGACGGCGGTTCTCGCGGTCGTACTGGACCCAGGCCACACACGCGTGGAACACCTCAGACTCGCAGCGCACGTTCAGCTCGTCGCGGCTGATCAGGGTCACTAGCTGACAGTGAGACAGGTTGAAAAACTCCTCCTGCGTCGCCACCTGACAGACAGAGAGGTAAAGAAAATACGCTTTAAAATGCCTTAAACGTTTAATATTAAACGAGCTTATTACATTTTCAGTGTGTTTAATCAAACAGATTTTGGAGAACTAAAACCAGTCTGTGGCGATGTCTAAACTTCTTGTTTAAAGACTAATATGGAGATGTTTGTCTGAATTACAGTCTGGTGATCCAGTCTCTATATTTCTTTCTAGCTTGATCTTTCTGAGCGGAACTCTTTGTTGCGTTTTTCAGTCTTGATTTTCCATCTATCTTTTGAATGAATAAATAAACTAAAAACTGAGGAGCGCGAACTGAGACAAAAGCTTGAGAGATCAGAAGGAAACGGTTGCAGAGTTTGATCTTGGGGTCTGTGCCACTCCTCTGTGATTTTGAAATTAACTTTAATCATCGTGCCGTGTGTTTTATCTCTATAAATTACATGTGTGTGTGAGAGCGAGAAAGTGTGTTGGAGAGAGAAAAAGAGAGTGCGTGTGTAAGAGAGAGAGAGAGAGGGTGTGGGTGAGAGAGACAGAGAGAGAGTGTGTGTGTGTGTGTGTGTGTGTGTGTGT
>CM051495.1:30078790-30118758 GCA_028031935.1 Paedocypris micromegethes | reverse complement strand
GTGAGTGAGTGAGTGAGTGAGAGTGTGAGAGAGAGAGAGAGAGAGAGAGAGAGAGAGATAGATAACTAGAGGGAAAATAGTTAGTGTGTGACAAAGAGAGAGCAAGTTACACAACTGGTGGAAAAGGTTAGAGAATGTGTTCGTGCAATAGAGAGCAAGAGATTAAAATTTGTGAGTGTGAGAGACAAAGTATAGAGGAAAATGTGAGCGAGTGTGTGCGAAAGAGCATGAGGAAATAATATTACAAGATGAAAAAATATTGTGTGAAGGACAAGAGTAAAAAATAAAAAGGAAAAGAGGAATAGAGCGAGAGTACAGTACAGTGTGTATATTTTGTCAATTGCATATTTCTTGATTTTCTGTGTTTCTCGCCTTCAACATTTTGTACCATACTTTAATATATTGTAGTTATTTATTTTGTTTATTCAGTGTGTATATTTTACCCTATCACGTCTTTCTTTAGCACCAAATGGAGTAGCGATAATAATTTCATTGTAACCCTGTGATACAATGACAATAAAAGCATTCTATTCTAGAGTGAGAGTGTTACAGTACGGTAGAGAGATGCAGTACAATAAAGACATACAGTACAGTATGAAGAGTGCTACAGTACAGAGAGAGAGATACAGTATAGTGAGAGAGAAAGAGATACAGTACAGTACAGAGAGAGTCACAGTACAGTGAGAGAAATAGTTACAGTACATTACAGAGAGAGTTACAGTACAGTGAGAGAGAAATAGTTACAGTACATTACAGAGAGAGTTACAGTACAGTGAGAGAGAAATAGTTACAGTACAGAGAGAGTTACAGTACAGTGAGAGAGAAATAGTTACAGTACAGTACAGAGAGAGTTACAGTACAGTGAGAGAGAAATAGTTACAGTACAGTGAAAGAAATAGTTACAATACAGTACAGAGAGTTACAGTACAGTCAGAGAATGAGATACAGTACAGAGAGAAAGAGATACAGTACAGTGAGAGAGATAGACAGTATGGTACAGAGAGAGTTACAGTACCGTGAGAGAGAAATAGTTACAGTACAGTGAGAGAAATAGTTACAGTACAGTGAGAGAGAAATAGTTACAGTACAGTGAGAGAGAAAAAGTTACAGTACAGTGAGAGAAATAGTTACAGTACAGTGAGAGAGAAATAGTTACAGTACAGTGAGAGAGAGAGAGAAATAGTTACAGTACAGTGAGAGAGAAATAGTTACAGTACAGTGAGAGAAATAAATAGTTACAGTACAGTGAGAGAGAAATAGTTACAGTACAGTGAGAGAAATAGTTACAGTACATTGAGAGAAAAGGTTACAGTACAGTGAGAGAGAAATAGTTACAGTACAGTGAGTTACAGTACAGTACAGAGAATGAGATACAGTACAGAGAGAAAGAGATACAGTACAGTGAGAGAGATAGACAGTATGGTACAGAGAGTTACAGTACCGTGAGAGAGAAAGAGATACAGTACAGCGAGTTACAGTACAGTGAGAGAAAGAGATACAGTACAGCGAGTTACAGTACAGTGAGAGAGATAGACAGTACGGTACAGAGAGAGAGAGAGAGATTGTGTATAGTGCTTGTGAGTTGGTTGTTTTATTCACTCATTGATCAGAAGATCAGGACTCGATCCTCCTGAAGCCTCTCGACTCAGACCCTCACGTTCTGCTGAGAGACACAATCATGAGCGGAGTGAACACACAACCCAACGCCTGCTTGAAATTCACTCACAAGGTGCGAGAACCCGAGTGTGTCTGTGCTGCTCTACCCAGGATGCACCTGGAGAGGCAGAGGGAGGATGCCAGGACCAGCTGCTTCCTGTCCCACTTCCTGCTGCAGGACTCGAGGACGAGCTTTCTGAGACCGCTGGCCAGTGTCCAGATGTGTGTGTGTGTGTGTGTGTGTGTCAGGTGTGACGCATCCCATCACTCACCCTGACGCCTTCTCTCATCTTCTCTCTTCAGTTCTCCAGTGAAGATGCTGAGAAGACTCCTGCTAAACACACACACACCTAATACACACTCACACACGTATACACAGAGGTTACATGTGTCTAAACGAGAGGGGGCAGGGTGGAGGAGTGAAGTTACAGGGGGTGGAGGTGAAGAAGGTGCTGGTTTAAGTACTTGGGATCAACAGTGCAGTGTGATGGGGAGTGTGGAGAAGAGGTGAAGAGGCGAGTGCAGGCAGGATGGAGCGGGTGGAGGAGAGTGTCAGGAGTGTGACAGAAGAGTGTCAGCGAGACTCAAGGGAAAGGTGTACAAGACAGTGGTGAGACCAGCTCTGCTCTACGGGTTAGAGACAGTGGCAGTGAGAAAGAGACAGGAGGCAGAGATGGAGGCAGCAGAGATGAAGATGGTGAGGTTCTCCTTAGGAGTGACGAGGTTGGACAGAATAAGGAACGAGCACATCAGAGGAACAGCTCACGTTACCTGTGTTAACAACAAAGTCAGAGAGGCCAGACTGAGATGGTTTGGACATGTGCAGAGGAGGGATAGTGAATATATTGGTAGAAGGATGTTGGAGATGGAGCTGCCGGTGAAGAGGGCAAGAGGACGACCAAGGAGGAGATATATGGATGTTGTAAGAGAGGACATGATGTTGGCTGGGGGTCAGAGTAGAAGATACTCAGGATAGAATGAGGTGGAAAGGGATGATTCCCTTATAAGGGAAAAGCCGAAAGAGAAGTAGTAGTAGTACACGTATTCACAGAGGTTGCGTCTCTGATCAAGACTTTAATTCTTCATCCTGCCGGCACAAACACAAACACACACCAAACGGCTGCAAACATAAAGCATATGCGGCTATTCACACGCAGATGAATCACGGCCGTAATAAATAACAATCTTTGGATTAGAAGTCCGTGCGTAGAGGAACGTCCTGCGCTCAGATGATGAGTTAAGTGAGGATGTTCTTCTGAGTCTGTTGTGCTCGCAGCTCCTCGCCGCAGCGCCTGCAGCGCCAGCCGCCGCTCGCCTCCTTCCTGGGAATGTTCCAGCAGTGCGGACAGCGGACGCCATACTTCTTATACCTGCAGACAAACACATGAACCAGTTACAAAGAGACAGAGGAGAGAGGAGATGGAAGAGATGTTGATGATGATGATGATGATGGAGATGGAATGGAAGGCATGTTTATGATGCAGAAGAGTGATGGAAAAAAAGTGAAGTAAAACAAGAGAACTTGTTATAGTAGAAGAAGGTGATCAAGATAGTGGAGGTGATGAAGATGATGGTGATGATGCCAAACAAAGAAGATGGGAAGTGAAGAGAAGAGAAGTGAAAATGAAGTATTTGTTATATGGTGATTGAAGATGGAGAAAGAGTTAATATGGTGATGGAGAAAGAGTTAATATGGTGATAATGAAGAAGATGGTGGTGATGATGATGACAGTGATGGAGACGGAAGTCAAAGAGGAGAGGAATTTGATGATGATGATAATGTGGAAGATGGACGAGATGGTAATGACTGATGACGACAATCGCGCTCAAGGAACTGGTGATGCTGTTGACAATTATGGAGGAGAGAATGATAAGGAAGATCCTGATTGATGATGGAGATGATAATGATGGAGGAGAAGGGGGTGATGATGTTGATGACGGAGATAATGAAGATGATGGTGAAGTAGGTGGTGGTGATAATGAGGCTTCATCACAATGATGGTTGAGGATAGGGATTACGGAAAAGATGAGGAGGCAGGAGAAGATATAATGGAGGACAAACAGCGGAAAGGGTGTTGTGAGGTCAGAGCGAACATGAAGCAGCAGAGAGTTGAGAAGATGATGCAGGAGGAGAAATCTCCCACCTTATCCCACAGGCGTTACACAGCGGAGTCCCGTCCTCAGCATCTCTCCACAGCGGAGTCTTTCTCGTGCGACAGGACGCACACTTCTTGCCACCTGACAGACAACACAACAGCCTGAGAGTGATGAGTGTGTGTGTGTGTGTGTGTGTGTGGAACCATTAAAAGCGAGAGGGTGTGAGCGAGTGGCTCCCTCTGCTGGAGGTGTGTGGTACTGACGGGACGCGGCGCTGGAGTCGCTCTCTTCCTCTGAAGTGCTGCTTTTGAGAGACGTGTTCTGAGATCTGTTGCTGCTCCTGCTGCGTCGGATGATGTCACTGAGGAGGCGGGGACACAAACACAAAAGGAGATTTTAGCACATATCTAAACCATGATGTCCATCCTATAGATGCTATTAAGTGTGGCCTGCTCTTTCATTTCCATAGTCACAAAATCGCCGTATTTAGTCCATTTAGAAGAAGAGTTTATGGCTGTAAGGTACTTATAGAATAGCGTTCAGTCGGTGACGACCTTCAGATATCGCTGAAGGTCAAATGTATTAAAAAAATAAATAAAATCTCAAGTTGTATGCCAAATGATCACCATGACAATGGTGAACTTTGCGAAAGAAGTGTTTGAGAGCAGTGTTGTGAAATAAACGTCCTGTGTGATAAAGAACAAAAGGTGGGTCAAGTTCTCGCATTACAGACCATCATCTTCATTCAGTCTGACCAATATTGACCAAAACATTCCGGAACTAGTTTCTATATAACAACTGCAAAGGTAGCACTAATAAAATAGGCATGAGTTTGACCACTATTTTAATTCTTCGTTTTTTTCCCAATTCGACTGCTACCGTGTTTATGCGAATATAAGCACCCGTTTTATTCCCATTTTAACGGCTCAAAAAAACTTGCGGGGTGCTTATAATCACGGATTTCAAATATTCACGATTCATGTAAGAGCTAATTTCTTTAAATATTGGTTCTGGAGGCAGACATGCATATGAGTTTTTATTAGCTCATAGTTTTTATTATAAAAAAATTATTCGAGCTAGCGCTTGAAAATGAGACCAGCATCTGCAGAAGCTTCGGAGCAAACAGAAAACCGTTCAAAACGAAGAGAAAACGTGACTGCTCTAATATTTAGTACATCTAACAAAAACCGAGCTCAGTCAGCTTTATGCTGTGCTCTTTTAGCCAGGGAACCAGTGAGCAGCAAAGCATGATGGGAGGTGTAGTTTCGACGGCTACTTATATTAAGTAAAACAACATTGAAGTGATATGAGTCACAAGTTAGGTTTGTCAAAGAAAAAAAAATTGTATTTTAAAGAGAAACCTAACTTATGTTAGCCAGAAACATTTTTATTTTGTGCCAGAAAAACCAGGAGATTAAATAAATAAAACGTATATTCGCGTAAAAACAGTATTTGATGTTCTCATATGTTGTGCAAAACTCACAGCAAAGTTACGTTTGACCCCCAGATTACGAAAGGTCACGCACCACAGGACTAAACCATCTCACTTTCAAGCATAATTCGGACAAAGATGTGCATCGATTGTGGTAGGGTGTCTACCTGTAGTTGGAGGTGATGATCAGGCGGCTTTGGCCTGTTGTGTCCACCTCTGGCTGCATGGTAAACTTGACCCCGAGAACCTCTGGATCGCCGGGGTCCGTGCTGCGAGCAGGGTGAGGCTGCTTCCTCTGCGCGCGCCTGCAGACACCCTCGGACACACGGACGTCCTGTAGCTCCGTGTCAGGGGTCTCCAGGAGATTGTTGTTGAGGTCAACACCAGCCCACACCTCCTCATCGTCACGCTCGCACACTAGACAGGAGGTGAAGTCCACCGAGCAGATGACAGACGGCTCCGTTCGAGCACCAGCCGGTGAAACGGATTCCGCTTGCTGTGACCAATCAGAGCGAGCGCCTTCTCCAGACACTTCTGTGCAGTTCTCCAGCTCTCCGCTCTCGTCCTCTGTGCTGTTCTTGATGAGTTCTGCAAGATCCTGCGTTTCCTCCAGGTCTGTGTGGATGGAGTGGGTCTCTGGGCTGTAGATGACCGATGGCAGACATGCATCGGCACCGAGGGGCTCGACCACAGCGATGGCCGATCTTTCCGTCTCTGAGGAACGCAGGTCTGGTGGATCTTCACTTTGTTCACCAGACTGCAAAAGCTGCTCACACTGCTGGTTTATGAGCTGCATCAGCTCCCAAGCACTGCTGCCATCAGAGCAGACCACTCCAGAACTGCGCACTTTGCCGCATTTATCATCACTAGGACCATCATCTTTCTCCTCAGGGGGCGTCTCTGGATCCAAGCTCCGGGCTTCTGGCGGAGAAGCCAGTCTGGTGGCTTCCTGAAGAAGGTAAAAGATGCTGGATGGCTGCACATCTTCACTTCCAGTTGAATTCATCTTACGGAGATCTCTCCTGAAACAAAGACTTTTCCATCAGCCTGTGTTTGGGAAAGAAAAACGCTGGATTTGAGAAGATAAAGTGCACAACTGAGAATTGCTATAATAAGACTACTATGTTCTATTTGATGGTGCCTTTCTGAACACCTTTCTCAAAGTGGGGGGCGAGGACCATCACCAGAAGAAGAAAAAAACAGTTAAAAGCCAAAGAACATAGAGTTGGAGATTAGGGATGGGAATTTCGATTCTTTTACCTGACTTTGATCTTTAACTCTCGAACACTAAGGTGAACGATTCATTTTGAGTCTTTTGTTCATTTTTAAAAGAATGCAGCGCTGTCGCTCAGCTGTCACGTGATAAATGAATTGTTCACTGAGGAAACTCGTTCATCCTGAGTCATATAAAACATTTGTTCCTTCGTTTTAAACGAATCGTTCACAAACAACACATCACTATTGGAAATGGATTTGTTTGTAAAAGAGAAGAAAAAAGGCACTAAAGTGACAGTGGACAGACCCTGACAGGCCACTCAAAGGTTAAATGCAGAAAAGATAAATCAAACATATCTCTTTCACGTCATTGGTGAAAAGGCAAGGCCAATGTATGTCCTGTGCCTTAAATTAAAAGTTAAGTCATATTGAGACATTTCAAGTGATGCAGGTGTTTCTTTCCAACTTGTTCAAATAAAAAAAAAAAAAACATTAATTCATATGTGTAGTAGTGAAATTATTTGATAGAATTGTTTTTGTGTGTTCTTGGTGGAGGGGCAAATTTTTCTATAGGTTTAGAGGGGGACAAAAAATAGTTTGAGAACTGCCTCACATACACGTAAAAATTGTAAAAACTAATTGTAAAAACACGTTTGCCACACACAAAAAAAAATAAAAAACAACAAGCTTAGAGAATATCAAATATTTTTAAGACTCGACTTAAAATTTGTCAAACACATTTGCGTAGGTCTATATAGGAACAGAGAAACTGCAACGAGTAAATATAATTTCACCACAGACTTACTACAGCAGAAGAGTTTCGGGCCTAGTTTCGAAATAAAATGAACTTAACATGGGAAATTTGCATAGAAAAAGATGCAACACTGAATTGAAACGGACTAGCATTGTGTCAACGGCAAAACGCAATCAGCTTGTGCTTCAGGATTAATCATTCTGAAGCTGAAGTAACGAGAAGCGGATTCAAAGTGAATCTAAGCGTCTGCTGGCAGAATAATACATTTCTGGTGACCTCTTTGATCATTTCCGACTAACTTACAATGTAACAAACCTGTGGAGTGTTCCTCTGAGAAGCCGCCGCTACAATGTAACACTCCAGCTCGCGCTCATGCTTCGGCCAAATCCGCGCGAAACACAGCGGCGACTTCATGAGGAGCAGCTTCGCGTGGCCATTCTCACGTGACGCGCGCACAGGTGAACCGGCGCGCGGGATTGACTAACGTGCACGCTTCATTTGCATATGTCGGGAACGCGCAAGCCTTCAGAAAATCACGGTATTTAGTCAGAACAGCACGCGCTTCAAAAATAAGTTTTATTCATTCAGCCACGATCTTCTGGAGAACAAGTGTGTCCGAAACCAACCCTTTCATCTACAGCCGAGTAAAGAAACATATGCAAAACGGAATTATGAACTTGATCCAATCTCAGCGAGATTGAGGTTTCAGTTTTTGTGCGTGTGTGTGTGTGTGTGTGTGTGTGTGTGTGTGTGGTGTGGTGTGGAATCCACTGCAAACACTTTATTTCATCCAGGCAGGAGAAAAAAAAACAGCAGATGATGCCGTTCAACTCAAATGTCTCTGGAAAAGGAACATTCCGGACCTTCGGCACCGTCCCACGTTGGTCCACGCTCAGTCAGTGAGGTTTAGGAACGTGTCCGTCCACGTAAAAGTTGCGCGTGACCTTGGGCAGCGTCAGCTCGATCCCGTCCAGCTCGGCCGTGAGGATGATCTGGCAACCCAGGCGAGAGTTCTCCTGCAGCAGAGGAGCCATGTCCAACATGTCGTCCTCCCTGAAGAACACAAGCACTCGCTCGCTCGGGTCCAAACCTCAAAGCATGTGAGAGAAACGTACCTCTCCTCCGGCTCCGGCAGCTTGCTGTAGAACTCACTGCTGACATACACGTGACAGGTGGAACACGCCAGAGATGCTTCACACGCACCTGCAGAGAAAAGATCAGTCTCTCTTCACATACTGTAAATCTCTCTCTCTCTCTCTCTCTCTCGCAAACTTCAGTATACATGTGTGTAAATATCGTTACTTTTAGTATATTTTCTTTAAGCCGTATTTAAATATAATTTATACTTGATGTTTCTTATTGTAAACTTGTACTTCCTGTAAATTGTACTGTTGCTGCAACGGTGAAATTCCCCCCTCGTGGGAACAAATAAAGGACTTTCAATTCAATTCATACAGTAGTTATTTTTATCTATCTGTCTATCGTTTGTATCTATCTATCTATCTATATCTCACATACTGTAGTCGATTCTCTCTCTGACACATACTGTAGTTTGCATTTCTCTTCACACACTGTAGATCTCTCTCTTTTTTTCTCTCAATACTCAATACATGTAAAATATTTTATTAAAGTGTCTATTGTTGCAACATGGTTTAGTGATTTAGTAAAAATTCACAACACACACCATCAGCTCACACACTGTAGTTAAATGCTTAGCTCACAACTGTGAGTGTCCTTGAGTAAGTCACTGACCCCCACATGGTTCACCGCTTAAGGCTGCCCACTGCTTCGTGTGTGTGTGTGTGTGTGTGTGTGTGTGTGTGTGTGTGTGTGTGTGTCTCACTCCACTGGATGGTTAAATGCAGAGCACAATTTTAATACGATCCCTAGTGTGTATCTCTCTCTCTCTCTCTCTCTCTCTCTCTCTCTCTCTCTCTCACACACACACACACACACACACACACACACACACACACACACACACACACACACACACACACACACACACACACTTACCCTCCAGGTCGACACCGTGTTTGTGGGCTAAGTACAGCACATTATCTCCGACACTGGCTTTGACCGGGATCCTTCGGCCGGATCTCTCGACGAACACCACATTAACCCTTTAAAGGAGCGACAGCAGTCACAATCAAAAGCAAACACACCAGCACACATCCGACCACCATGACACCCACTCGCGATCCAACTCCTCGGGCGAGCCGCCGTCCGCGCACAAGCCTGCGAGCGAGAGCGAGAGAAGACGTCAGAAGACGCGATCCAGCGTGCGTGAAAGTGACTCACTGATGCCGGTCTGCAGGCGCCTGTGAGGGGCTGCGAACCCATCCGTCGCTCGGCCCGTAGCGGCTCCCCGGCAGAGCTTTAACCGCTGTAGAGGACACACACTGCAGTCCGGGGAAACTCTCACCAGCCGCTGAGTGAAACTAGCACTCGCCCGGACCGCCGCGGCCGCCGCCATGACACTGTTTGGATCATGTGACCTGTCACGGCCAATAGAACGAAGACGCAACGAAGACGTCACGGATGCTTTCGTAAAAATACTATTACTACAAGCGATTTTTCCCCACCAGCCGTAATGTTGTTTTTAATATGTCAGTGTGTGATAATGTGAATTAATCACAGATAAAAACGCGCAGGCTGTTATTTGTGGACCTGAAGAGGAAACGTGATCCCGTCTTTTTTCTATTGTTGTAGTTGTAGTATTCTGGGGCAAAGTTCAAACCTGTGCGATTTTTTTCTTTTGTATGTAAACACGTGTTGTCTGGTTTTCGCGAATTTGCGGATAATTTAAATCCAGTACATTTTTTTCCCTCAGTTGTTCTTGCAGGGGATTTGTAAAAAGAACATTCACTGTGTTTTGTTTATTGTTGTAAATGTGCACGTTTGTTAAAATAAATACAACGAAATCAAATGAAAACAGAGGTTCACATAAAACGAATTTATTTAATTCAATAAAGAATTTGAATTGAAAACCATAAGAGTGTTATAAACTCTAGAGGAATTAATAAACAGAGTAACAGTGTTGTCACAAACGTAAGACAGCACTAAACATGAAAATATTCTTAGTTTAGGGTCATTTCATTTTTTATTGAGATTTATTTATTCTGTTTCAAAATATTGTATATACTTCAAAATATTACTATTAAATATCTAAATTAGATGTTTTAGTCTTTCTCTCTCACACACACACGCACGCACACTCTTTCTACTCACTGAATCCAACAGTTTGAGCAGCAAAAACATAAAAATGAACAAGAAAATTCAGGTTCAGCTCAAGGATTCTCAGCAGAATCCGCAACGTAGTAGAGTCATTTTCCAGCATTAGTCTGTTTTTAGTTTACCGAGTCTCCGTCTAGCAGCTTCGCAGAGCACAATCCCCACCACTGCTCCAACAGCGCCACCTACAGCACCAGCCAGGAACACCCCGAGTGCCGCTCCGCTCAGACCCGCCGTGCCCAGAAGCTTCAGCATCCACCCTGAGGAGGAACCAGCCGGACACTCGGCAGAGCAGAGCGGAGCCGGGGGGTCAGCAGAGGTCACGGGGACCACCTCCTCCTCTTCCTCCATCTCTTTCAGAGCATCCAGAGAGTATCTTTGTTGAGGACTCTCCCTCTGAAGGTCGGGCATCTCCTCGGGACAACCGTGATACCCTCCTCCACCTTCCTTCACCATCTGATGGAGCTTCTCCAGCAGGCGTGTGGAGCTGCTCGCTCGCAGCACGTGGTACCGATCACCGCATCTCTGCACGAGCTCCAGCATCTCGGGCCTCTGGGAAGCGATGTGCTCCTCCACATCCTGCTCCTCTGACTCCTGGAGTCGGTCCGAGTGTGTGAAGAGGACCAGCATGCGGCGTCGGACGGCGTCCAGTCCAAACCTGATCTCCAGGGCTCGCAGGGCCTGCAGCATGAAGTGACCAGGCTGATGGACGGGGACACAGAGGAGGAACACATGAGGGCCGGGGGCCGACATGTTGAGACAAGAGGAGATCTGAGCCTTCACTTCCTCCACCGAGCTCTCGGACTCGAACCAGTCGGGAGTGTCGATCACTGTAACCTGACAGACACGAGACAGTCAGAACTTTCCGGATGATTTGCATCTACATCTTGTGATCTGTGGTGTGTTGTGGTACTGACCCATGTGTGTTCCCGCACCGCTTTGGCCTTCACGCAGCATTGTGGAGCGGTTCTGACATCATCAGTGTGGAGCTCAAAGGCCTCGCGACCCAGGATGAGATTCCCGGCCGTGCTCTTCCCAGATCCACTGCGACCCAGCAGAACCAGCCGGAGCTCGGGGAGTGAGGAGCCGGTCTCAATACTGGAGTCCGACACAGTCTGATTTTGTTTAAAGTCGTGATGAACTAAAGAGGAACATTTTTGGACTATGAGAAGCCTCATCAAGTAACGTCTAATTCCTAATCACTTTTTTTAAATGAGCATCGGATTATAAAGTTTTGAAACAAAAAAAAAAAAATCAACAGTTTTCATGTGCCCCTTTTAGTCCGAATAATACAGTTTTACAGTTTAATACAGTTTATTAGCAGTGGTGTAAAGCCCTTGAGACTGTCAGTAAGGCAGAGTGTCTGTACTCTTTACTCCACTACATTTGAATGGACACGTTACTCGTTACTTTGTGATTGGCATCTTATTTTGGCGCGGTTAATTTCTTGGGCGGACGAGATGATATCGCAATCGCTCATTTTTTTGGTGGTTTGGGAGCCTAAATTCCGTATGAGTAAAATACTCAAGTACAGTATATGTCAAATTGGAAATTTCACGACTTTTACTGAAGTATTCTTGGAATGGGTGACTTGTAGCGTGTAATGGAGTAACTTTTACTCAAGTATGACTTACACCTTTACATCTTTACAGAAGAGAACTTACAGGTGTTGATGAAGCTCTGAAGCTCCGACTCCTCCACCATTTGACTGAGAAGAGCGCCCTCTAGTGGCACAGACACAGATATAGCATCAGTGAGTTCTCATCCTTTCTCTCTCTCTCTCTATCTCTGACCGTCTCCGCACCTCTGGTGAGTTTAAAACTCGGCCTTCTCTCCAGCGTCTCCTCTTGCTTGAGCGGCTGCGACTGAAGGCCGTTTACCAGGGTTTTCTCGCTCATGACATCGCTCTCTTCCGGTTTGTTGATGACAGACATCTGAACTGCTCTAATGCTGCTCCTTCTTTCAGGTTCCGCTTCCTTCTCACTTTCTTCTCTTCTCAAACGGAAGCCTCCATCACTCCGAATCATCTGCTCCACCTGACGCACACAAAAAACTTTCATTTTAACCGCAGTGAGAGAAAAGAGACAAAGAAGAGAACGATGCAGGACATTTCAGAGAGCTTTAATAATCTTAACATCAAATATTATTAATATGAATATTCATAAATATTTTAATAAATTATTATTTGACGGTGTCCAGCCCTACATCAAGTAATTTGATAAAACAATTATTTAACCCTTTATTGCTGGCTACCAGACGGTAAACTTTAAACATTTTTTTTCGATTCAACGTAATATTTCTAATAAAAATATAAAAAAAAGAGGAAAAAAGAAATTTTTTTTATTATAATTTTAAATGTTATTTTAAACGTATCACCAGAAGATACATTGTGTAATAAAGGAAAGGGTTAAAATTTCAATCACAAAAATTTACCACACCACATTCAAGCAACCCACCAGACAACCCTTCTCTTAGAAATTTGAGCAAAAATGTTACTGTTCTCCCCCCTAGACCACCAAAACTAGTTAATTATAAAAATCGGAAAAAATCCAATTTTCAAAATTTGGAGCGGCTCCCCTAGTGGTCACTGCTGTGGAAAAGCAATGGAGCAGATAATTGCTGCCACCTGGTGATCAAATTATGTATTACAAGTGTATGTTTGAATTGATCAGGTTTTTTGAAAAATAATTTTAATTTAAGGCCCTGTAATCTGACAATAAACAAAGCGTATCAAATGTGATACAGAACGCAGTAAATGGTTAAATTATTGAAAAATACTAGGCACTGATAAACGGCAAAATCAAGAGAGTCCATGCGGTGACCTCTGACCTTCTCCAGCAGAGCGCTGACCTGTCCTCGTTCTTCAGCGTGGCGATTATCAATGACATGGCAGCGCCCGCGGCAGCTCCGCAGCACCTCCTGCAGGCCCGTCTCCCGCTGCAGGTACTGCTCCAGGCTGCGGCCCATCAGATAATCTCCACAGGTCAGCAGCACCAGTGTGTGCTCCAGAACCAGCGGCCCGAAGATCAGTCGCAGCTGCTGTGGAATGCGCCGCTCCATCTCCGTGAACTCTCCCACGGGAATGAGGATGAGGAAGACGAGGGGCCCGGGGCCGAGGAGCCCGAGACCCTGCTGCGACTTCTCCCGGATGGCGGCCTCCACGTCTCCACCACTCCAGTACCAGCGAGGGGCTTCTAAAATGCTCAGCCGCCGGCCCTCGGACACGCCCTGTCGCACCCGACACTCGCGTGAGGAGAACGATGAACTTTGACCTGACCTCTGACCCAGCAGCGTGTCCGCGGTCAACGTCTTCCCGCAGCTGATGCTGCCCACCAACACCAGACACAGATCGTTCTTCTCCTCCGCCGACACTGGAGAGAAACACAAGTCGGTAAGTAAAAAGATGTTCTACATTGACAGGAAGTAAAATTCGATATCATCAAGACAGAGGGGTAGAAAGAGAGAGGGATCAGATTAGGATATTGATTTAAGGGACGGAGAAGGTACAGAAACAAATAGGGATGAGACAAAAAAAGAGAACAACAGAGGAAAGTGGCAAAAGAGAAAAAAGATGAGGGAGGATGGATGGATGAGCAGAGCAATGGATGGAGGAAAAAGGAAGAGAGATGGAGGCAGAGTGAACAAATTAAGAAAAGTGGAGGAAGAGTGGAAAGGAGTTATTAATGAATGAAGACAGGCCGACACCTTCTGGGATCTGAACCCAGAAAGAAAGAAAGAAAGAAAGAAAGAATGGAAGGAAGAAATAAAGAGGGATGAGTGGAAGAGAACAAGACAAAGGAAGAGGGAATGATGGACAGAGGAAGAAATACAGAAAAAAAAAGATAGAGAGGATGAAAGGGTGAGGGTCGGAACAGGAGAGAGAAGAACAGACAGACAAACAGTCTGACGGGAAGAAGAAAAAAGGAGAGAGAAATAGAAAAGGACAAAAGAGATAAAGACAGAATGAAGAGACGGAGAGGAAAGTGAGAGACAGACAGAGTGACAAATGGGAAGAGCGAAAAAGACCAAGCGTGAGAGACAGAGGAAGAAAGAGACAAACGTGAAGGAAGAGACAGAGAAGTGAAAGTGAGAATAAAAATGTAGACAACGTGAAAGAAGCCATAGCCAAACCGGCCATATTCATTTCACTTATGTTTAAAAAACGTCGTTCACTTTCACAAACGTAACCAGAAGTTCATTTCTCTTCACGAAAGACACCAACCAATCCAGTTCACCCACATTCAGAAAAAAAGGGAGAGGTGAGTGGAAACAACATGAAGTTATTTTTATTTTGTAAAGTTATCATACAACTAAAATGTTTAACACACTTGTAGTTGTAGTAAAATCTTACCCTGATCCGAGAACTCCATGACTGCCCCGCTCTCCCTCTCTCTGTATAAATCGTTAGTCTCTCGCCCCGTCATAGGCTCCTGGAGAAATGGGTGGAGCAATACCAATCACAGCCACACCCACAGATTCCAGCTGTCAGGAGACTCGAGCACAGATCCTTCTAAGAACTTCAGTCACATCTCCAACAAAACGTCACCTGAACCTTCTGCTGGGAGTTTTTAATCAAAAGAACAATGTCAAAAATCGGTCATGAACAAAAGATTACGATGGTGTGTCCCGTCCCGCCCATGTCACGGGTCACTGGGCCGGTTCAGAATTACCTGTAGATCAACCTGCTCAACCAGATGAGATTTTTTCTCCAGCTTTTTCTGCCTCCCCTCCCATTTCAACCTCCATGCTCATTCTCTTAACGGCTAGCGTTTACCTCTGTGTTGGCTGTGGCAGCTTCAGCATCCCAGCCGAGCAGGAACCAGCCAAACACAACTCAATAGTGCAAACAGCAAACTCATTTTATTGAACGAAAGTATAAAAGTGGGGAGCAAAGAAGCCGAGCAAGAGGTTTGTCCAGTGTGCAACAGAGTCTGAGTGTGTTCAAGGTTCCTCACAAGCCGGGCATCACGTATGCAATGTTATCAAGCGTCCTAGACTGAACACACACACACACAGAGAGATGAGTCAGCGAGCGCTCAGTGATGACTCGGCGAGGTCATGAAGGTCGGTACCAGAAGCTGATGTGGACAGCCGTTGAGTTCTGGCACCTGAGCGGTGAGACAGGCCAGCGGACCCAGAGCACACAGCACCGAGTCCAGCAGAACCGACAGAGAGCCGGACACGGTCACCATCCCCTGAAACAGACGCGTCTGAGAAGACACACACACACGGAGTCTGACCTCTGACCTCCGACGCACCTCCGTCTCCTGCAGTCTGCGGCCAATCAGAGAGAGCGACTCCCCCAGCAGCTGCAGGTGGGCGGCGGCATCTATGGGGTCTACGTCCGGGTCTCGTGTGGGGGAGCGAGGCAGATGAGCCGAGCCGTTCTGAGTGGGTGGGACGGGAGCTTCTGGATGCTTCTGCACCACGGCCGGGGTCACAGCAGCAGCTATAGGAGCAATGACCGCTCAGTTTGTGTCGTTTGTGAAAACACTAGTCAGACTCTGACCTTTGACCCTGTCGCAGTCTTTGGGTGGCCGGGGCGCGGCCTGGTTTTTGACTGGCCTGGTGAAGCTCTCAGACTTCATCTGTCGGCGCAGTAGATACTCTGATCGCTCACGCCACACCTGAGGAGCAGCAGAGGCCTTCAGCGCACGCGCACACACACACACACACACACACTCATGAGCAGCATAACGCCAGACCTGCTTGTCTCCTTCCGGTAGTTGTTTCCAGGCGTCAGCGAGCCGCTTGCTCAAGTCACCAAAATCTAAAGGCACAGAAACAGTAGTTCAGTACAAATGTGTTAAAACCTTTAAATAATGGACAAAGTGTCACCAATGACACGTTTGTTACCATCAGAACATTTGAAAATAAAGAAAAGAGAGACAGACAGATAAGAGAAGATGAGAGGGAGAGATAGAGAGAGAGAGTGTGTGTGAGAAAGAAAGAGAGAGAGAGAGAGAGACAGACGGACAGGCAGAGATGATGAGAGGGAGAGAGATAGAGAGAGAAAAAGACAGACAGACAGAGATGATGAGAGGGAGAGAGATAGAGAGAGTGAGTGTGTGAGAGTGAGAGAGAGACAGACAGACAGACAGAGATGATGAGAGGGAGAGATAGAGAGAGAGAGAGAGTGTGTGTGAGAAAGAGAGAGACAGACGGACAGGCAGAGATGATGAGAGGGAGAGAGGTAGAGAGAGAGAGAGAAAGACAGACAGACAGAGATGATGAGAGGGAGAGAGATAGAGAGAGTGAGTGTGTGAGAGTGAGAGAGAGAGAGAGAGAAAGACAGACAGAGATGATGAGAGGGAGAGAGATAGAGAGAGAGTGTGTGTGAGAGAGAGAGAGAGAGAGAGAGAGAGAGAGAGAGACAGACAGACAGAGATGATGAGAGGGAGAAAGTGGGAGTAAGAGAGAGAGAGGTAGCTAGAGCAAGAGAGGGAGGGAGGGAGGGAGCGAGCGTGTATGAGAGAGAGACAGACAGACAGAGATGAGAGGGAGAGAGAGGGAAAGAGAGAGGTAGCTAGAGCAGGAGAGGAGAGAAAGTGGCTTTATAAAACAAACTAAGAAACAAAAAGAAAAACAAAAAAAGAAGAGACACATTTAGAATGTGAATAAAAAAGGAAGGAATGAGAACAGAGAGAAAGACAGACACACCGAGTCCAGGTTCCTCCTCCAGGATGCTGCTCCGGTACTCTTTGTAGAAGATCTGGTACGCCGTGAGAACCTTCTTCTTCTTCTTCTGGAGAACACAGAGAGGATGAGGAGGAGAGCGCTGACCCTCGTCTCCTTTACCGCATCCTCTCATCACCTTGTCTTTGCTTTTGCACTTGCTGCTCTCCTCTCTTTTCTTCTTCTTCTTCTTCTCCTCACGACCGTGATGGCCTGACCTGATGGCGCTCCACTCTCCACTGACTTTGTCTGAGAGAAGAGCCAGAGGTCAAAGGTCAAAAGAAGAGGTCAAAGGAAAGTTGTGTTGCCTTCACACCTGTGGCTTCTCTCTTGATGGATTTGCTCCCGTGTTTCCTCTCGTCCTGTCTGTCTTTCTCTCGCTTCTTCTTGTACTTCTTGCTCTTCTTTTTCTTCTTTTTTCCATGGTCGGCCACGGACTGGTGGACTAGTTTCCCTGGCTTACCGTCTTCTGAGCTGGAGCTGTTGTCAGCCATGTCCGGATAACAGCCATATTGACCTGAGAGACCAGCATTTCAATGACAGTTAGATGGGGAATGGAAAAAAAAGAAAGGAGCAAAAAAAATAACAGACAGGGGAGAAGAGAGCGTGAAAGGTAAGAGAAATTCCATGAAAAAAGAGAAAGACATAGAAAAACATGGGGAGCAAAAAAGAAACAGTGATGAAAATGAGAAAAATAATGAATTAAAGACATAAAAGAGGAGAAGTAAAAAAGTGACGGACAAGAAAGCAGTAAAGAAGTATGTGAGAAACACCAATTCAGAGTGAAAAAGAATGGAGTGACAAAAAAGGAGTGTTTAAACAAAATAGAGGACGATAGAAAGAATTGACAGTGAAACAGCTAAGAAAGGTGGACTAAAATAAATAATAGGAAAAGCAAGGGAGTGAAAAGTAAAAGAATAAAGAGAACAGAGACAGTGAAAATAGAAAGAGAAATTAGTGAAAAAAGAAAAAGAGAGTTGACACTGGAAAAAAAATGAGAGTGTCTGACAAAAAGAAAAAAAAAAGTCAAGTAAAAATTAATCTCCCACCTTCCAGTTCCACCTCTTCTCCCACCAGTGGAACCCGCTGCTTGACGTTACCGGGCTTTGGTGAGGAGATGGCTTGCAGGAGGCCCATAGCAGTGAGGGGCGTGTGGGGGGAGGCCAGAGCCTCGGGGGGCGTCACAGGGGGTCTCCAGCTGTCAGGTGGACGCTTCTTCTTCCTGTTCTGCAATCCAGAGCTCAGATCTGCAGCAGAACAACACACTGTTTACAACAGCAAACGCCAAGAGAGAGCTTTGAAAAAGCAAGGAAAAATGAGTAAAAAAAAGTGAGGTGCAGCCAAATGTGGAAATGACCGGAATCGGGTTGACAGACGTCTGTCTTTAGGTCAAGAACATTTCATTCAAACTGTGGCGCTCAATCAAGCTAAATAAAACTCATAAATCACTTGGTTTTGATCAATTGTTTCTGTTTTTAACATTATGAAAATTTACTTTTGTGTGTGTTAGCGTGTGCCTGGTTTAAAACATTTTAAAAACCGTTTGAGCATTCTTCTGCTAATAGTGCTCATTGAAACAATTTACATAAATGTGATTTTCTCTTTTCCCATTCCTCAAAAATTGTGATGTAATATCAATATCATCAAGATTGTGGATAAAAATCTGTGATATTATATATACGTCCATCTGTGCTTTATTTTAGTAAGAACTGTGTATATTAAGTTAAGTTAAGGACGTATTTAACTCATCTCTTGCTTGAATAAGCAATGAATATATATTTTACAAAAATATGAATATATTAACCACAAATGTTAATGTTTACTGTATTGTTCAAATATAACTATAGCAGTTAAACAACTTGTTAAAATGTTAAAATTGTTTAAATGAAATATCAATATGAAATATCATTTATTTCTCAAATATCCTTGGTTCATCCCTGAACAGCGTGTCTGATAAAAACAAAATAGCAGATGATTTAGTATCCAAAGGAATCATTGAAATTATTTAAACAGTAAAGGCCGACTCTGTGATAAACAGGGGTCTACCATGAGATGCTCTCAAGATAAAAAATAAAACAGAAGAGCATATTTAAATTCCACTGTGTAAAAATGTGTAAATAGGTTCTTAGTTTCAGTGAAACACTCACCATGGTGAACTAGATCATCTTCATTCTTCTTCTTCTTCTTGTGGATCTCACTGTAGAAAGCTTCTGTGTCCTGTAGAGGTCAGAGGTCAGCTTGGGTGTGTGTTGGGTTGGGAATGTGCGTGCGTGCACGCGGTACCTTCAGCTTCTTCGAGCTCTTTCGCACCTCCGCATCAATGATTTCTTCTTCCCTCAGCAGATCTTTGTACGATCTTCTTTTTTCTCTCTGCAACCGACCGGCCACGAGACCCACCTCACCCTCCATCCACACGCGCACGCACGCACTCACACACTCCTGAATCTGAGACACAATTCCGCACGGTTGTTGTGAGTGTGCAAGGATTGATAGTGAGGAGAAGTTGCCCCCCCCCCCTTGTAAATAATATTAACCCAAATTGAGGTTTTTGTGTGCGTTTACATTACTACTGCGTTACACTATCAACGTCATGAAAAATGCGGTACACTGGAGACAATGTTCGTGTGTTTATGAGTCATATAGCAAAGTTTAAGCAACTTTCTGACTATTAAATATACTGTTTACCTTAAATAATTTTATGCGTCTTCCGGCGACATCTTGGCTCTAGGATGCGTGAGTTATTCGCGGATCTCTTTGGAGATTGTGCTGTTACTCAAAGCTCTAGCGCCTCTAGTGGACAGGCGAAATCATGTTTTGCGCATGTCCGAGCGAATATACTGAGGTACAGTATTTATCTTTCAAGTAAAAACATATTTTATACTATTTGAGAATTTATATTGATTTTATGTTAATTTTATCGTTTTATTATTTTTGGCATCATTCGAATGTAATTAAAACAAAATTACATTAGCGACTCTTTTTATTTTCAGTAATACTTGACTCACTTTTTTTTTTTTTCTTTTTTTTTTTTAAACCAGAAGATTCGTTTTTATTTCTCTGGCCGTTTAACGTGTTATACAAATTGCTCAACGAAAAAAATCACAGCAGAATCAGTTAGTCATATTAACTGTAATATGGAACAATCATGTAAATAACAGTTTCATAACGGTACCCTCCAGCCTGAATTATTCCCTGAATGTTGTGTTATTTATTCGCAGTGAACGGTACAGGAACATTCACGTGTCACTCTTGTCCGCCGTCTCATCATCATCATCATCATCATCATCATCATCATCATCATCACAGTTCCTTCGGGCTACGCGCACGCGCACTTGCACGCGCTGATAACGGGATAGGGCACCAGCCTCCACAGACACTTCTGCCCATCTTCGCGGCTCCAACAATGCCACGCGAGGATCTTGATCTGGGTGACGTGTGCGCGCTGGCACGTCATGCCGCTTGGGAACGAGCAGCTGTGCGCGCCCCCGGCCCGGTCACAGTCCGTGTTCTTCAACCAGCGCGGCCAGAACACCGGACCGGCGTCGACCCATCGGTGCCTCAGACCACAGGTGGCGGAGCGCACGAGCCACTCTCGCACCGAGACCAGCGCGTGCTGCGGCAGTGAGCTCAGGTCCAGGTGCGCAGCCTCGCGCTCCAGCTTCCGGCGGTAGCGCGCGCCGCTCTCGCGCAGCTCCGGTGACGCGCTGATGTTGATGCCGCGCACGTGCCTGGAGTTCAGAACCGTCCCGTCTCCGGTCACCCAGACCCCTGCGCCCGGCGGCCTCTCGACGGACATCCAGAACGGGTCAAACGCGGCGCCCATCAGCCGCATGAGTCTCGCGGGCCGGACGTGTTTGGGTTTCGGCGCGTAATGGTAGTCCCGCTCGTCTGCCGAGAGCGAGTACGGCCGGACCGGAGCCGCGTGGACGGGTCGCTCCTCTGGTGCTGATGCGGCGCTCACGAGCAGATGGATGAGGGAAACCAGCCCGAGACGGACGAGCCGAGAATGAATCATCCTGCTGTGTTCTGGACTTCTGACTCACAGACTGGATGTTTTGAAGCTTTGTTCGACACACACACACAGACATCCTTGAGCTTCCACAACACTGTCAGACTCCCATAAGCCCTAAAACAGCTCGATTATCAGTCACGTCTCCGTGTGCTGGAGCTCAAGGTTACTGTGTTTTCCGCTCCGGCTTCCTCTAGACAAATGTGTGCTGAGACCACAAGAACGCGCAAATAAAGCAGGACTGACCGGGTCACGTGATCTCTCACGTGCATTTATTGAAGCGACTGGTCACTAATCACCTTTAAAACACTGGAAGGGAGGAATGTGTAATACAGAGGCCGAGTGAGAACGGAATCAGAGTGAGAAGAGGTGCTGATGTTCCCCGGACCCTCTCCGGGCCCTCACTGGACCCTCACCCACAGACTGATGCTGCTCTGCGGCTCTTGCTCGTTCTGAGAGAAACCTGTCGAATTCTGGAGGGACACAAAAGCGGCTGAGAAAGAGAAAAGAGCACACAAAAATAAAGAGTCGCACCTTCACTCGTCACACCAGCTTCGTCGTTACAGTCAGGCTGAAACACACACACACACACACACACACACACACACACACACACATCATCAAACTATTATCATATTAAAAGAGAAAATGACTGATATCGAAGTTTAATGACGAGAGAGTGAGTTGACGATATATATGTGACAGATAAAGAGTGAGTGAAAGAGACAACGCGGTTTGTGATAGATTGGAAAGCAGCGATTTAGGGTGTAAAGGGAAAAAAACAAGTGGGAGGATGAGAGACAGAGTGGCGGAGACTGAGTGATAGAATGAGAATGTGCGATAAAGACAATGGGTGAGTTAAGTGGTGAAGATGGAAACGGAAAGTGAGTGCCAGGTTGCGATGCTCTCTCTCTCCAGCAGGTGTCGCTGCTGCGCAAGGTTTAGATAGATGGATAGATAGATAGAGATGGATACAGATAAATAGATAGATAGAAATGTTCGTACCTTATCCAGGTTCAGCCATTTCTCCACATCCTCCAGAGCAGAGCTGTGCTGAGACTGACAACATAGTTACAAAGGTGGATGTTTTGAAGGACTCATTACCACACACACACACACATACTGACCCCGGCCGTCACGTGCAGCCGTGTGTCTAAAGCTTCAGCCAGACCCTCGACCGCACCGGGCTCCTCGTACCGCACACTGCACAAACACACACAAACATAATAAGTAACAGAGGAAGTAACTTTTTATTTCAAATTAATGTTTGTAAATCAAGGGCTGTTTTCGAGAGCTTGAAGCAAAAAAGAATTTCCGATTCTGATTTATTGTCACATATGCGGTTCATCTGTGATTTACAGCACAGTGAAATTGCATTCCCCTCAGCCTGGCTGTTGCTATTTCACCGTGCAAAACGATGGTGTGTATCTACGTTGTAAGTAAAAAAAAAAAACAATATTGTTAACTCAAGGGAAGTTTCGGAATCTGGGAAGTGTCGAACTCTGTGTTTGCATTCATCTCTGTGAAGTTTTAATCTCTGTGAAGACACTTAATTAAAAATTGTAACTATTAATAGGTAGAAATTTATATAAACTAGTTTGTTAGAAAACTTGTCTGTTCGTCACACAAGTGCTTTTGATCAATACATTTCAGGACATTTTCTTTACATATAGTATGTGTACTATAAACAGTTTGCAATTTCCCCGCTGTGGTACAATGAAAGGTTTTCATTTTGTGATACCTACTATTCTGGTAATACATTATTAATAATTATTAACTTTTGTGATGACGAGAATCATCATCACAGCAGCAGGTCAATGTTTGGAATGTTTATTCTTCATTGCTTTATCACAATCAAACATTTTATTTTGTTATATCACTGCAGAAAAGAAAATGCATACATTTTGGTTTAAAGGCTTTTATTACAAAATGTAAGACACAGCAGACTTACCGTTTTTTTCGTGTTGGCAAAGAGGGCGTGGCCTTTCTGTCTGCCATTTTTACCGGTAGGGAGATCCATTTTGGTAGTAGTGGTGATGGTGTTCAATTTGTGTTAAGCAGAGCCAAATGCATGGAGTTATGTTAATTGTGTGTATTTCAAAGTAATTATTTAGCTAAGTTTATTTTCCATTTCTGTTATTTGAATGATAAATATGTTTTGTATTTGAAAACGTTTTTTTGATCATCTTGTTACCCCTCCAGCTCAGATAACGTAGGTGGCCCAATTAAGTTTTGGCGGGAAAAGGCCTACAAACTACAAAGCCAGGCCATTTTGACTGTGAAGGGGGGTTGGTTGGTTGTATGCTCTCTGCAAATACGTCTGCTCATGTTGACAGCTGTGTTGACAGTTATTCCTGTCTCAAGGAGAGTTGTTCTTTTAGTTTATTTTTTTTTGGAAAGCTTTTTTTTCCTAAATAATTTTTTTTGCATCAAAGTTGGCATCTTTGTGGCTCCTACCACTTTCCCTGGCCCAACTCGGGGCACGGTTTTATTCACAACTTTTTATTAATAAAGCTAATCTCTGGGGCTTCTAGTTTGTGGGCTTCGTTATCCAGTGTCTTCAACACAAGCACAACCCACGCACACACACACACACACAACACCACACACACACCACAAAACATCTACTGCACCAACCTCTTCCTCTGATCAGCAAGAGAGCTGCTTCTCGTTTGAGCAAACATGTCAAACTCTTCCTCAGCTGCTGAGAGAGAGTGCAGATGTTTTTAAATCGATTGACTCATACAATTGAGTTCTCTCTTACCTGGGACACAGGGAGGAGGGCGGGGCTGGGATTGAGTGTTCTGATTGGCTGGCAAGGGTACAGGTCTGAGGTCAATGAGGTTTCCTGCCGGCTGGAATTCAGTTTAGTGAAAAGACATTTATTAACCTGCAGACTGTTAACCGATGATGACATCATTGTTCGGAAATCTAACAATAGGGAGTTTCGTACAAGAAGCACAGAGAGTTTTATTAAGTACACTTTAGAATGTGTGTGTGCTTATCATAACAAATACCTGGAGGTTTTTCTGTGTAACCTGCTGCTCTGTGTGTGACCTTACGTTCAACCTGTCGAACCTGAGCGGGAGAAAAAAGAGGTAGAAAGAGGGAAGCTGGCGGAGACATTGCTGTGGTCAAACGTGAGCATTGAGCCACCTCTCGTAGCGAATGAAGCTGTTGTTTAAATCGTCGTTGATGATCAAAAGTTCCCTGATCATCTCTTCATCTGACACGCAAGGAACCAGCTCCACAATCCTCTGCTGCATCTGCTTACACACGGAATACAGCTGCTGCTCACACACGCACACACACACACAGACACACGCACACACACACAGACACACACAAAATCAAACAACAGGTGTGAAACAGACAGAAATGCAGAGTGAGTGCACTGCAAAGTACATCTATTTTTCATTAATTAGCTTAGAATGAAGAGTAAAAGATTATTTTGCCTGCTTAAAAAACAGGACTTGTTTTTTTGAAAGAAAAAAAAGAAAAAGAAAATGGTAATTTTTATTATATTTTACACCGAATTGAGATATTTTTCAAAGTAGACATTTACGTCTTACCACAGAACTTCCTGAAGCAAGAAATGTCGTCACATTGTCTTATATCAAGAACACATTGTTTTTCAATTTAAGAAACAACCACTTTTTTATATTAACGCCAATGAGAACAAGAACTGATAAGCAGAAACGAATGATCCGTGTAATTCTGTGTAAAAATATTTTTTTGTCTTGTTTCATGCTGCCTTACTTACAGATAATTTGTCTTGATTTAAGAGAAACTCATTCAACTCTTTTTATTTTCTTGTTTTTTCATGTGGATTGTTTGCAGTGTGAGCGAGAGACCTGCAGCAGCTCTGTGTCGGAAGCAGAAGTTTCTCCTGGTGTGACGTGGTTCAGCATCTCACTCATGACACTCAGGTTTCCTCTCACCACATCCAGCTCGGACTTCATCTTCTGCATCTAAAGACGGAGAAGAACAACTGATCAGAAGACGACTCGAGGAAAGTGTGTGTGTGTGTGACACCTGTTCCGGCGACACTGCTCCTGGGCTAGACTGGGGTGTGTGTGTGGCTGCTGGTGCGGACGGGGTGTGTGCACTGGAAGACACTGGAGATGGCGACGTCCCGTTTTCTGGAACGCTCTGACAAAGGTCAAAGGTCACATGCTGAGAAAAATGATCTGGTGGAGCAGCAGAAGAAGCATTTACTCTGCTGGGTGTGTGTATGGGAGAGAGAGAGTCCAGATCGGTCATGGGAAACTCCATTCCTCTGCGCTTCAAGTCTTCATACACACGCACCACTCCGGACAGCGGCGGATTGTTCCGGAAGGCGTCGGCCCAGGCCTGCGACATACAGGTCTTGTGATGCCCCATACAATGCTCCAGGTCGGCCTGGTCCAGCTCACCTGGATGAGACTCAGAATCCTGTCTTGCAGAATGGAAGGTGGGTTGTTTTTAGGTAGAATGGCCGTGACAAGAACGTCCTCTACAAATTCCCGAGAGCACACACACGCGTGGAAACGCTGACCGCAGTTCTTCACACACGCCTCCAGAACCTGCACCACACAGAGTCACGAACACACACTGGGTCACGCTCACACCACACACGCGTCTCAGACTCACTGTCAGAGCCAGCATCACTTCCCGGAAGTTCCTGTTTCCCACAATCCTTTTCTTCAACGCTTTGGCCGCATCTTTACATCTGAACACAGGGAGAGCGGATGAGAGAGGGATGGTGGAAACAAGGCCATGAACGTTTTAGATCTTCTACCCATCCTCTGTCTCGTTGATGATGTCGCAAATCTCCAAGTTGAGGCTCCAGTCTTCGGCCTGCAGGGCGCCACTGGTGGCCCTCTCTTCAGCAAACATCACACACACACACACACACACACACACACACACACACACACACACACACACACACACACACAGTTAATGTACTTTGTTACCTTAAGTATTTTTGGCTACTTTGTACTTATACTTTACTTTACAGTCATTTGGCAGACGTTTTTATCCAAAACGACTACTGAATATCACAAATCTAATAAACTATAACTCTCTCCTTGACTATATTGTGATTGAGTATCTGTAATCTTTACTCCACTTCACTCATTACATTGTGATTGTGCGCATCTTTATCTCGGTTAGTTTCTTGGGCAGACAAGGTGATACCTCCATCTGCAGGATGTTGAAGGCACTGGACGCTATTTATGAGCTAGTTAATTAATAAGATATTAAATAATAAGAACAGTTAATTAATTATTCACATAATTAACATGAACTGTGATTTAGTGGTTGCCTTTTTTTGCTCGTTTGAGTTTTACTGAGACTGACTTTTGTATCTGATTGTATGTTTTGCCATTTTGAAACATTGAGGTGTTAAAATCTCACTTCTATAATAAGAAATAACTCTCACAAATAAATACGTAGTTTCTTGGTTTTTACACTTCCTGGTGTTTTTCTTAGCTTTCTAAGTTCAGTACAGCTAAAAGACTTGTAACCTATGGAATGGGGTAATGGAGTAATTTTTACAGTAAGGTACTTTGTATGGTTTTCAGCTACTCTCTACACCTCTGTACACACGTGAGTTTAACTATCGTCATTCAATTACTTGACTGCTTATTCTATTTTGGGATCACAAGCGAATCAGAGGAAACATGCAAGAACACAGGAAGAACATGCAACGTCCATCCATCCATCTCTGTATTTCTATTTACATTATAAGAAGACGTTTCTGTTCATTTCTATCAATTATTACGGAACAATTACTTCACAATTACATTGCCCGATTTTTCAGTACTCTTTGTACAGTTCTTTACACTATTTTCTTATAGTCCCTACACCTCTCTCACCCCCTCTCTTTCTCTCTCTCTCTCTCTCTCTCTCTCTCTCTCTCTCTCTCTCTCTCTCTCTCTCATGTGACTGTCAGCTGCTTTCACCACATACTTTCAGAGGTACACGCATTCCAATAATGACACAGAAACTTCTAAACACTGCGAGAAAGTGACAAATAACTTTTTTGCGGAGAGGCAAGAACTTTGCCCGTTTTTTTACCATTGTTTTCCACGACACACGCCCCTTTTCACCTTTACACCTGAAATATCAGCCGCTCTGTGACACACTTTACAAACACCGTTTCTTCGAGATAATCCTGTCTCACATCAACACATAATTTCGTGAATTACATAATTTTCATTTTTCAGAGGCGGGAGGCAACACGTTTTCTAAACGACTGTCTAAAAGTCAAACCGACTTTAAGAACAACTTTAGCTTGTGTAAAACACTCACGAATCCGTTGTCCCACAGGAGTCGAAAACACGTTGCCGATAAGAAACTCCATCATCTGTTCACTGACTGACAAGACTGACGAGGACGAGCTGCGCGCGCACCCCGGACAGCCGCGAACCCTCGACCCCCAGTGGTCACGTGGTGGAAGTACCAGTCACCGCTGGCCTGAAGATTTTGAGAACTTGCTTAAATTACTCATTAATCATTTTTATAAACGCCTTCAGTGAATTATTATTATACATTCGAGTAGAATTTAATTATCACACAATTATAGATTATTTTCATCTTTGTAATAAAGAGAAAAAATAGAGTATTTGTAAATAAAATATTATGTGGGAAAAAATGTATTTAGATGTTGATCGGAATTTTTCCTCAGTTTTGTCTGTTTGTAATAAAAAGTCTTACAGTTGCTTCGCAGTTCAGACGCACATAATTATGCATTCACGAACACAATTTAATTTAAAAAAAAAAATAACCAGACACGTTAAAAATATACATATTATTTTATTAAAGAACGTGTTTTGTACAAGTATTATGTGCATAGCCCAACTGAAATGTGTTTTATATACATAAAAAACCTCTACAATCCATACGAAACAGCACCAAAAATCATTACAGCACCAAAGAAAATACATGTGATGTGCGTAAAGAAGCAGAAACTACATGCTGTTCAATTAAATTCATCCCTGACACGAACCACACGGTGCGGTGGTGTAGTGTTAGTACGGCACGGGCCCGTAGTAAGCGGTGTACGCTGCCACGATCCCAGCGGTGTCAGCCATCTGATCACAAGCCACGTTTGTCTCGCACACTTCACTAAGACTGAAGAAGAGACACACACAATCAGCACCATCACCTCACAAAGAGAGAGAGAGAGAGAGTAAGAGTGTCAAACAGAGAGAGAGAGAGAGAAGAGTGAGAGAAAGAGTGTCAAACAGAGAGAGAGAGAGAGAAGAGTCAGAGAAAGAGTCGAACAGAGCGAGAGAGAGAGAGAAGTAGAAAGAGGTGGAAAGTCAATGTGTGAGAGAGAGAGGTGAGAGAGAAAGAGAATAAGAGAGACCATGTAAGAAAGACATTTAGCAAGAATCAAAATGAGAGAAAGAGTCGATCAGAGAGAGAGAGAAGCAGAGAGAGAGAGAAGCAGAAAGAGAGAGAAAGTCAGTGTGTGAGAGAGAGAGAGAGATTGTGAGAGAGAAAGAGAATAAGAGAGACCATGTAAGAAAGTACAATTAATCAAAATGAGAGAAAGAGGGAGCATGAGAGAGCGAATATCAATGAGAGTATGAGAGGAAAAGTTGAAGTGAGAATGAGAGAGAGAGAGAGAGAGAGAGAGAGAGCGATTCACCTCTCCAATTGCAGTGGACTCAGCTTGACCGCCGGGGCTCTCCGTTGTCGCAGCAGCACCGATGCAACATCTCTTTTCAGCAGCACATGACCGTCTGTCGTCCCTTCCAATTACACAACAAACTATTTTAAATTGGGGAAAATACTGCACAAAAAGAGAGAACAGACAAAATAAAAGAGAGAGAGAGAGAGAGAGAGAGAGAGAGAGAGAGAGAGAGAGAAGGTGTTAAAAAAGAGAATTTCTCACCTTCAGCACTTGCTGAATTTGATTCTGAGGAGGAAGATGATGAGTCTGAGGTAGAATCTGATGCGGAATCTGACGCGGAATCTGATGCAGAATCTGATGCGGAATCTGACGTGGAGTCGGACTCTGATGAAGAGGAGATGGACTGCGAGTCGGAGGCAGACGAGGATGCGGAGGAGGTTTGAGCATCAGTTTCAGGAGGAAGCACAACTTCAGCTGCGGCTTCTTCGGTTGCAGTGCTTACTATAGAAAACACACGGTTAAGATCTCTCTCTCTCACACACACACACACACACACACACACTCGCACCTGATGCAGATGTGCAGATGGACAGCAAAGCGCAGACACTGAGGAGCTGGAGAGTCTTCATCTTTCTTCTGCTGGTGGGTCAGTCTATATCCTTCGTTCCACTCTTGCTGTCTTTATACACTCACAGTCACCCACACACTTTAACTGTCACACACACACACACACACACACACACACACTCGATTGGCCAAAAAATCCAGTGACATCTGTCCCTCCTGCATTCCTGGGCACACACACTCACAATCGTAGGCGGGAAAGCACACATACACAACAGTAGGCGGGTTTGCACGTACACACACACTTGTGTTAATCGGCTCGAGTGTAATGAAACGCTGCTGGTGTGTGTGTGTGTGTGTGTGTGTGTGTGAGTGTGTGGGTCCGGATCGACCCAGGCTGGTGCTGAAGTGCAGCTGTGACCGCGGCGTGTGGTTCTGTAGGTCTGAACGTATATTTGGATCTTTATGCTTCTGGTGTGAGACGTTCTGCTGAAGTAAATATAAACATTGTGGACATGATTGATTTTATATGAAGCGTGTTATAACGTCTGACCCCAATGTTTTAAAATAACACTGCAAACACACAACAGCTAAACACTTCTGACGCACAAACGCAACAACACACTTTAATAAACAACTGTTTATGATAACAACAGACTTGAACAAACAACTGCATTTGATAACACAAGCACAAAACACACTTTAAGAGCAAAGCAATATACACAAAACGCAACTCCAACACAAAAATAAGCTGAACAGTGTGTGTGTGTGTGTGTGTGCGTGTGTGTGCGCATGTGATGAGAGAATTCTGGACTCTGTTGTGTAATTGTAGTCAAGACGTTTCAGTAGAAAGTCTCTGAACATCAGCCCAGTGTTTTTAACATCATTTCAAGAGATGCTCCATTCCTGAAACTGTGTCCTGAATCGCCCCTGCAAGAAGAGAAGAAGAAGAGAGGGAGAGGGAGAAAAGAAAAAGAAGTAGTTTAAATGTGGAAAGAAAAGGTAGAGGCAGAGAAAGGAAAAACTGAATGTGGTAGAGGGAGAAAGAGAGAAATAGAGGAAGAGAATCAGAGCAATATGTATGTAGAGGAAGAGGGAGAGAGAAATAATAATAATAATAATATATAATAATAGTATTTGTAATTGTTAATAAAAAAGGAAGAGAGAGATAGAAGAAGAGAGTGAGCTAGAAAGCGAGAGAAATTCAAAAAAGGGAAATAGAGGAAGAGAGTGAGAGAGAGAGATAAAGAGAGAGGCAATGGGATAAAATAGAAAGAAAGAAAACGTGTTCGACAGAAAAGAAAGAGGGGTGTGTGGGTAGAAGAGACAGTGAGAGAAAAAGACTGGAATGGAGACATAATGAAGAGAGAGAGAGAGAGAGAGAGAGAGAGAGAGAGAGAGAGAGAGAGAGAGAGAGAGAGAGAGAGAGAGAGAAAGAGAGACAAAGAAAGAAAGAAAGGAAAGAAGGAAAGAAGGAAAGAGGGAAAGGGAACAAGAGAAAAAGATATAGAAAAATAGAAAGAGGGAGTAGAGGAAGAAAATAATAGAGATTATAAAAGGGGGAGAGAGAAATAGTGGAAGGAAAGAGAGAGGGACACAGAGAGAGACAGAGTGAGAGAAAGAGAGCGAGAGAGAGAGACGGAGAGAGAAAGAGAGAGAGATGGAGAGAAAGAGAGAGGGACAGAGAGAAAGAGTTCATGTGGTGCAGTGATCAGATGTGGGTTAAACGTTGGTATCCAGCATCCCTGCAGACACCACAAACAAACCCATGAAGCCGCAGCGAGTGTGTTCATGTGTGTGTTATATAAAAGTGTATAGATAGTTTGGGTATTTCTGAACAGTTGTGTAATTACAGTAAGAGTCTGTCTGTTTTTAGCTGATGAATTTAGCAGGAGAGAATCTGGACTCTGTGATCGGACCCGTCCGGTCCAGAACCGAACCAGCACAAACGCCAACATCTGCAGAAACCAACAGAGAGAGAGTGTGTGTGTGTGTGTGTGTGTGTAGGATCTGAGGACTGCTCGCATTTTTCCGCGACCCTGAGGACACGTCGCTGTGTCTTGTCCAAAAACTGTAAACGCATTTCAGACAAATAAATACACATTTGGTCTGTGTGTGTGTGTGTGTGTGTGTGTGTGTGTGTGTGTATGTGTGTGTGTGTGTATTTGTGTGATTATGTGTTTTGGAGATTCCTGTTTCCGCTCGGCTACGGAAAGCTACTCATTATCCGCATTCACCAGGTTTATCAGTGGGAGTCTAGACGGTTTCAGTAGGTTTATAGACACTTGTACACACACACACACACACACAGATGCTTTGTGAGGTCATGACCTCTGACCTATGGCTTAAACCATAAAGATAAAACCCCAAGCTCTAGGTTCCACGTGTTTAATTTATTTCAGACATTAAAGCTTATATTATAATTCACTCTTCTCTTCAGGCACTTTGGTCTCCTGCCGGACAGAAGAGAAAATTCCGATGACACTGGGTCAAAGGTCAGAATCCAAGACAAAGCTGGACCAATAGGGCACCAGATACACACCTGCAGGTCTCCTCGCAGGTACGAGTCGCAGAAGTCCTGCACACGCTCAGTGGTGACTTCACCGGCCGGCAGAACCCACTTCCTGTCCGCATCAACGTCGTAGATGCCGACGCGTGGCAGGTCATGTGACTTTAGGCCAAAGTAGTCGAGCACACGAGCATTTGACCTTTCTTTTCCGTTCACTAGAACAAATAGCATCTAAAGAGAAGGATGACATGTGTGAAAACCCCAACTACTCACTCAAGATCACTAATCCAGCAAAGACCACAAGTGGACGAGGAATGAAACCGTCTCAGTGCTCAAAACCATCTCATTCCATACTAAGTAGTGTGCGAGTGTGTGATGAACAGAGTCCATCAGTGGAGCGCCATAATTTTTGAAACCCTTAAGGATATTCTTTATTGAACTACCGTCCTTTCAGGAATTCACCAATTTTTTTTTTACTTGCAAGGTAAATAGGAGAGAAGGGAGGTTGGGATAGAAAAAGACAGAGTGGTAGAAAAGGGGGATATTTTTGGAATAGACAAGGGTAGGGAAAAAAAGATCAAAAGTGTGTGAGATAGATAGAAACGGGGGGGNNNGGGGGGGGGTGAGAAAGAGAAGGAGAACAGAGAGTGAGAAGAGACTGAGAAAGAGAGACAAGAAAAAGAGATAATGAGAGAGAAAGAATGTGATTGGAAAAAGAAAGAGAGGAATCATTTCACGATGAGTGCAATGATATAGGATAAGATAGAAAATTTGTTACCCCATAGACAAAGGTAAATAAACAATAAAATACAATCTAAAAGTACAAAACTACAATAATAATACAGCAACAAATTAAAAAAATCATAAACAGAACCTCAAAACACTGTCTACTAAACGCACAAGTCTAAGTAATTACGTACTACATGTATTTACTTACCAGATTTATCCAACCAATTGCTAATGCGCTTTGAAGATGTTGGGAGGAGAGAGAGAGAGAGAGAGAGAGAGAGAGAGAGAGAGAGAGAGAGAGAGAGAGAGAGAGAGAGAGAGAGAGGGGTGGTCGTGAGTATTAGGGTCAGTGTGGCCCGTTTGTGTTTGAGTAGAAGCCTTTAATCGCATTAGGGACGGAAACTGTGAGACTTTGTCTCGCCATCCTCCCAATTACCGCTCTGATTAACGCACGCACGCACGCTCCTACCTTCCCAACGTACTGAGTCGCGAGCGTGCGCATGCGCTCCTGGAGCTGATCAGAGTCCGCGCGCCCCCTGTCGATCAACAGCAGCACGTGCACCTTCACCTGCGACTGAAACAAACCCACTGCGGACTGACAGAGCGAGAGAGAGAGAGAGAGAGAGAGAGAGAGAGAGAGAGAGAGAGAGAGATAATAATAAACATTTGAGAATTTATTTAATTACATTTACAAGTAACAGTGTGAAAAAATAACGTGTCTGTGTTCTTCAGAGAGAGATAAGAAGAATGAGAAGTTAAGATGTGTTTATCATACCACTTGATTATATTCTGTGATGTATCGGATGTTATTCATCATCATGAATCGTACGAGTCCATCAGTTTCGATCTTCTTTGCCTTTGAAACCTGTAGATGCTTCTGTTCAAGATCAGCCTGTGACACACACACACACACACACACACACACACACACACACACACACACACACTTGACTGTTGATGAACTTCTGGCACCATGTGTGTGTGTGTGTGTGTGTGATTACCTTCCTGAAGATGGTGACTGTATCTGTGGTGATGTTGTATTCAGTCCAAACTTCTGTTTCACTGCACAGAGCAACAGGAACGTCCTGTATTTGCTCAACCGCAGACAGAAACTCTTTATAGCCACGAGCAGAATCCGTCTAAAAGAGAAAGAGAGAGAAAGAGGGAGAGAGAGAGAGATGCTTGTGTGTGTTGTGAGTCTGTTGCTCTGGGTTTGTCGATTCTTAGAACTACAGCCGCAGTCACTCAGAGTTCTGCCAGAGGACACTGTTCTACTCCACCCGCACAACACTGCCAGATACTCACTCACTCACTCACTCACTCATGCTCTCACTCGCTCACTCACTCACTCACTCACTCATGCTCTCACTCACTCGCTCACTCACTCACTCACTCATGCTCTCACTCGCTCACTCACTCACTCACTCACTCACTCATGTTCTCACTCGCTCACTCACTCATGCTCTCACTCGCTCACTCACTCATTCGCTCACTCATGCTCTCACTCACTCGCTCACTCACTCACCCATTCACTCACTCACTCACCCATTCACTCACTCCCTCATGCTCTCACTCACTCACTCACCCTTTCACTCACTCGCTCACTCACTCACTCATGCTCTCTCTCACTCACTCACTCTCTATCTCTATTTCCCTCTCCTTCTCGTTCTATATATTTCACTTTATTCCCCCTCTCCCTATCTCATTTTCTCACACTCTCTATCCATTTGTCACACTTTAGTTCTTTCCCTCCTTCTTTCCCGCTTGCTTGATCGCTCTTTCTTACTTTATTTCTTTTTCATTTTCAATCGTTTTACTAATTCTTTCTTTATATCAACTTTTTTCTCTCTCTCTACGTCTATTCTTTTTTCTTTCTCTATCTTTCCATCTCTCTGCTTTCTCTCAGTCTCTCTCTCAGTCTCTCTCTCTCTCTCTCTCATGCCTATTACCAATATTATCTCCAGCACACATTAAGTCACTTACTCTTTCACCCACTCATTCACTCATCTGCTCACTCATTCACACTCATTCACCTACTCACCCGCTCACACACTCACTTCCTGCTTCTAGTCCTTACTTGTTTTTGTAATTAATTATTGTTGACTCACTCACTCGCTCACTCACTCTCTCTTTCTCTCTCGCCCGCCCACTCATTCTCTTTCTCACTCATTCACTTATTCACAAACTCATCTTGCTGCTTAGTCCCTCACGCACCAGGAAGAATCCGACGATGGTGACCTCAGCAGACTGGATGAAGGTCTGAGCTGCTGTGATGTTCTTCAGTCTGAGGAAGGCGGCGTCTGCAGAGGCTGGAGAATGACAACAGTCAGGGAAGCAGCAGCAGGAGCCCAAGGCTTCACTGGAGGTAACGGTCCAGCAGAACCACCGCTCAGTCCGCTAACGGCAATGTGCATCACTCTCTTTATTACAAAATGCACACTCACACACTCACACCATCATATTATTTGTGTCTCACCTCCATCCTCTGCAGACACACACACCACGCACGCGGTGAGAAGCAGGAGAATCATCATGAGATCAGTGAGACAGCCGATGCTGGACGGCCACATGTGTCGGGGTCCCGGAGGTCACGTGACCACGGCAGCGGCTGCTGATTGGTGGAGGAATGAGAAACGAACAGGTGTAGCAACTGGATGACGTGTCCCTGCGAACTTACACTAAAAGATGATTTAAAGCAGAGTGAAGGTTGTGGTGACGATTCACTAAAAACTCCAATTTCGATTTTGGATTTAAAACAATTTTTTGAAAACTTGTGAGAAAAATATCGAAAATTATATCACCAACATGTGTGTGTGTGTGTGTGTGTGTGTGTGTGTGTGCGCGCGCGCTTTTGCTGACAATTGTTTGTGTGTTTGTATTGATGATGCTGATCAGGTCTGTACAGGTTTTTGGATTAACCATTTCAGTTCTGGTACATCAGTTAAAAAGATCAGGATTACCTGACACTTAAATTACTTTTCACATGAACTTACACAACATTCAGGGCAAGAGATTAGTCTTTATCTTCATCACCACCACCCTGAACGTCTTCATCTTTTACATTCTCCAGGTAAGAAATTGAGGCATTATCAGAATTAACAGAAAGCAAAAGAGGGAACAAAAGACAGAGACACTGAAAGAAAGAACAAAAATTGGACCAAATATTAGGTAACAGACAAACAAAAGAGAAACAGATTACAGCTAAAAAGCTTCTCTAAACCGGGCGTCCGAGGTGAAGATGCTGGTGTAAATATCACGTACAGGACTAATCTCCAGAGATCAAAGGTTAAAGTCAGATAAGAAGCACCTGCTAAAATTAAATTATGCTAAAAACACACACATCCACTCATAAGTAATCTTTCTCTGTTTGAAAAGAGCGTCACTAACACACAACTACCAATGTGTTTCTGCCCAGGGAGACAGAGAGAGAGAGAGAAGAAGAAGAAGAAGAGGGAGAGAAGAAGAGGGAGAAGAGAGAGAGAGAGAGAGAGGAGAGCGAGAGAAGAGAGAGGGAGAGGAGGATAAGAGAGAGGAGAATGGGGAGAGAATAGAGGCTACACAGTACATTAAAAAATCAAAGAGATGAGCAAGAGTGGAAGGAGGGGGTTGGGTGGGGAGAGACGAGAGAAAGAGAGAGAGTAAGAATGAGAGAGAGAGGAGAGCAGAGAGGAGGAGTGTGTTGTGTGTGTGTGTGTGGTGTGTGTGGTGTGTAGGTTGGTGTGTGTGTGGTGTGAGAGAGAGAGAGAGAGAGAGAGCGAGAGAGACCGTAGATAAACCTGTTACGCACAGATGACGACAATAAGTCGAGGCTCTTAACATACTGCAGGTGTAAATCCAGTGAGGGTGTGGAGCGAGCGAGAGGAGAGACAGAGTGGAGAAGCAGCATACAGTCGCACTATAAAAGAGCTGAAGATCCTGCTGAGAAACGCAGAAGAAACCAGAGGAACCAGCAGCAGGCTTCACATACAGAGGACTCACAGATCACGGTAAGAGACTCGTGCACAGAGGAGGAGGAGGGAGATAGAGAAAGAAATACTTTAGATGAAAAACAGATAAGAATAGAGTGTTCCACTTTTGAAAGAAAAAAAATTGCAAGGGTAGAAAGAGGTATAAAATATAAGAGAAAAGAAAGGAGAAACAGAGGAATAGAGAGATACCGAGATTAGGAGTGAGACCAAACAAGAGAGACAACAAGTGTAGGAAGAGATGGGAAGAGACAAACACGGAGAAGAGAGAAATGAAAGAAAGAAACACACCTGAGATAAGGGGCGCTAATCATAACAATAGGGAAGGCGAAATAGGAGAGAGCGAAAGAACAGCAGACAGAGATAAAGGTATGAAAGAACAAAGCAGATAAAAACGAGAGATACACAACATAAACAAAAGGACAGAGATGGACAAATGAGAAAGAGATGGCAAAAAAACAGAGGAGTGAAAGAATGAGCGCAACAGAGAGAAAACAGGTAGGAGAGCATATTAGAGTAGTTTAGAGAGAGGTTTAGAAGACCGAGGAGAGATAAAGAAAGAAAGCAAGGAAGAGAGTCCACTTGTGTGATTTCTTCAGAAGGACAGGAGAGATGGACGTTGCCTGCGCCCGTTGAGAAGAGGGGACCCCCCAAATTCAAGCAGAGGACGACCCGCACCTTCAAGAGCAAAGCCCCAAACCTGGACAGAAGGGATTCGGGGACGAGATTCCGTGGCATGGAGGGACTGGGCACAGGTACACTCACTCACTCATACACCACTCACTACACCACTCACGCACACACTCACTAACATACACTACACTCACTACACCCCACTCACACACACTCACTCACACACACTCACTACACCACTCGCTCACACACACAACACACTCACTCAACACCACTCACGCCTGGGCTTGTGTTCAGACATTACCGTTCATCTGTCCTTGGGAGGCTTTTGGTGATATGGAGCTCAGTGATCTGGCGAAATACGGCATCGTGTAGTCGACCCTTCATCTGACTCTGAGGACCCTGACCTTTGACCTTCAGCATCTCAGCACCTCATAGAGTGGAACCAGAAGCCAAGACAAACCCCTCTCTCCTCTCTGAAACACAGCACAGATCCTCCTCTACACAAATCACTATTTTTGTAAGTGAGTAAAAGTCGAAGATTTCTGGACGCTTGTCTGCTAAAAGTTCACGTCTTCCGCTGCTTTGGAATGAAGTAGCAGTTAAGGAGATTAAAGAATGAAGACTGGTATTTAGTTTGACTTGAGATGATGCAAACGGAATTAAAATGTGAACTGAAGAAATAAAACATTTTTATTTTCCCAAAATGTTCTCTTGTTTATTTTGTGTTTAATCACACAACAGACACTGTGCAATTCCCAAAAATACAGAAACATCTGGTTTTAAATGATGACAAGTTGGGGAATTAAGTGGTCTGCCTACAAAAATCCAGCAACGTTTAGAGTTTTATGCAGAAAAGTTGGGATTGAGTCTGAGGAACATCTGAATCAGCTGATAAGGATAACATGCAAAGTTTTGCGAAGGCAAAAGTTTGGTCATGGAAAATGACTCTTGGTCCAAAGAAATGTTGGAATCCTGCATGACGTCTCAGGAAGGGGAAGAGATTCCATGCTAACAGTGTTTACAAGTGAAGAGAGGGAAGGTGCTGACCTCAGGTGGGAATACAGTGAGACCGTGGAAGGAATACTTTGAGGAACATCTTAACCCCTCCAACATGCCTGATTTGTCTATCACCTTTACCAAATTCACCGAGGCAGTTGTTCCATGTTTAAAGATAAAATATGCCCGGAGTTTGTCAAGCCTTTTGATGTTGTAAGCCTATCATCATGGCAAACACGCCTATTGAACATCAATAGGTGGTCAAGGTCAGTACCCCAAGAATGGTAAACGGAATGGTGGTTATCATTTTTTTTTTAAAAGTAGACCAGAACGTCTGGTGACATCTATTGAAGAAGATGTTTGACCTTGTCCCTCGTGGCATCCTGTGAGGGAAGCTTACCTGAGCATACGTTGGTTTTGCATTGCAATGCGTCAACCCTGCTTCAGACGCATGTTGGACTCCAACTGTCTTTTGACACTGATCCAGTACATGGACAGGATTTTTACGGCACTGCCAAGAAATAGAAGAGGTTCTGGTTTGGGGACCACAGGACCTCATTACTGTCCTTCACGGTCGATGTGGTCTTGTTTGCTTCCTCAGGCAAAAGATCTACAGCAGGCACTTGGGTGGTTTGCAGTTGTATGTACTGGGATGAAAATCAGTCCCTCATGGACCTCGACAAGGTGGTTTGTTCTTGATACAGGTTGAAAGGGAGATCCTGCCTCAGGTGGAGGAGTTCAAGTCTCCTTGGGGTCTTGTTGAGGTCTTGAGGGAAAGAGGAATTTGAGATTGACAGAGGGATTGGGGCATTGGCAGGAGCAATGAGGTTGATGTACCGATCCGTTGTTATCAAAAAATAGCTGAGCCGAAAGCAAAGTCGCAAACTCCCAGTTAATCAACGTTACGCCACCTTCGCGTATGTCATAAGCACTAGGTGTCAGATGAGGTGGCTCTCCTCTCTCTACAGTGCAGTTTCAGGACACGTGACCCTGAAAATCAACCGTCTATTCAACCAAGATTGTGTCTTCTGGTAGTTTGAGCCTTTCTGTCTTCTCTATGACAACTAAGGCACTTCGGACTCAGGATCCAGCAAGAATATCATCTCAAAGAAAAATTAGCTCAGACCCAAAGTCCTCCACAGGGTAGGTTTATCATTCTGCTCATGTACCATCAAGTAGAAGATCTATCGCGTTCAGGACAGTCGTATGGAATAGTCCAGCCTTCACTCACAATCTTTCGCCTTTATACTTCAAGTCCAGCTCTTCTCGTGGTGCTCGAAGGCTCTATGTCTGAGTTGGTGCTGAGACTCACCTGAATAACTCAAAACAACCCTGAGATTGATTCCTCCAATGGAGAAGTTCTGACTGAGTGTTTGTGCTTCAACCAACTCAACCCCTCAATTCAGTTTCTGAACCCAAGCTTCGTGTGCTCAGGAGATAATGACTCACTTACAGATCTACAGAATAGTTTATTGTTGTTTAATGTTTGAGATGATTAACGAGAAAGAGTTTGGGTACAGCATGGTAACAAAATTACAGAGAATCTTCTGAACTTGCACGTGCAGCCAAAGGACTTAGAAAGTCAGAGTAAGATCCAGTGGCCAAGCGACAGATTACAGTGTCTGTAAATCGGGCGTTTCAGGTGAAGATGCTGGTGTAAATATCAACTGTTTTCAACAGCAAGTTCAGGACTAATCTCCAGAGATCAAAGGTTAAAGTGAGATTAGAAGCGCCTACTAAAATTAGCGTGACCTAAAAACACACACAAATGAACAACAGTCGGTCTGATTCTATCTATCTGAGTGTCTCTCTAGCTCTCTGTCTATCTGATAACCGAATCTCTAATGAGAGAGAGAGAGAGAGAGAGAGA
>CM051495.1:30067586-30078257 GCA_028031935.1 Paedocypris micromegethes | reverse complement strand
AGATTCCTGGCATGGAGGGACTGGGCACAGGTACACACTCACTACACACTCACTACACACACTCACTACACACTCACTACACACTCACTACACACACTCACTACACACACTCACCCGTGGGCTTGTGTTTCAGACATTACCGTCATCTGTCCTTGGGAGGCTTTTGGTGATATGGAGCTCAGTGATCTGGCGAAATACGGCATCGTGTAGTCGACCCTTCATCTGACTCTGAGGACCCTGACCTTTGACCTTCAGCATATCAGCACCTCATAGAGTGGAACCAGAAGCCAAGACAAACTCCTCTCCCCACCACGGAAACACAACATAGATCCTTCTCTACACGGACCACTATTTTTTTAAGTGAGAATAAGACAGAATATTTGAACACTTGTTGGGTGGGTTTTCATGCCTTCCACAGCTTTGGAATGGAGAAGCTGTTAAGGAGATGAAAGAATGAGGACTATGGAATTTTGTTTGACATGAGCTGATGGAAACAAATACAACAATTCGCAAGAACGAAATAAAGCGTTTTTATTTTCCAAAATTGATTCTCTAGTTTATTCTGTGTTTAATCTGTGACGCTCATCATGGTTCATCCGGATTAAAACATGTGACATACAAACCAGAGACAACTGTGTGAAAATGAAAGCAGCGAGGTTAAAGAGTGAAATGTAGGTTTTGTCAGCCTGTAATTAAGTAAAACGTAAAACAAAATTAAACAGAAATATCCATTTACTCATTTTCTGTCACTTAACTAATTCCAGCTCCTCTGGGCCTAAAGTGGGATACAAACTCTGTATTGGTGATCAACTAATCTCGGAGCGAGACACACACACACACACACACACACACACACACACACACACACACATTTACTCATCAATTTCCCAGAGCCGATTCACCTGAGGTACATGTTTTTGAACTGTGAGAGGAAACTGGAGACCTGGTGGAAATCCACGCAAACGAGGAGAAATAACAAATCAACAGGAATCAGCAACTGATCAGTCTAAATATTGAATAAACATTTATTTGGAAGGCCACAAAAAGTGAATGGGACGTCACTAAAAACACAAGACTTTTAGAAACCCATTGGAAAACGTAAAAGTAAGTTGGAAATGTAAAAAATATCCAGGTTTGTGTGTGTTCACTCTTTGGAATTGTCAAATCTTTCGGTGCAAATAGAAGCACAAAGATTTGTACATGAACAAGTGAATAAGCAAAGTTTAAATAGTGCAGTTGAAAAACATAATCCAGGGAATTGAGATGATGACGGAGATGGTGGAGCTGGTAATGGTGACGTCAAAGACAGAGTTAGAAAAGTTTCATTTATAATTTGTATTATTCTTATTATTAGAAATAATGGTAGTAGTAGAACAGTATAAGTATTGTTGTTGTTATTATTATATTATTTATAATGCTATATAAATGTATGTCTTATTTTTCTTATTATTATCATATTGTTGTTGATGTAATTGGTATTATTATTATTATTATTATTATAAGTTTATTATTATTAGTATTATCATTATTATTATATTAAATATAATTAAAACCATTTTTTAAATTAACCAAAATTGTTCGAAACTCTGGAAGAGGATCCACGCAGGGTGACACCTGCCAGAACGGCAATGAATGATGCTGACAAATCAATTCCAAAACCAAAATCCGTTCTTATAATGACTTGTTTGGGATTTTTTTCATTCTTCACGTCACCCTTACATTATTTTAAGAGGTCCTTCTCTTGAAACTTAGAACAGTTCTGAAACATTCCTGAAAGCAAATACTCCATCTCACTCCTAGACACTTTATGGATCTTCGAGAAGCTCTCAGCATCCCCACACAAAAACTGAAACCAACTTTCAAGCCCTTGTTCCCCTATTGATTCCATCACTCAGCAAAGCAGGAAGACTAGATGATGCGGCTTTCTTGGTATTTGCGCTTCGTGGCTTATTGTCTTCTGACCTCTTTTGCCATCTGAGCTCAAAAAAGATCAGGAAGCGGAGAGAATGTTCTGATGCCCACCACCTCGGCAACAGACAACAAGCCTCCATCACTCCATCACGTCGAGCTCTGGATCACTATGAGCTGTCATGTTCTCAAATAACGACCAAAACAGGAAGATCTAGAGAAATGTAACACAAGAAAAAGAGCGAGATAAAAACAGACTGTCCTGAGACAGCCACAGAGAAAGTTCCAGCAGACAAGAGATAAAGCTTCTCTAAACCGGGCGTCCGAGGTGAAGATGCTGGTGTAAATATCACGTACAGGACTAATCTCCAGAGATCAAAGGTTAAAGTCAGATTAGAAGCACCTGCTAAAATTAAAGTGACCTAAACACACACATTCATCAACCACTTTTCTCTCTTTGATAAACAAGAAACAAGTCAACAACACGCAACGACCAGTGTGTTTCTGTGTGTGTGTGTGTGTGTGAGAGAGAGAGAGAGAGAGAGAGAGAGAGAGAGAAAGAGTGATGAGGATATCACATTAAAACTGAAATAATGAGGCGAGAGTGAGAAAGAAAGAGAGAGAGAGAGAAAGAGAGAGAGAGAGAAACGAGGATAACACAATAAAACTGAAATGAGGCAAGAGAGAGAGTGAAAGAGAGAGAGAGAGAGAGAAAGAGAGAGAGACAGAAAGAGTGAAAGAGAGAGAGAGTGAGAGAGAGAGAGAGAGAGAGAGAGAGAGAGAGAGAGAGAGAGAGAGAGAGAGAATATAATGGTGTGATTAAGAGAAAATTAAGAGAAAAGTGATAGAGGTAGATGCAGAAAAAGGGGAAAAGAGTGACAAAAATAAATAGAGTGTAATACATTCGTTCATCGTTCATCTCTTTGTTCTTAAGTATTGGCTGCTCTCACTTTGGAAAGAACGAGATCCATTGCAAGCCACAGGGTGATATAGTGAGACGCAGCTAATTCCAGCAGCTTCAAAGTAAACAGATAGAGATAGACAGATAGATAGAGAGATAGAATGAATCAAGAGGCTCTGAAGACTGGATTGTTCATCATGACTCACTCTGATCAAACAGCTGCTTATGAAACGTTGAGGGAGGGTGAGATAGAGAGAGAGAGAGAGTGAAATAGGAATGGAGAGATAGAGGGGGGTTGAAAGAGATACAGAAGTTGAGATATAGAGTGATTAAGAGAGAGAGAGAGAGAGTGAGAGAGTCTCACTGGTGTGTTTCTTCAGAAGGACAGGAGAGATGGACGTTGCCGCGCCCGTTGAGAAGAGGGGACCCCCCAAATTCAAGCAGAGGGACGACCCGCACCTTCAAGAGCAAAGCCCCCAAACCTGACGAAAGGTGATCGGGGAAGCAGATTCCTGGCATGGAGGGACTGGGCACGGTACACACTCCACTACACACTCACTACACACACTCACTACACACTCACTACACACACTCACTACACACACTCACCCGTGGGCTTGTGTTTCAGACATTACCGTCATCTGTCCTTGGGAGGCTTTTGGTGATATGGAGCTCAGTGATCTGGCGAAATACGGCATCGTGTAATCGACCCTTCATCTGACTCTGAGGACCCTGACCGTTGACCTTCAGCACCTCAGCACTTTATGGAGTGGAACCAGCAGTCGAGATATTTATTTTTTTGTAAGTGAGAATAAGACGGAGATTGTTGGACACTTGTCGGCTGAGTTTTCATGCCGTCTGCGGCTTGGGAACGTAGAAGCCGTTGAGGAGATGATGGAGTGAAGACTATGGAATTCTGTTCGAGCCGAGCTGATGGAAACTATGTTCAAATGCGAAAGAAATAAAGTGTTTTTATTTTCCCAAACCTTTTCTAGTTCATTCTGAGAACTCTTCTTTCGATCGGACCATAAACAATGGAAAATAACACACACACACACCTCTTCCAGCTCGTCCATGAGAACATTTCCGATTAGATCTTGTGGATCCACAGCAGGCACACACTCCTTCACATACATACAGAAACACAGGCAGTCAAATTCCCACACAGATAAGAACACTCTCACACTCTTTTCAATTTATACTCACTGCAGTAACGTTAACACACATCTCTCCTAAATGTCTGACACACATTCAGATTAATACTCAAACATTCTCCAACACACGTCCACACACTCTCTCGCACTTCCTGTTTAATACTTGATGTTCCACACATCAACACGCCTTTTAACAACATCATTTCTCAAGCACCTCGAACACATTTTAAGATACTCTCATTAAACACACATTCAGATCCTTCTCAAAGACCTCACACTTTCCGATATACCAGTGTACTCTTAAACATACTCTGAAAAATCAGTTTCAAATGAATATTCTCAACTGTCCAACCCATTTTCAGATACTCAACAACCTCTCGCACACTTTAAAGATTCTCGCACTTTCACACACATACTCTGTCCAAAAACCCTTTCAGATTAATAATCTCAAACATCAACACCCTTTCAGACTAACATTTAAAAAAAAAAAAAAATCACACACACTTTCCCTCGTACATTTCTTTTGACTAACAATCTCATTTTGACTACTCTTTCAATACTTACAGACACTCATAAATTCCTCACACTTCTTCAATTGCCCTATAAAAAAAAAAACACACATTCAAAATAAAATCTCTGAAAAATCTCTCACAGTTATGCCAGTATACTCTTAAAAAAAGCTCTCACACTTTCAGCTACTCTTTGTAAAAATCTAACATACTACAACACAGAAAAAAACTTCCAGACGCAAACACAAACAAACAGTCCCATATACTCACACACAGAAAATCAAACTCTGTTTTCATATATTTATATATAAAAAAAAAAGTTTATATGAACATTCAGATACAAATTACTTCACAAGTGAATGAGAGAAAGAGCAGAACTGAGGAGACGTGAAAAGCAGAAGAGCGTGTGTGTGTCAGGCGACCAATCACACTCGTCCTGCCGTCTGTGGAGGTCTCACAGCCCCTTAATACTGAGTCTGCAGAGCCTGCAAGTACCGCAACACAAAAACACACACAAGCGCAAAAAAAAAAAAAAAAAAAAAAAAAAAAAAATCAAAACTGCCCTAAAAACGCTCCACGTTTAGTGTTTGGACGAGACGGAGATCAGTCCTTAAAACACTCTCTCTCTCTCTGTGCTCGATCGCCCATCAATCAGGCCCTTCCAAAACGACATGAAATGAGTCACATGACCTGATCAGCCGTCTGAAATATTTAACCACGTCAAACGATATCAAAAAAAGCCATGATACAAAACAGAATAATAATAATAATAATAATAATAGTAATAATAATAATCCAAACAACGGAATTACAAACCGGTCACACACAACGGTCAAGAACATGCTCGACTCTTTGGAAACGAAACCCAAATCAAGCGGATAATCATGTTTACAGCGAGGTGGCGGGTCATTGGCGGGGGAGGGGGGGGTGCGGGCCAGTCTTTGCATAATCAACGGAAACCAGGATGATGAAGTTGAAGAGGAGGCTTGGGTCACACACACACACACACACACACACACACACACACACACACACATGAGGATGAAGACGTCGTGTCGCTTCCCGGCTGAAATGAAACCATGTTCTCGGGTTCACAGTCTTTGTGGATTAAAGCCGGTCCCAATGATGCCCGACCCCGCCCGTCTCTCTCTCTCTGTCACACACACACACTTTCCCCTCACACTCACACTCCAGCAAGAGAAACGTATGACCATAATAATAATAATAATAACAATAATAATGTTTGGTAAAGATTTGTGTCTACTCTAGATTACTTGCATATAATGAGTGTTTAATGTTAAAGGTTCCGGAATGTTCTGGGGGACGCGATGACCCGGACCCTCCGGATCCGCCCTTCTCAGTGTCTTATTTGGGATTAAAACATGGCTGGTGAAGGTGGGGCGAGGTGTCCTCCAGCGTCTCGTTCCTGATCAGAGTTTGGCCGGTAACAGACGTGTTTGAGTTGTACTGGATGAGGTGTTCTCTCGGAGAGACGGAGGCCGGAGAGAAAGGACGGAGGTTTAATATGGCGAGAAGCGGCTGTATCCTCCTCTGTAGAGCGTCGCCTGCAGGGAGACTCTCGCTGTTAGAGGAATTTCATCAAAAGTAGAGCTGCACGATTCTGGTTACAATAATAATAATAATAATAATAATAATAATAATATGAGTATTTGTAGGGCGCTTTTCACAGTTTTAACCGTCTCAATGAGAATCACCATTTAACAACGAGAATCACCATTTTTTTGCTCAAAATTATGATCACGATTCTTTTCACAAATTCTTTCTGGATATTTTCTGATTTTAAATATTCAACCCTGCAAATCAGGGTGTCCAAAAGCAATATAACAACACATATTACTTATAATGCTTCAAATGTAAATACATTGAATGAAACAAATGTAATAATACAACTAATGTTGTTAAAAAAAAAAAAAACATTAAACTTAAAACATTCCAGGGTACAGTACTATGTACAGTTGAGGACACAATTGTCTCTGTTTAAAAGTATTTTTAAAATAGTTTTCAAACAATGATTATTTTGTAGGCGGGGCTAATAATTTTGTCCTCAACTGTCCTCGTCATGTTTGCCGAGTTTCATCTTGTGGTTTGAAACTGCAGTAAACACACACACACACACACACACACACTTCAGAATAAAATGCTTTTTCAGGTACTAAAATGTCAGAATTGATAGCAGACTTACTTGACCACTGTGTTTCCTCACTCTATGTTTATTTTCAGTTTTTTTTTCCCTCGACTCACATAAGGTACACTATAGCGCAGGTAATTAACGCAGGTGGCTGTCAGATGCGTCCGGCGTCATCACGCCCATGAGAAGCGGCCCAAACTATCATCTTACCTTTATAATATTTAAATGATCGCGCATATCTGAGTTTTGCTCGATGCGCACGCGAGTGGTCTGACAGAAACCACTGGTCGTAGATCAGAGAGTTTGGCTGAATCGTATAAATGCGGAATTATGATCATGAAGGGGTAGAATCGAAATTGCCATCTTTTAGCGATTAATCGTGCAGCTCTAATAAAAAGTCAAATAAATGGTTGCGTTTCTCACCATCGCACCCACGCCGTAGGCCGCCGCTGCTGCCGCCGCAGGGGTCGCCAGGGCCGCCGCGTACGGGTCAGCCGCATACACTCGCCCGTAACTGAGAGAGAGAGAGAGAGAGAGAGAGAGAGAGAAAGAGAGGATGTAAGCATGATAGAGGATTTCTACACTTTCTGAAAAGTCTAATTCGAGCACTTTTCAAGGACTTTCACAAACCATGTTCAAGCTTTTCCGGCACCATACAGTTGTAGTAAAACCTATACAGTATTTAAAGGTCTGCCTAAACCAAAATGAAACTTTACATTATACATTACCATTTAAATTACATTTAAAGAGATTTTATTCGAAAACAAACTAAAAATTAAGTTGTGCTTTGTAATAGCAATTGGGCAAGTGTCGCTGTCTGTCTAGTTGACTGTCACTATTGGTTAATAATAACGTCTCAAAATGACTCGTTCACTTTATTGTTCAAGAGTTAAAGATTTGAGTCAAAATTGTGTTGTTGTTGTTTTCTTTACTGTAATTATAGGGAACAACGGACTTTAATCATTTTAATTTAACTCGTTTTTAATGGTTTGTTTTTCAATAACTTATGTAACATGTTTTTTTTATTACAGTTATTACGATAATTTATCATTTTATAAAAAAAAAAAAATCTGTCTGATTGTACAGCGACTAGTAACTTATTAGGGCATTTACATATTCATTGTGCCCCAATTATGTTATGAAATTTGTATTTTGTTTGTTATATTTGTATTTGTTTGTGGTAAAACGAGTATTATTACATTTTCCAGCATTCCCAAGCACTTCATTTGAAATTCAAGCATTTTAAGGCCTCGAAAACACATTATTTAAATTCAAGCATTTTTAAGGCCTCGAAAAAAGCATTTTCGCGGATTTCAAGCAGCCTGATGATAGAGAGACATAAGCACAGTGTTGCTCTCTCACCTGTCGCTGTAGGCGGCCGCTGCTGCTGCTGCCGCTGCCGTGGGACTGGCCGCTACCGCCGTGGGCTGAGTGTATCGATACGCCGCGTAACTGCTCTGGAACGACAAAGACCAAGACGAAGGTCAGACACAACGTGAGGAGAGAGAGAGAGAGAGAACAGGTGAGTCAGCGGAAGGAAACAACACGTGACTGGTGTCAGAATCTACAGATAAAACCCAATAAAGGTTCTGTTCAGTCCAACACACACACACACACACACACACACAGGCTCTTCCTCACAACAAACCGCAGCTTCTGGCTGGTCTCTTGCTGCTGTTTGTGTGAGGGAGACCGGAGATCGTCGTGGTGAGAGCGTTAGCATCACCGCAAACACACATCGACGCACACCGGGTGATCTCACACACACACACACACACACACACACACACACACACAAACACACACATTACAGAGTGAGAAAACAGAAGATCCACACCAACACACAAGCCATTCTCTCCTGCAGCCAATCAGAACGCAGCTCACTAACTCGGCGCTGAGAGAGAAAGAGAAATAGAGAGAGAAGCACAAAAAGAGAGAGAGAGACACTCAAAGAGAAAGAGAGAGAGAGAGAGAGAGTGAGAGAGAGAAAGAGAGAGGGAGACACACACACAGAGGGAGAGACAGAGAGAGAGAGACAGAGAGAGACACACACAGAGAGAGAGAGACAGAGAGAGAGAGAGAGAGAGAGAGAGAGAGAGAGAGAGAGAGAGAGAGAGAGAGAGAGAGAGAGACGGGGAGAGAGAGACAGAGAGAGAGAGGATCAGATGCTCTTGGGCTGAAAGGTTGTGAGGAAATTGGCTCTGATCCAGATGTTTATTGACCCTCAAACGTGTTGATCGCCCACCAGCAGGGCTGGACGAGAGAGAGAGACCCCACCGAATGAGCAAGCAGAGAACCGGCCAATCAGAGCTCAGCAGCTGTGTTGAGTGGGGAGGATGTAAGGTAGCTAATATGTTGTAACAGCTGCAAGCAGAAATTACAGGGTTCGAGCCTTTCACTTTTAAGATAATACTTGATTATTTATTGGACTATATTGAATTATTTAAATAAACACAATATTATATTATAATTAACTATTTTGCAGTTATATAAGGGTAGCTATAAAATACACATTTTATGTTGCGTTATAGTTTTGGTTTAAATCGTACTGGAAGATCCTTTGTTTGTATTTAACAGGAATCGGTATTGTGATTATACAATTAAAATAAAAACAATATTGTAAACAATCATAAGACATAGTACAAAACAAACAAATATAAGTGTAGGTGCATTAAGTTGGTTAGATTTCTCAATGTTCAATGTCATTATGGAAAGGAGTTTTCAATTTTTACAGTTTCAAACTCAGAGGCCTGTGATTATTTGTCCAAGATAAGATACCAAATACTGTAATCAATTATTGGTCAATTATAGACTGTTATTTAATAGCTCCAAAAGATATTAACCTGTAGCCATTTTACATTGGCTAGTTTGTACGTTTATACTGCATGAATTGCATTTTTTTTTCCAAAGCTGTCGTAATTGTTCCTCTTATTTCCCTATGCGATAAGATTTTTAAATTTGTTAATAACATATTGACAAGGAGAGTTCAACTTGTTGATATAATAAAAATGACAATAAATAGAAAATAATAGACACATAAGATAGAATAAAAAAATATATATTACGGGAATCAGTCTTAAAATGTTTAATTTATAATGCATGGGACTGTTTAAGAGATACAAAAGTAAGCAATTATTTACTGGGAAACTCGCTACCTGTAGATTACAATAATTAAAGAAAATCCAAACCATTTCAATAAAGTTTCTTTAGGGCTCGAACCCTTAAACATTTAGTTTAGATGCAGTGTGTTAACTAGTCTCAGGTGAAGATCATGTGTGTGAACGGTGTGGCACAAGGTCTCTTGCCCCTCCAGCTCCGCGAGCAGTGGATCACGGGTGAGTTAGTAGAAACAGAAGCGCTCGCCAGATTAACCAGCAACACACACCAGCTGACTGATTTACCTGAGGCATTCGGCTACTAACCAGAGTCTCCTGAAAAACTAATCTATAGAGAGAGAGCGAGAGAGAGAGCGAGAGAGAGAGAGAGAGAGAGAGAGAGCACTCGTCAACACACACACGCATACACACACACACACACACACACACACGACGGATGAGCACACACACGGCTCCGTGCAGCCTTAGCTTCCACAATTGAAGGGAGAGAGAGAATGAGACGGAGAGAGACAGGAAACGAGAGCGGGAGTCATACTTACATAGAGATCTGTAGCTCCATAAAAACCTTCCTGGTACACCACACTGAGAGACAGAAACACAAGAGCAGGGAGGGAGAGAAAGGGCGGTGAGAGAGAGAGAGAGAGAGAGAGAGAGAGAGAGAGAATGGGTGAAGGAGCAAGAGGAAGTGGCGCCATCATGTGGCGGCCGAAGAGAAGAGCATGACAAAAAGAGAGAGTGAGAATATTAATTCACACACATGCAGTGAATCCGCTGATACAACAGAACCATGAGCCCCAGAAGTCAATGTCATCATCTGACAGGAAGTGACGCGTGTGCCAGTCCAGCTGACAGGAAGTGACGCGTGGGATTCTATCGTTACGTCAGAGGTGGCTCATGCAGCATGCGTGATCGGTGTGTGTGTGTGTGTGTGTGT
>CM051495.1:30054179-30067569 GCA_028031935.1 Paedocypris micromegethes | reverse complement strand
TGTGTGTGTGTGTGTGTGTGTGAGTTACCCGGGATAAGCTGGTATGGCAGCCTGCGGGACGGCGGCACGAACCGCTCCGTAAACGGGCCGCCCGCGACCCCTGAGGTGAGCCCCGCGAAAGGTCACGGCCGTGGACGCGGCGGAAGCAGCGGCGGCGGCTGCAGCGGCTGGATACGGGAAACCTGGAACTGCAAAGACGCGTCAATACGCTTCGCTCGACGCAGAGTACAGCTGCACGATTCTGGATAAAATGAGAATCACGATTTTTTTTTGCTTGGAATAAAGATCACGATTATTTTTGGATATTTTATTATTTATATTCTACATATTCTATCTATATTATTTACTATATCCATACTACTAAGTAGTAATTATAAAAAATGTGATATATACTGAATAAACAGCATATAGATAGAACAGATTTTACTATATAATATGTTTCAATTGTTTTTGTTATTATCAGAGACTTTGAGCAAACACCTTCGTAGATCTTCGTTTACATTTTTACTACTTCCATCTATATTCAATACTCAACCCTAAAAATCAGGTTGCCAAACAGCAATACAATAACACCTATTACTTATAATACTTTACATTTAATTAAATAGAATGCAACAATATGTAATGTAAAAGTAATGTTGTAAAGAAATTTTTTTTAGCTCAGATTAAGAGCACTTTTGACATACTTTTTAAGTTTATTTTGTAGGCGGGGCTAATCATTTTGTTCTCAACTGTAGATGTTTGCTGTGTGTGGTTTGCTGAGTGTCGTCTTCTGGTTTGAAACCGCAGTAAACACACACACACACACACACACACACACACACACACACTTCAGAATAAAGGTACTAAAATGTCGGACTAGATAGAAGACTTACTTTACCGTTGTGTTTCCTCACTCTTTCTCCCTGTTTATTTTCTGTTTTTTTCAACTCGACCTGTGCTGGACTCGACTCGCATACACTGTCTATTGCGCAGGTAATTAGCGTGTGGCCGTCACGCGAGTCATCAATCCCACGACAGGCGCCCCAAAATACGACAGAAGTAATGCAAGATCATCTTTCTGTTATAATACGGTATTTAAATGATCGCGAGTTTTGCTAGATGTTTGCGCGTGCGTGCGGCCTGACAGAAAAGTTCGGCAGAATCGTATAAATGCTGAATTAAGATCGTGAAGGGGTCAAACTGAAATTGCGATCTTTTAACGATTTATCGTTAGAGCTTGACCTTTGACCCTCACCTGCGTACAGCTCCGGCGCGTACATGGCGCTCATCATGGGACTCAGCTTCCAGCCGGCTGCACAGAGGTCACAGAGGTCAAGGAGAGGTCACAAAGGTCAGGCATTCTGACGGAGCGCGTGTTACCGTAGGGAAGCGTGCTGAGCGCCTCTCCGTTAGCGTACGGACTGACCAGCTTCTTATTGGTCATGACACGAGCCGTGGCGTTATTCACCTGCCAATCGGAAACACACACCATCACAAACACACACACACACACACACACACACAGAGCAGCACAGATCTATAAGACAGCAGTCAAACACGGCACTGCCGGCCGGCGCCGACCCGAGAGCAGACACACACACACCGGCCAATCAGAACCCACGGCTGAAATTGTGAACTCATTGATATTCCCTTATATTTCCTCATGCATCATAAAACTCCCACTGAGTCGAAACACTCCACACAAAAAAAAACCAGGAAATCAACGTGGACAAGCAAACAAGAACAGAAAAAACTCAGGACCAGGGCATTCCGTTACTATAATGGAGAACAGGAGAGAGAGAACGAGAGAGGGAGAGAGAGTTAAACAGAGAAGGGGGTGGGGCTAGAGAGAGAGAGAGAGAGAGAGAGAGCGAGAGAGAAATCACATGACTAAATCAATACACCGTGCACAGCTCAGAGCAAAACACATTCAGCCAATTACAGGCCAGTAACCGCAGATGAGCACATCAGCCAATCAGCAAGCATCGGATGCAGGCTATGGACCAATCCAGCTACTCTGCAGCCTAACCTCGCCCCCTTGTGACAAAAAACAAAACAAAACAAAAAACACGTCATACTGAGAGGAGGAGGAGGAGGAGGAGGGGTGTTCAGAAACAGAGGGATGCAGGGAAGAACACAAAGAGCCAGTCCACAATCAATGAAACCACAAAGAGAAGGAGCGAGTGAAAAGAGAAGATAGGAGAAGAGGGAGAGAGAGACAGAAAAGGGGACAATCCACCCGATCAGAACATCACACTGAAAAAGCCATCCAGGTTCGTCATGACTAGTAACACAGAAGTGCATCTAAATGAAGAGAAGCCTGTGATTGGTTGTTGTCAGTGAGTGACAGAATTTATGGGTGAGAGAGAGATGCATGTGCTACATGTCACAACACATGAAATCATGAAGACGGAACACACCGGCAGGCATCGACACGCACGCACGCACGCACACACACACGCACGCGCGCGCGCGCGCACCAGAACCCATCATCCTCACATGAATATAAGGGCAGAAATATCGTCTGAGGAGCAATTTCGGGGCGTTGGGGGGCGATCGAGCCGCGTGAAAATGGCGAAATCGGAAGAAGTGATGGACAGATTCACGCGAGAACAGAGTGAGAGACGACAAGCTGGGTAAGGGCCGAGCGACACCAGAACTCACACCAACACTCTCTCTCTCTCTCCGACTGGGCATCGGCAAAACAAATCACACAATTCATCACATGATGTTCCGCGAGGAAATCGAAGGCATTAAAAGAACGTCCCTGTAACAGTGTGTTACGCTGGATACGGTCAATAAACACACAACGCACAAAAAGGTCATTAAGAATTCGGAATGTTGTGAATTAATTTTTCACAAATTCAGGATTCACTTTATGCCACGCCCATAAATCTAATTGGTTGACAGGGAACAGAAAGCCCCCCAGGTGACCTTTGCGTGTTGGCTGAATGATGGCGGACACACACACACACACACACACACACACACTCCAGATTGACGTCAAGAGAACAAGAAGAAGAAGAAAGAAAAAAAAACAACGCACACCAACCTAATTTTCAAAATGATGACTACAGCTAGAACTTTAATTACAGCTGTAAAATAATTGACGCCGATACCAAAGTGTGTGTAAAATAATTATAATAAAACAAATGAAATGTAATATAAACATAATTATGCTCAATTCTGATTGGACCCAATCAAAAAGAACCAAAAAAAAACGTATTTACTTTTGTCGACCAATATAATTCATTATATTTATTTCATTTATGTTTATTTTGATCAACAAGGAGAGAGAATACTAAAATGAGCCATATGTCAGCCACGCACAGGGTATGTAAAGGCTGATCTGCCACATGTGCAATTACGCTGTAGCAACAAAGGACAGGAATGGCGAAGACGTCGGGTGTCAGGACGTTTTGCTTTGCGACATTACATTTCTCAAGCAATAATTCATCTGAAATAATGGCTAGATGGGGATTTTATCCAAGTTCAGTCCGTCAACTGAACACACCACACTTGACAAGTTCTCCAAACATACACTGGTTAAAACTAACATTAATTTGATGGGAACATTTTGTTGTGTATCATTACGATTAACAATATCAATTGAACCTTTCTTAGTCCCTCAGTGGGAACATTTTGTCCAACACATTTTTGTAAATAGTTCTTGGTAAAGAACTCATGATGGTCATGATGAAGACCACCACTTTTTAGAGCCAAAATGATCAGTCGAATCATTAAATTGGAAATGAAAGCAAAACATCTACAGCATTTCTTCATTTCTCTTTTCTAGAAAATCTACAATACTGTGCCAGTTTATTTATTTCGGCACTTTATTGTCTTGGGATTCTTCATTTCGACACATTTTCATGTTCCAGCCTTATGTTTTTCTTTTTTTTTTTTTCGCATTAAAAAAAGGCCCCAACATTGTTGCAGTTTTTCTTCGAGTAACAATACTTTAAGTATTGTTAAACAACAGAAACCGATGATTGCATTATGAGTGAGTATTAGGTACGGCCAAGATCAATTCATTCTGCTTAAGAAATTTTTTTTAACACATTTATGGGAAAAACCTTAAAAACTTGCGTTTCTGTCAGTTTCCGGCGCTGTAGGAAACATAAACCTGTTTCTGCAAAAACCATGCAACCCTGTCAACTGTGTAAGTGCGTGTGTTTTTATACATGTACACTATTTAAATTATATTTCTTATTATGATAGAACGTAAAAAACAACCGACAGGCAGGAGTGATTGACACTGCCCAGCAGCAGCTGAATCTGCGAGGAATTCCACTACAGAAAACAAAATTAGAAAAAAAAAACTCCATTAAAAAGTACAGAAAAATGTATATAAATATGGAAATAAAAATACGAGTAAACGCGATCAGAGTCTGGTTGGTCACTCCGGCCCTGACAGCAGCGGGGGTGGGGTGGGGGGGGGGGTCAGGGGTCATCGAGATGGCAGGGGGGGGGGGGGGGGGGGGGTGAGAGGAATGGAAGGGTGGGTGGTGGGGAGGGGGGGGGTAACGCTCTCGTTCTCCCGTTCTGACCAGTGACGTCTCGGGGAGCAGAAACTACCGCAGGGGATCGTGAGATTGATCAGGGTGAAGCTGAACAGACACAAACTTACCATGAGCCAGGAAACGGCGTGACGACACGCGAGCAGTTACCGTGGAAACTGACAACAATAACAACAACACACAGAAATCGTCAAGGGAACAGAAAGGAAAAGGAGAAAATGAACAACAATAACGAAAAAAAATGCTTGAAAGGGGATGAGAGAGAGAGAGAGAGAGAGAGAGAGAAGAAGGGCGGGGGGGTTGAGGAAAGAGTGAGGGAGACGCATTCACACGCATCTTCACGTTCATTTGTTACAGAGGAGAGAGACAGAGAGAGAGAGAGGGGGATGAGGAAGAGAGGAAGACTGCTTCTCCAGCACGTCTGAGTGCGGTTAGTCGGACTGGCATGCCAAACTCATGACATCACTTGGGGGAGGGGCCTAGAAAGTGACGTCATATGCAAAATAGAGAGATGAGAACAGGATGTGATGCAACAGACAAGGAAAGACGGTGAGTGCATGGATGGACAGACAGACTGGCTGCAGAGTGACGGAAAGAGAAAGAGAAAACAGGATGAATGAAGAGCTGGACTGTGCATCTATCTTTTTCTCTCTCCCCTCCAGAACAAAAAAAAAAAAAGCACNNNNTGTTCAACACACACACACACACACACACACACACGCTTCATCACTGTAAATAAAACTTCAGTCTAAGAACACATTCAAAGCGAACAGAGAAAACAATTTCCTGCCTCTCAGCCAATCAGGCGCTCCGGAACGACTTGGCGTCATCACACCCATGCAAAACCAAATCAAGCTCCCATCGGCGCACACGCACAGACACGCAGCGGTGAGAGAGTGAGCGAGAGTGCGCCATGCAGCTAGAACAGGAGTGTCAAACCACATCCACTTATGTGTGTGTGTGTGTGTGTGTGTGTGTGTGACACTCCTGCTGCAGAGAGAAACCGTGTTAGTGCTGAAACACTCGAGAAACAAGGACGAGCGATGACCGCTTCACACCTCATGCAGGAGAGAGAGAGAGAGAGAGAGAGAGAGAGAGCGGGCGAGCGAGAGACCCCTCCAGAACTCCTCTCACACACACACACACACACACCCAGTGACCAGAACACACACACACACACACATGCCGACTGACTCACGCGCTCGGTTAAGACGCACACGCAGAAACAGCCGCACGCCGACTCACACACAGGCAACAAGCGGCTTCTGGAAGTTTCACGGTCTACGAATGCACTAAAACAACAACAACGACGACGACGACGACATGGAGAGTGAGAATCGCTCAGTCACGGATCAAACCAGGACGCCACAGTCTCCAGCCGCGCCCCTCGACGGACCCCGGGGCCACACGGGTCCGACGTGATGATTTACGAACAAACAAGCCATTCAGACCAGAGGAGGAGGGACAGCTTCTGAGGCAGGCGTGTGATTGGCTGACGGACACACACTGTGAGCATGCTCAGAACAGACCAGGAAATAAAACACATGCGGTTAATCACCCACAATCCACCGGGAGACAGTCTGGAGCGAACCATGCACGGCCAAGCGCGCGACACACACGAGCGCCTGCGCGCGCACACACACACACACTTCCCATGATGCCGAGCATCTCCAGCAACTGTGAAATGGGAAGGAAAGAAAAAGACAGGAGTGAGAGAAAGATAGATGGAGAGACGGTCTGACCTCGATCTTCCGGCCCTCCACAATCGTCCCATGGAGACGCTCTCTGGCCTTCTCCGCATCAGCGCTGGACTCAAACGTCACGAAACCAAAGCCCTGAGAGACAGAATAAGAAGAGGAGAGGAAGGGCAAGAGAGGAGAATAAGGTTGAAGGGGGGGAAAAGAGAGAGATTTAGAGAATCAGAGAAGGTGATGGAAAGAGCAGGGAGAAAGGGAGCAGAGAGGAGAAAAAGAAGAGGTGATGACAGTAGGAGTAAGAAATAAGAGAGTGAGATTATATTATTATTAGCTGTATTAATTATTGTAACCAGTTCATTATTAAGATTAAAAACCAATGTTTTATTAATCACATTTTCTGTCGCTAACTAGATCTCAGAGTTTTCTCGCAGAAATGCTATTCAACTTATTTGTATGATTTGCAAGGATTCTCAATATGAAAAATTATAATTTTATTAGTTCCAAAACGTTTTCCTTCTTTCTTTCTTTCTTTTTAATTTATTCATTATATTTTTTCCTCAAATTCAACTCACCCCTCCCCATCGCAGAAATGTCGCTACATGTGTAGCTCAATTCATCCTAAAACATTCACTTTTTCAACCTTTATACTTCTTCCTCATAATCAGTTTTTTTAATCATATTTCCCACGATTGGGTAAATTAGATTCATTGCTCAGCTTTTTTATTTATTGTATTTTTCGAGTTCACATTTTACAGTTGAGTTAAATGTCTCGGTTAGTTTCAATAGACCCACTCATGTCAATATTTTTCATAAACATGTTTCGTAGTTACATTACGTTTCATACTATAAGAGAATTCTCTTTCAGGACATGTGCTTAGTGTTGTGATGGAACTTTTTAGGACGGTTTTAGACTAGTGTCACCAAATGTCGAGAGAACATTAGGCTAAACTCCAAATCAGAAGTTTTTAACGTGCCATAAAACCTTAAATTACGAAAAAAAAAATATGATCCTGTTCATTGAAGTTTTTGAGCTGATAATTTTGGAACTATTTTGATGACCAATAATTCTTTAGTTGTCGATTTAGTGAGGTGTAGTTTTTCCCGCTCTTTTTCCTCAGAGAGACAGCTCTCCCATCTAATTTCTTTAAAAACTGCAGTGTGTGCTTTCTTTAGAGAAAACTATGAAAACCTATTTATTTTATTTATTTGTTTGTTTGATTTTTTTACGCCATCTTTAGCTTCGATGGCTATATTATGTATGGCAACATGGTATTTTTCTCTTTGGAAATCAATACATCTCTATCACAGTTGATGAATAGCAATAAAATACACAACTTTTCAAAATGACTTCAACAAATTAGATCTTTCATGTTGATTTCTGATAAAAATTGTAAAATCTTTTGTGGTAAAACGTTCTTAAAAACATCTGTTAAAACATTTTCTGAATAAAACCGTTGTCTAATATCACACAATCGATCACAGTCAATTAAAATGTGCTTTACAGACAAAATATTCCCACATCGATCACAACATGGTTTTTCTTCATCCAATAATAAATATGAATGTGTGAGTCCCTGAGTGACCCATTCTACATCTGGTAAAAACAACTTGATCCTTTCGGCTATCCAATTGAGTGAGGTGTAGTTTTTCCCGCTCTTTTTCCTCAGAGAGACAGCTCTCCCATCTAATTTCTTTAAAAACTGCAGCGTGTGCTTTCTTTAGAGATTTTGAAAACTATGAAAACCTATAAAAAAATGTAGTTTAGTACCTTTGAGCCTCTTTCATTGAAAATAATCTCCACGTCCAGAATCTTCCCAAATTGCTGAGAGAAAGAAAAGACAAGCGTGGTGAGATGCCGCAGTGCCAGAGCTCGCCAGCAGGGGGCGGAATGTCACTGCAAACACTGTACCCCGAACATTTGCCGCAAGTCTGGATCTCTGAAGCGAAAGGGGATGTTGGACACGTGGAGTCGTTTCGGGGTTCCTTTGGTCTCGGAGGACTCGTCACTCACGGCCCCCGCGTATATTACAACCTGACCGTCCGACTCCGGGAGTCCGTCTGATAACTGGGTGAAAAAGACAGGAAATGGATTTGTGCACATCAGCAGGGCATCGCACAAGCCGCCTGCTGCCCAAATGGTCGGAGCGTCACTCACCCGCGAGGGGGGGTTTGAGGAAGGGGTGCTGACTCCTGCAGGGGCCTCCGTTTGTCCCGAGCCCCCCATGGGGACACCACCACCCCCCCCAAACTCCAGGCCGTTCTGAGGGGGAGGGGGAGGAGGGGGAGGGAAGGTGGAGAACGAGGGAGTGCCTCCGTCCTGAGAGCCCATCGTCTCCTGTGAGCCCTGAGAGAGAGAGAGAGAGAGAGAGAGAGAGAGTCACATGGGTTAATCGACAAGCCAGGTGGCGGATATAAACACAGCAGAACAGAACAAAATGAACAGAGTGAGAGAAAAAGCGAGAGAGATAGAGAGCGCAGTAAGTCTTTTCCTCTGACAGATATTATATTTCTCTCTCTCTCTCTCTCTCTCAGGCTGGTGACAGGAGGATTCTGCAGTCATTAAATATTAATGAGCTGCTCGTGTATAATTCAGTGCGCGGCCCTCTGACACAGACGCGCGCGCACACACACAAGCTGCAGCGCGATTGAAGAGGGTCCGGTCCTGTAAAGAGTGAATGATCGAGGAAGGGAATCAGGAGCGCGGAAAACGGTTGATGTTCACACCACAGACCAATCACAATGAGAGAACATCTCATCCTCAATCGCAGTGGAGAGAGAGACTGATGATGTCATCAGTCCCAGTGATGCAGGGGTGGGGGGATAACGCAGTGGAGTCTGCATTCCTCCCACAGCATCACTTCCCTACACGGCAGTGGGAAGAGAGAGAAAGAGAGAGAGCTGAGAGATGATCTTTTCGTTTTTCAGAAAGTGAAGAACGAGCGAGGGATGCGTCCCTGAGCATTTATTGCAGGCGTGATCAGAAACGGATCGTGTTTTAACGGATCAGCCACGTGCTGATTGGTTCACTGTAACCTGACCTCATTCTTTCCTCTAGCGCTCTCCCTGGGGGGCGTGGCTCTGTATGCCACTGACCAATCAGAGAGCAGCAAGGGCCACAGAGGGTCCAAAGGTTCGTAAACGAAGCACAGGGTGAAACACACACAAACGCTTCCTGTAAAGAACATCACTGGGGTTTGGACCCGGTGTGCCTCGTCAACGGGGGTCAAAGGTCACAAATGCAGGTGCAGATGTTAACATCATTAATATCGCTACCATCATCCAATCAGCAGGAGTTTGGTATGACGGAGGATGTAACTGAAGAGAGCAAGAGATAAAGCGCTTCAGGTTTGGTCTGACTCAGCTCTCAGCGCATTATTATGGGATATCAGTGAAAGGCTCTCGGGTTGTCATGGCAACAGCTGAGATGGTGAAAAATGCTGCGCCGCATAAGATCGGCCGGCGAATCAGAAAACCATCAAACACGGACGGCGTTCGAGAACATTCCCGCCTGAACTTCCTCAAGCCTCGGAATCTCTCTAGTGAGTGTGTGAGATCAAGAGTCGACAGGTCGAGTCTCTCCCAGCCTTCAGGCCACACACACTCTCTCTTTTACTCACAATCCCATTCCTGCGTTTAAGGGTCCGGGAACAGCTGCTAAACCCCCGAGAGCAGCCAGAGCGAAGAAGAGAGGAGGGGGGGGTGGATGCAGAGAACGAAGGATGGAGTGAGAGAGAAAAAGAATGAATGAGAATAACAGAAAACAGAAAAAGTAACTAAAGAAAAAGAGCACAGAAGCTAGAGACGATAGAGAAAAACATGGCGAGAGAAAGCCAGAGAAATGGAGAGAAAGACAATGCAGGAGAGAGGAGAAAAGGAGACAATGAAAAATAAACAGGAGAAATTGAGAGAGAGAAAAGAGAAAAATTAAAGAGAAACAGAAAATAAAGGAGAGGAAACAAAAAAAAAGAGAGGAAAGAAAGAAGAGACTAGAGTGGAGACAGAAAGAGAGCAAAGGTTTGTCATGGGACAAGATCAAGAGTGAAGAAAGAGGGAGAAAAATAAAGAGTAATATGTTGTCATGTGAGAGCGAGAATGAAGGGAGAGAGAAAGAATGAGTGAGAGAATGGAGGAAGAGATTGAAAAGGAAAGAGTAAAAGTGAGTGTAAAAAAAAAAGTGTAAAGGTGAGAGAGAAAGACAGATGGCAGGGAAATCACATAGTGAGAAAAAGCAAAAGAGAGAGGGAAGTGGAGAAAGAACAAATGGGAAGAAAAGAACGACTGTGAGAGAAAGCTGGAGAGTGAGACAACAAAAGAGAGAGTGTGTGTTACGTTTAAAGGAAACCAACATGCTGAATGTTCACATCAAAGGAGAGAAAGTGTGTGTGTGTGTGTGTGTGTGTGTGTGTGTGGTGTAAAGTGGAGGAGAAAGGAACAACTGCTGGTGATCAGCTGCTGGTGTCACTCAGTAAAGCCAGAGAGCAGTTGTCCATCAGCTCAGAGCTTCTCTGTGGAGCAGGAGATCATCTGAGCTCCACACACACACACACACACACACACACACACATTCCTCGCCAGTCCACACACGACAGCGCTAGAGTTACGGAACCTTCTGCCATCAGACACCGCGCTGATGAAGGAAACCCTGCGTTTACTGAGAGCAAGCGACTCACCAGACCACGGCCCGAGTGTGTGTGTGTGTGTGTGTGTGTGTGTGTGCGTGGAGGATGAGAGGAACAGATGTGAATTGGCAGTGAAGCTGCTGCTGTTAAATGGATAAAGGGATGGAGGGATTATGGTGAAAAACAAGATAAAGAGAGATTAACTACAGGGGATGGTGACACACACACACACACACACACACACACACACACAATCTTTTGAAGTTCATCTTGGGTCGAAACAGTTAAAACACAAGCGTGTGTAAAGAAAAGTAAAACTGAAAAATGAAAACGATTCTAAAAAGACAGAGAAAAAAAGATAAAAGGCTAAAACACAATCAATAATTTTAAAAAAATAGGAAGATAAATAAAAAAAACTTTTATCAACACTAAACAATCTGAATGTGTCTAATGATTTACAAAGTTGGATGACTGAGCTTGAGATGAAGCTGCTGAAGCAGTTTGACTCATTTACAGGCGGCAGAATGATGCTGTGAAAAGAGAGAAAAAAAAAACCAGAAGAAACTCCGGGCAGCTGCTCCACCATCAGAACGTTTAACACCGGCCAACGTGACTGGACCAGAGTGTCCCTGAAGATGGTCAGTGAGATCTTCATCACGAGCTGAGGAGCAAAAGCATTTGTCGTCCCGCGCGACTGAAGAAAGAACGATTTAAAAATGAAGAAATGTGGGTAAAACTCTCACAACGTTCTTTCTTTGTGGTCCGAATTTGATGCGTGTGCTCGCGTGTTACTGGCTGAAACGTGTGTGTGTGTGTGTGTGTGTGTGTGTGTGTGTGTGTGTGTGTGTGTGTGTTTAAAACCTCACACACTAGAACTAAAGCAGATTTTGATTGAAAGAAAAGTCAAAATAAGAACAGCATTGTCAACATTGACAGTCACAATTTTTTTCGATCAAAACAATCTTTTTTTTTTCATCTAAATTGTAAATATTCTTTCTCTCACGCAAACTTTGAACACATGTTCATTCATCTTTCCAAATGAGCTAAAGATTACAGCTGAGGAATGAATAGCAAAACTTTAATTAAACTCAATTTTAGCACATGCCATTTTGCAACGCGACTGCATATTTTGTTCTGAATAGATTTTTCCTCAAGCTGCATTTTGTGCGCTTACGCTCATCCTCGTTTGCGGATTTGCAGAAGAACAGAACGGGAAAAAATTCCATGTCAGAACGGTGTGTGTCAACACAATGTCTCGCGGCACTCGGACAAACAGCGCCGGGGAAAATTGAGAGAGACAGAATTCATTTTTTAAATCGCATCTATACTGAACAGGAAATACTATGAAATTATGTTACGAACTATATATTTTTTTTCTCCGCAAAATAAAGTGAAAAGACCAAATATCTGTCGCAGCTTTGCGCAAATGTCAAGAAAACTCCTCGCCAATGTTGAACTTTTCCTAAAACCTAAACATCTAAAACGTAGAAATTGCTTCAAAAATATTTTGGTTAGAAACAGATTTAAAGAAATTAAATAATAATCCGTTTAAATTATTTGGCTGCTTTCAAACCCCTCCGTGAAGAATAGGGAACGTTTACACTCCGGGATTCGAACCCGTGGCCTTCCAAACACAAGGATAAATCTCGAACTATCGGACGAGTTCTGCCAGTTTGAGCTTGTGTGGCAATATGCCGAAAAAATCTTGCGAATGTGGTTTTCTGTGCTGACATGGAGAGGCTTGACACAGATCTGGAAGGTTTTTTAGCCTGCGCTGCCATTCCGCAGACCCCATCTGTGTCACATATGCACAAACAAACAGAATTGGAACGTGTCAGTGTGAACGCAGCCGAACCAAATCATCCATCCATCCACACACTTATGAGACATAATAAAAGTCCCCGTGATGGACAGAGGGTCGGCGAGAGTCGGTGGATGTGTGCGTGCGTGTAATTGGGTTGTGTGTTTAATTGCTGTATAGTCCTGTATAATGAGATTAGCGCCGGCGGGTCGAGTTCAAACCCGCTATTGTTCACACATTAAAGTGGAGAGAGTGAGGGAGAATCTGCAGGAATCAGCTTGAGTCACAGCCTCCACTCTCCGCTTCGCGAGGGAAACTCGCGAAGAGAGGGAAACTCTGTCGCACAGAATACACACAGCGAAAGTCTGAGAACGGTTTAGTAAAAAAAAAAATATCTATGCAGACATCCACTAAAAAAAGATATGTAGGTAAAAACTAACTTGAATGTGATTTAATATCTCTTTTCATGTCTGGCTTTGTTTCTCTATCTCGATCTTCTCTCTGTCCTCTCTCTAAATACCTCCATATCCCTCCTTCTTTCCCTGTCTCTCTCTCTGTCTTATCCTCCAGACATGATCGGGACGTCCCGCAGACAACCTAGAATCAGCTTTTGTTCATCTGAACGTTGTGGGTCTTTGGGAGACAGACAGAAACATCTGGAGCCCATGTGTGTGACACAGACAATGAGTCACAGAGAAAACACACACACTGTCATGTGCCTCGTGTCCTGAGGGAGAGCGAGCATAAACACACACACACACACACACACAC
>CM051495.1:30041425-30054168 GCA_028031935.1 Paedocypris micromegethes | reverse complement strand
ACACACACACACACACGCACACTTGAAGAACTTTCAGAGTTTCTGAGAGAGTGAAAAGCAGTATTGCATCAGCTACGCGAAAGAGAGAAAGAGACAGAGCAAATGGTGGAGCTGAAAGTGAAGGAGGAGCTCCATTAGGACAGAGGTGAAGAAGAAAGATGAGACGACGTGTGTTTGTTATGCCAAACCTCTTAAGTCGCGCGCTTTCTGGAAAAACAGTGTAAACGAGAAACACATTGCGAGATTTGTGGGCGGGGCCAGAGCGCGAACAGCCTCTCGTCTCGCGCTCAAAAAGACAAACAGTCGAGCACGAGCTCACTCACTGTCCCGCTACACCCATCACACCCAGGTTTTACTGCCCCGCGCACGAGGTCAAAGTTCGCAGTTGTCATGGCAACACGTGCAAGAGGTCCCACGGGGGTAATAACCGGAGGCGCGGGGTAAAGTGGGACACGTTACACGAAGCGCAAAATCTGACCGCAGTCAACGGGACAGTCGATCAATCCTCGACTGGCTTGCGATCGTAAATCCTGTGCGCGGATAATCGCTAGATCAGGGACTAATGCCGCGCGGAAACAAGTGTAGATCTCTTTAGCACAACAGAAAGCCGCTTTACTGTCAGCGATACAGCAAATCCGCTCATGCGCGCGCGCGCTCCCGTCGACGTATAAAAATATGAGCGACGTGAAAAGACACACTCTGACTCATGCACTAATGCGGAGTGCACGCGAGGGAGCCACGCGAGCGCGCTCGTGCGCATCGGCCGCTCCGTTTCCGTCTGACTCCAGACGTTGCTTTACACATGAACCCGCGTCTCCCATTACCGGACCACGTGACTACCGACCCCCCTCCCCTCCCTCCCTCCCTCCCTCCCTCGGGCACATTTCCAGACACACTCTCTCCGAGCGCGATCAATACCTTTTTTGGGCTGCACGAGAGTGTGCGTTCACACACTCTCAGGCATATGCTCGTCATGGTTTAGAGAAACTGAGCCATTAGCCAGAAGAACCATTAAGGGAAAGAAGAAGAAAGACGGGGAAGATGGGAGAGGAGGGGGGGGGGTAATTTAGAAGATCACATCTGTCTTTATAGAATATGATGGATCGTGCTGCTAGAGGATGGAAAACTACTGCAGACGAATAAAGCAGCGAGAAAGAGAGTTCAGAGCACTGTAGAGCATCAGATCATTACTGCCCCTTGGGCAAATATAAAAACCCCCTCTAAACGTGTGCGCGTGAGAGTGTGAGATTCTGCGCATGATCAGACTAATTGCCTATTCTTCATGTCACCCTTTGGCCGCAGTGTTTGATTCCATCCCGTTATGCGACCCAAGCGTGGTTCTGACGGCCAGCTCGTGAGACCCATCGGAGCAAAAATAGCCCACCCACAAACATCACACACACACACACACACACACACACACACACACACACACACACACACACACACACACACACAAAAAGAATTTAACTCTTACCTCGCCGAGCTCACCGGTACCGTCCATTCGTGCACGCTTGCACTCTGCTCCGACCGAATCGCCGGTCGGCGTGGAGCCTTCTGGCTCCGGATCCCCCCGCTTCATCCCCCGGACCGCCGCAGAACCCGAGTCAAGATCCCGCTCTCGCTCCAGGATCCCGCGGCTGACGGGCAGCATCAGAGATGCGACGTCGGTCGACATTAACATTGAAATGGGCCGCGGATGTGGCTTTTGCTGAGGGCGATGAGCGTTACTTTATGGATCAGACCTGACGCTCATCTGACGCGTCGGAACCGCTACAGACAGGCGAGCGACTGCCGCATTAAAGGCCTGCGGTAAAACGAGAGGATCCCGGGCCTGCTCTCGAACCCAGACAGCAAAAAACGTTCCAAAATCCCCCAGCGTGGCAGAGCAGGAGATCCAGCGGAGGTGAAGCGAGCGCGAGCGAGAAGGAAAAGCCCGAGACAGACGGCGAAGGAAACGCGGATCCGTCCGATGATTCGGTTCACAAACGCCACCGAGTCGGATCGCAAACACACAAAACTCGCCTCTAAAAACAGGCGTCGCGGGGAAACGCGAGCGAATCGCGCTGCATCTTTCCTGTGTTTCCGAGCGATTTTCTAAAACAAAGGAGTGGCTTGGAGCTGCTGCTTTTCCTTTCTTCTCCCCCTCTCTGACTCTCTCTCTCTCACTCTCTTTCTTTCTTTCTGTCTCTCTCTCTCCCTCTCCTGGATTCTTGCGGCGGAGAAGGAAACGCGCACGCGCGCCTCTCGTGCTCGTGGCTCGATTCCTGCTGCAGTTTTTTCCACTTCCACGATTTTCCGGTTCCTGAAAGCGGAGCTGTTTTCGTCTTCAGCTCGCTGACGGGGATCTAATCCGCGTTCACGTCGGAGCAGATGTTTCTCATTTGCCGAGCTCTCCCCTCCTCCAGAAGATCCACGGCGAGAGCGCTTAACAAGCCAATTGTGAGGCGAGAAGAGAAAAGCGCCGCTCTCGTCCGTTGTGAGATTTATAGATCGGCGCTGGTAGATATTGATCGTGAGCTTTGGATGCGGTACAATTAGTTCCTAATGGAAAATGGAGACCGCAGTGTGCCGTGGTGTTTTTTTTTTTGTGGTGGCACGCCATCTAGTGGCCAGGGATAAGACGACCAAACACAGTACAGTAATCGAGCGTTATTACATATGCGGCACGAGTGTCTCGTTTTATTCTTTAAAATACGTTTTGCATTATTATTCACTTTAATTAAAAAAAAACTGCGACTAATTATACTAGATTTACTGTACATATATTTTGGCCAGAGATAAAGATTTGAATTGGCTCCAAACCGCTGCATTTGATCACGTGATCAAGATGGCGGCCACTTTCAAACGTCGCAGTGAAGAGATTGTCCTCTGACTCGGTCGCTGTTCACACAGACTGAGGCTTCGGCGATCTGGATTTTTTTTTCTGGGTCGTGACTGCTGCTGCGACATTTTTATGGGTTTTTTGTTGTTTATTAACATTAAAATTAAAAACTAGTGTTGTATGTGATAATTGCGTGAGTGTGTATTTTCATTTTCTTTTACATTTGTCTGTGTAGTTAGAAGTCTGTTTTGTGATTTACTTCATTTCTAATGACTTTTTAAATTACAAGCATTGTACTTGTACTGTAGTTCATTGACATGTAGACTAAAATACAGTTGTGTGTGTGTGCGTGTGCGTGTGCGTGTGCGTGTGCGTGTGCGTGTGCGTGTGCGCGTGCGTGCGTGCGTGCGTGCGTGCGTGCGTGCGTGTGTGTGTGTGTGTGTGTGTTTACTGAATGTGCTTGATTATTAAACGTACAGAATGTACAACCATGCCGTGTTTGAATGTTCTTGAATAGTTTTGTTCTCCATCACACCTGAGCAAGAGGCAAGAGGTTACAGGAGATTTGCTCACTTCTTCCTTGCATCAGCTGTTTACCTGGAGCTCTGCAGTGACATCACGAAACCTTTCTCATCAAACTTTTCTAACCAATGGGATTCAACCCAGAGAGACAGCGAGAGGCTGCAGTGGGCACAGAAGGCCAGAGAGGTGATCGGATGGTGAAGGTGAGTGTTCCATGAAGATCTCTCTGTGTAGATTGTGAGACTGAAATGTGTGATGATGAGATTTTGCTACTCCACAGATGAACAAGAACATTTCAGATCTCCAGTTGAACACCAACATCTCTGGTTGGCACCGGCCACTCTGGTACCAGTATAATTACTGCGCCATGGAGCCCTATGGATTTCTCTTTTACTATGGTGTCAAAATTTTCAACCTGGTGGTGGGTTTCCCCACAAACGTTCTTGTGATGTGGCAGATCAAGTCCAAGAAGAGCGAGGGCTCAACATCCGACATCTTCATTTTCAACCTTTCTCTTCTGGATGCCTTCTTCTGTCTCATGACCCTGGTAGACCTGGTCAACCGACTTTACCTGGAGAACCAGGGCATCTGGTACCTCCAGCGTTTCTCCTACGGCTTGAAGGACATGGCTCCTCTGTTCCTCACCTGCATTTGTCTGGACAGGTATGTGGCTGTGGTCCATCCCATCCTCTTCACTGGTATCCGGGACAATCGTATCCGCATAGGGGTCTCTCTGGCGGTGTGGGGGCTCATAGTGGCCTACTCCCTGACCAAGTGCATTTTGGGTATTTTGAGTGTGAACGAGGTATTCAGCGGTGTCATTCTCTCTGCCTTCTTCATCATGGTTTTCTGTAACTTGTCCATCATCTGGGTGTTGAGAAGAAGTGTGGCCGGGAAAGAGGCCATGAACCCAGTGAAGAAGAAAGCTTTCAGAATGGTGGTCATCGTCCTTGTCATCATCATGGTCAACTACCTTCCTCCGGTGGCTCTGATGCCATTCTCCTCCACCTACACAATTGTGGCTTTGCTCTGTAAGATCAGCATCTCGGTCTTCTCCATCATGGACCTGAGCTGCAGCATCGAGCCACTGCTTCACATCTCCAAGAAGGAAAGCATTGCTTGTCCCTGCCTGCAGAAGCTCTGTAAAGCTCCTCAGAAAGTCAGTGCTTGAAAGTTCCTGTCTGTCTCGCCCTCGTTAGAGCTGTCTTTCTCTCTCTTCTTCTTTCTTGATTGGTCTCTCTGTCATTCGCTCCTCAGGCTCAAAAATAACTTTCTGTCTCTCTCCCTCCCTCGCTCTTCTTTTAATTTTCCATTTTTAATCTTCATTGTCTTTAAGGCTTATCTGGTTTCTTTGAATTTCTATCGCTCTCGGAAAGAGACACTCGGACTGACACATCTTTTTGCTTCCCACTCTTCTTTTGGCTTTCTCTCATCTTATAGGAAATAGACCTTAATACCATATGTTAAATACGTATGTATGGCATATCTTTCATGCGTTTCTGTATTTCTGAATCTCTATTTTGCCTATAACTCTCAATCCTTCTCTCAAACACGATATGAATCTTTCTTGTGTGCCTCACTTTCTTTTCTAGTTTTCTTAAATTCTTTATTGGTCTTTCTGCGCACTCTCTGAAATTTTCACTCTTTCTCTTACAGACTTTTAGTCTCACCTGCTGTTTTTCCTCATTCTCTCTCTGTCTACAGATGTTTGTATTCTGTTGTTATTATGAATAAAAATGTAAGATAAAGTGTCTCTCACACTTTCATGTTGTTCTCGTGTTTCAGATTAGACAGCGCTCTTCCAGATGCATAATTAAGAACTAATGAAGATACTAATTCAAATATCTGGGGATTAATTAGGGATGATCTGAGGTGACACAGATGCTACAAGCTGGTCGTTTTGTTACCAGCTGATGCTTTGAGTTTAATTAATTCAAAAACATTAACGAAATTAGTCTTGTGACAGCAAAGCTGAAATGCCTTTTTAAACTGTTGCATCCAAAGAAAACTCATCACAATCATAATTCATAATTTGTAGTTACTTAAAACAAGAAGAATACACAAAAACGACAATAAGTTCTTATTAAAACAATTTTAAATTAATCTAATTAGAAAAATCTAATTTTATTGGTCACATACACAACCAGTACGACTTATAGTGAAGTCTTTAAAAGATTGTACGAAACATATAAAAAAGCATCAAATAATGAAAGGATAGACAAAATGAATTGGAACACGATCAAAATATGACTTGATACAATACAAATATATGCAATCAATAAAGATTAAATTGTTTTAAGAAAATTTAAAAAACACATTTCTATTGCTGTCTGACTGTGGATTTTGACTGTGTATGTCAAAGTCACTATTTGATTTTTGTTGACTTTGCCGGATATAAATACCTATTGAATGTAACTACAGATTAAACTACTGCTGCAAAATGTAGTCATGTATCATGTATCAATGTATCATGTATTATTTACAAACTTAATAAACTTACTTTCTCAAATTTTGATTCTTAAAACACTGAGTTGTAGAAATTCAAAATCATCCAACTTATTTAGTCTAAATCTTCTGAATCAGAATGAAACTCCAATCACAGAGCAGAATAACTGTTAATACTGCAGATTACAATTCTGCAAGGCTCGGCATTAAAATATAAGTTCATTAGCGCCATCTACAGGTAAAATATGAAAACGTCCCGATAAATGATCGCGTTCTCTCTCTCGCACGTGACGCACACGCAAATAAAAAGCATCACAACAACAATTCTTCAAAAGAAATATTTTATTTAGTTTTACTCAATCAACATGTGATCACTTTCATCACAGAACATTCCTGTTCAAAACATTTAGCATTCCTGTTCTGGGTTTTTCTGTAACCCCTCTTATTTTCACCAATGTTCCTGCTTGAACGACCATCAAGTAGATACATTCCATAACCATAGCAACAAAACCAACACGTCTGGCAACTTGTCTGCCACTGCTGATGATTTCAGCATCGTTAAATTCTCCTGCACAACATCTTGCTAGGCTTCTTTCAGGTGTACATCATCTCAGCCATGTGTGACATCTTCTTGGGGATGTACAGGTAATACTCCATGTAGCCGGAAAGGTCCTCTATCGTGATGTCGTCCACGTTGGCGCGGGCTTGTTCGGAGCAGGACAGCAGCGAGCCAGACGTTCCCGCATGAGCCGCAGAGCTCGTTCTGTTGTTGGGAGGCGTGTCCTGCGTCACCGGAAGCTTCCGTTCGCATTCCAAGATCACGTCACGCAGGCCGGTGAAAGAGTAAACCTCCACGCCCTGCCAGCCCGGACAGTGGCATTCCCGATGGCCGCACGGGCACAGAGTGGCTTCCTGCAGCTTGGACAGAGTCTGAAAGTCAGTGGGCGGGGCGCTCCCCTCAGCCGCCGCCTCCTGTGAGCCTAGAGGAGGTCTGCTCTCCTCGTCTGATGGGAGTCTCGGACCCTGCTGAGATGATGAAGCTCCTGCGGGTGAAGGGAGATTGCTCTCATACCGGACCACGCCGAATCCGGTGGAGCGGGCAGCAGGGAAGGACAGGTCCGTCTTGGCGCAGGAGGTGTCTTCTGTCTCCGAGGGCTTCTTGTGGCTGAGCTGAGCAGGGGGAGACGACATTTTGCTGCAGTAAACAAACTTTGGCGGATGAAGAATTGGAGATTTGGAACGTCGCCGTCTCTGGCCCTTCACGCCTCGGGATGACTTCCGGCTGCACCTACAATTGAAAAAGAACAAATCGATAAGTAAAATACGTTTGGGTCGGGAAAAAAATAAAAATCTGAAAGTGTGCAAGTAAAAAAAAAAGCAAGGTATTTTAAAATAAATTGTGAAGGACTGAATGAATCAATTCATGTCAGAAATTGTAATATAATATTTCTATTAAAACAAATAATATTTGTACTTATTAGAATAAATGGAATATTCTTTTTCTATTCCTAATATGTCTTTTAGTTAAATATTTTTATACATATTTCTATGAAAAGAAAAAACAGCAATTAAATAAAAAAATTCTTTGAAAATTATAACATGAATTATTATTTTTACACAATTACACACTAAAATTCATTTATAATTCATTATATATTCCATTAGAGGTTTGGTCTGTACTACAAGTTTGAATATGCTGGGACCATCTTACCAACTGGTTTCCATTAAAGAGTGTATTAAATTTCAGTTGATAAAACCAGCCAGAAACCTGTCAATAGATCTTAAACTCCATCTTCTTTAAACTCTAAAAAATAGCTTTTAAATCGTTAAGTCAAATATAACTTAAAAGTCTTTTTCTTAATTCAACTGGCTTTAATTTTATTGATCAGCTTGTTGTAAGCCAAGTTTCCCCGTGAAAAACCATTTTCCTCCCAATTTGAATGGCAGAAAAAAAACTCGCCATGAATCTGGAATTTCAGTGTAATTTCGATGTGTCCACTGGTCATGTCTAGTGTAAAATATGCACACAATGTGCATACATTTACATCAAATATGCACACAATGTTAACTGTTGAATTATAACTAATATTATCATGTTGGTGTGGTTATTTTCATTAACTCTGGCTGAGCGGAGGTCTGTGTGCGTGCGTGCATACAAGATTAAGGAATGGGATGATGTTTATATGTGTCTATGTGTATGATGTGGCTCTTTGCAGTAACACGGAAAAAAAGTGGCTCTTAGTCTCTGACTAGTTGGCCAGCCCTGACCTAGAGCTTTTACCTCACTGGAACACCGAATTAATGACAACCCTGAGCTTGTTGTGTTTTTATTTTTCCATTTCGTTTCAGGTTTCTGCGTTTCAACTTTTTGGCATTAGTTTCACATGGGGGCGAGGCACACACGGCTCTCATTCTGATTGGCTAGTGCGAGTTTGATTGGCAGCTCCTTGACCAGAAAGTCAAGTTTTGTGAATGCTGAAACACATTCAGAATTGAATGAGAACTTTTCAAATGTGCAAAGAAGAAGCACTGCGTTTGCGGACACATACGTTTGTGAACAAACTTTCTCTGTCAATGAGAGTGAAAAACAACTTGAAAAAGAACGTCACGCTCTCGCATTACAGACAAACATCTTGACCCTAACATTCCAAAACTGCTTCTGAAAAACAACCACAGACGCGGCAGTAATAAACTAAGCATCGATTTAGTCCGACAACTCTTGGTTTTTCATTTCTGTTCTCACGTTTCTGCAGCTAGACTCTTAAAGATCTTTTAAATATCCATTTACGTCGTGACTTTCGAAATCCACAACAGTCAATTTTGGGGACAGTATTACAAAGGTCGAGCACCACATAACAACCACGACTCTTTAATCCAATAACTCTAAACACTACCCAATTTAGTTTCAGAACTCACCTACTCAACTCAAAGTCTTAATAACCACTAACTGTGGTACTTACATTATACATCTGTGTTTACAGCCTAGTAAATTCTCAGTAACATTCAACAATATAAAAAAATCAGTGTTCATACAGTTTCAAAACTTACAGGTCAATACAAAAAGAAAAGCACAATAGTTTAGTGTAAAAATATAAGTGAGTACAACATTGACACGGCTGAAACAAACTGAAGCCTCACCCGAGCCAGTTGTCTTTTGAGGACGCCAGCTTGGGTTTGCATCCTTCCGGACTTCCGCGGACCACCAGCCTGGGAGCCAGAGACTCACACACGTGGACGGCAGACGTGGAGCTGGAGAGAAGACCACAATCAGCTGGATCTCACAAGCAAAGCCACCACAGCGGCGTGTACCGACCTCTCCTCGTCCACACGCAGCTTCTTGAAAGCCTTCTGCAGCGTCTCGTCTTCATTCTCCGTCTCTACTTTCTCCGTAGGAGCCATGTCAGACCTCCAGCCTGAAAGCAGATTCTTCTTGAGGAGCTCTCAACACATTCATAGTGTCAATCTGTCGCTCGGAAATCAACGCTTTTAAAGACGAATGTGATGCCGCAGTATCTTAAATCTTTTTTCTTTCTTTCTCTCATCATTTCACTCTTCTTTCCTGTTTCTCTCTCAGTCAGTCTTGCATCTTCCTTTCTCTCACTGTCTCTCTACTGTGAAACTCACAGATTTCGTTTTCTCTTTCTTTCTCTCAGTCGTTCTTTCAATAGTCTTCGTTTTATTCTTCTGTCTCACTGTCTTTCGCACTCACTTATGAAAATCACGTTTTTTTTATTCTTTCCTTTTCTTGTTTCTCTCGCACCACGCCAAATCAGATGTTCTCTTTCCTTTCCCTCATCTTCCTGTCTTGCTGTCTGTCACCTGGTCTTCCTCCCTCTCACTATAGTGTGAAAACCACAGGTTTGATCCCTCTCTCCACCTTTCATGCTTGTCTTTCTTTCTCACTATACTGTGAACACACTGAATTGTCTTGCTCTCTTTAGTTTTCATGTTCTCTCTCTTGCTGTTTTTCCCTCTCACTCCATTTTTCCTCAGCCTTCCCACTCTCACGTTTCTGTGAAATCTTCTGTCATCTTTCCCATCGTCTTTCACACTCCCTCCATACTGTGAAAACCAGATTATACATCTCTCTCACTCATCTTTCTGTCTGTCACTGTCACTTACAATACAGAGATCAATACATGTTAGAAAAACGACGATTTACGTGTTCTACCTGAAAACTTGTGATTTCTTTCACGTTAGCTACACATTCTTAGTGTGGTGCAATCCAGCTCAACATCGATTACAAGATATTTTACGAAACACCGAATGTGAAACACAGTTTACACGAATAATTCGCACAATGATGCTTAACTTAGCATGGCGTTTTGTTTACCCAACTAATGCATTGTCTAGTGTGCGTGTAAACAACATGCAAAACAATACAGAATAAATCACGCTTACGGCTAAAGTTCTCCACTCCGCGTGAAACCCGACCATACAGCGACTTATTTCTCCCGATACGCTAAATGTTTGTTTCACACGAAGCTAACAGGCTAATGCTAGCCAGCCAGCGCGAAAAGACGATGTGAAGAGACGAACACACTTTAAATCCTTAATGCTGGTATTGTGAACATAGTTATGATGACGACAGCATATTAAATCCAGAAGAACACTCCCGCCAGACACTCTCCAGATTGGTGTTTTTTGTCGCCAGTGTCTTGTTTACAGTAAGGTCGCTGAGTGACTCTGCAATAGCGCGGATATTGATGACGTAGTACACATAAACGGTTACGTCACCGAACTGGGAGTGTTTGTTTATCTATCTATCTATCTATCTATCTATCTATCTATCTATCTATCTATCTATCTATCTATCTATCTATCTATCTATCTATCTATCTATCTATCTATCTATCTGTCTATCTGTCTGTCTGTCTGTCTGTCTGTCTGTATGTATGTCAATCCGTTTGTATGTCTTGTAATCCGACATACATAGTGTTTTGTTTTTGCGAAGAAAATTAATCACACGTATTTTAGCTAATCACATCTGAGACAATAATAGTTTTTAACCTTTGATTTCGCGATCAAAGGGATTAACGGTTTCCTCTTGTGGCGAGTGTGAGTATTACCCACAAGAGACTCGTTGACAAATACTTTGCCTGGAGTTTATAGTACCACAGTGAAGAGTTTTACGTGATCACCCAGGTGCAAGATAGATTAAGATCCCACACAAAATGAAGTCATGAGAAAGGTTAGGTAAGTTATCGTCTTCCTGCACACATGTGCATAAAAAGCAAAGCGCTTTTTCACTAAACGCTTCCTGCTCGTGTGTGTGTGTGTGTGTGTGTGTGTGTGTGTGTGTGTGTGTGTGTGTGTGTGCGTGCGTGCGTGTGTGTGTGTGTGTGTGTGTGTGTGTGTGTGTTCCCTGTAAAACTCCTAAAGTGTTGGATTTTAATTAACAAAGTGGAATAATATATGTGCCAAACGTTGTACTTGCTAAACGTTGTAATTTGTTTGCTAAATACGGTAGTTCTGAATACTAAACAATACTTAATAATTAACAATTTGATTGTATTTCTTAATAAAAAAAATTTAAATAGATTTTTTTCTATTTTGTAATAAAAGGGAACTAAGACAGAGTTATTACCTTGCTGTCATGTGCAAAGTTGCCCATTAAAGTTGATTCTTGATTCTTGCTGTGATATTTATATTATCACCGTAATGTATTGCATTGATGATGTTTTTTTTTTTTTTTCCTTTTCTCCTATTGCTCTTTATTATATTGTATTTATGTTGTCTTCCCTTTTTCTGTTGAGGACTCCACCAAGTTACAGGCAACCGAATTGAAATTCGAATTCTCTCTGCACATACACACTTCTGCCGCTAGATGGCCGTGTCGCTGTTAATTCCACGGTCCATTGCTGCTCACGCCACATTACCGCTATTATCCGTTATACCTGCAGATGGCGCTGTTTCACGCTTTTCCCAGTTTTGATTGATTAGAGAGGAATGTTAAAACGCCGAGCTTTGAAAAGATGATCTGTTCCACGCTGTGATTAGCCACGAGGTCCGAAACATTCCTAATGTTATTGGATTTTCCCCGAAATCACGGTACACCTCCACGCGATCCTGGTCCTCGTGATTTCAGCCGATGGAGGAATGTTTGTCTTGCTGTCCAAGACTGATCAGAAATCTCTTTTGAGTGGACCAATTAGGAATGTTTTGAGGCTATCTGGAATGAATTCAAGATGGTTTTCTCGGCTTTCACAGCTAAAGAAGCTGCGCAGCTAAATCGAACCCCCCCACGGACTATAATTTTCCTCATAAGCATATAAAGTTCTCTGTTCAGTGACACAATAGAAGCCTTTCAGGACGCAGAACGACGCCGAGACTTTACGGCCTGACTTGGAAATGATCATATTTCTGCTTGCTTATGGCATTTTAATGGAGGCTGAAGGGCTTGAAGACTTGAGAGACCCATTGTAGGGTGACGTGGGGTTAAAAGTGACCACCTGACCACATCACCTCCCAGTCTTCAAGCAAAAACAACCCACCATGCTGCTTGTTTAGCACAGCAAAAGCAAAGCTGCACAAACGGGGTGTCGCTCACTTCTGGAGCTAATGAAGTGAGATTTATCCCTCTGACGGCGTGATGAGGTTCTTACACTGGAATGTCTCCAGGTTCCTTCCAAAATTTGGTTTAAAATCCCACGTACACTTGCAGTTTCTGAGGAAAGAGCCGGTTTGTGCCGAAGCGGAAAGAGTTTTTCATGCTCCGCTGCATTTGCTGTTTTTTGTGTTTGTCGGAGAGGATGAATCTCCGGGACACAGTGACAGTTGGGTGAAATATACCGTAGGTTGGAGATAATACTTGGGCACTGCTGACAGACGAGATTTAACATACAGCATGGGAAAATATTTATGGTGGATTTAGCCATCAATTTGAAGAAAACATTTTTAGTAAATCTTCAGGGTTTCTCTCTCTCTCTCTCTCTCTCTCTCTCTCTCTCTC
>CM051495.1:30006653-30032584 GCA_028031935.1 Paedocypris micromegethes | reverse complement strand
TCCATCCATCCATCCATCCATCCATCCATCCATCCATCCATCCATCCATCCATCCATCTATCTATCTATCTATCCATCCGTCTGTCTGTCTGTCTGTCTATCTGTCTGTCTGTCTGTTCATCCACCCTTCCTTCCATCCATCCATCCATTCATCTATCCATCTATTAGGATTTATAGGCTGTAGTAGATTATGTTGACTTAAACCTTTTCCTTTAACTAATCTGTTCATTAACACATTATTAACCAGTTTGTTGAATTTGTTGGACATGTTGATATTTATTTATTTATTTATTTTTTATTTAAATGAGAGAGAAAAAAAAAAACTAGTGTGAAGCGCTGGCAAACCTAACGTGATGGTGAAGGCCGTCCATTGTCTGGCACTGGCGACAAACGTTCCATTTTCCACCGCCAAGTAGCGTGTGCTGACCGTCTGGGAGCGCAAACGGTTAAACAGCGACACTTTTGAACCCGACGAAACACACACTGCAAAACAAACCCACACTTTTCAGGAATGTGTGACAGATTCACGGTGATGCTGACACGGAGATATAATTCAGGCGGCGGCTGACTTCTGTACATATACAGTACACGGAGACTGAGCGACAGATGGCAAACACGACGGTGAAAAGACGCTCTTCTATACGCTCCCTCATTGTCTTTTCCCCACAAGACGGTGAGGAATTCAACACTCACAGCGCCTTTTTCTTCCTCTCTGCGCACTGTCAACACACCGTGCCCTTTTCCTGTGTGCTTTAGGACCCAAAGGTCAGAGGTCAGCAGTCTGATTTTGCAATGGTCAAGCACTAGACTGGATCTAGTGTAGAAATAGCACAGATAATCTAGATTAGGACTTCCACGTAAAGGAATATGTGTGAATTCCTATTGAGCGTAAGAGCTGGATTATTTGGATTTATATTAGACTGAGCATGTCTGGTTGGATCTGTACTAGGAATTGGCCATGGGAATTTCCAAACAGTGACGTGTAAATATTCGCTGCGGAGTGAGCAAACACACACACACACACACACACACACACAATATGATCACATCTTGAAACGTACACTACTTACAATAGTTTGCACATTCGTCACAATCAGCATAATGACTCAAAATAAATATAAATCAAATATAGTATCATCAATGTGAAGACAAAAGTGTAGTTGAAACTAGAACTAATTGTCATTTTATTCATTCAGTTGTCACTAGGGATTGAGCTACATAAAAGCTTGACTGTTGAAGCAACGGGATGTGTTTATACTCCTTACGTCATCCATAAAGACCACAAGAGCAATAAGGCCTCACATGAGTGTGTGGTTGCTAGATAGATAAGACTTTATTCATCCCACGTGGGGACATTTTAGAGTAAACATCCGCTTTATATATTTCAAGCTGCTTTCAAAGTTTCAAATTGTTTCAAAGCAGCTGTTCAAAACGGACCAAAAAGTGAGCAAGTAAAATGATGACAATGACCAGGAAAACAACTATAAGAGAGAAAACCTACTGGGAACTGGCTCACTGTTGTCAGTCTCCTCTAGCATTCCATCCCTTTAATCATCCTTCCATTCATTCATCCTTTGGTGTTTCATGATGTCATCCATTTATAGATCCAACCAACCAATTAACTAACCATTCATTCATTCATTCATTCATTCATTCATTCATTCTTTCATTCATTTGTCATCCACCCCACCAACCATCCGTCCATCCATGCCTTCCTCCGTCCCTCCATACAACCAACCATCAATCTATGCATCCATCCATCCATCCATCCATCCAACCAACCTACTAACAATTCATCCATCCATCCATCCATCCATCCAACCTACTAACAATTCATCCATCCATCCATCCATCCATCACCCACACCACCATCCAACCAACCAACCAACCAACCAACCAACCAACCAACCAACCATCTATTCATCCATATACCCCTCCATCCCTCTACACAACCAACCAACCATCCATGCATTCATCCATCCATCCATCCATCCATCCATCCAACCAACCAACCACTCATCTATCCATTCCTCCATGCATTCATCCAGATATCCATCCATTATGGATGACATTACCAAAACAAGACAACCCATCCCTCCCTCCATCCTCCCATCCTTCCTTCCATCCATCCATCCATCCATCCATTTTCTGAACTACTTGTCTATTTCTGTGTCACAGGGACCAACCGATCACAAAGCCTCAAACTACCCACTGCTCCACCGTGTCGCCCCATGGCAAGTCAGGTTTTTTGTGTAATGATAGCTGACACACAGATTTAACAACGATATGTTTGACTACCGCAAAAAGACACTTAGCAGAGGCCCAAACTCACAGTCTGCGTTCTTCATAGACTGCCTCTTCTGTGAGGGTTTGGAGATGACCTTTATGAGTCTGCTGTGGAACAGGCCGACTTCTTGACCGCTGTGGTGGTAAAGGTGCAGCAGCAGACAGAAGTGCTTCCGCTTGTCCGTGTCAGAGATGTACAGGGATTTGGCGCTGGCGAACATCTGTGAGAAGACAAAAGTGGGATTTCCTTCATAACCCTGCGAATGCAAACACTCCGACCCGCCAGGCCAGTCTGTCTGCACGCGTGGTGGTCGCGTTTCAATCGTAAAGCCGATAGACTGTGTTTGCTCGCTCTCACCTTTTGGTCCGTCTGCTCTTCGAAGGTCAGCTTGAAGCTCTCCGTGTGTGGATCGGCCGCGCTGTCCAGCCCCATGTAGCCGTGCAGACGACAGCTGGACTCTCTGAGACCCGACGCTGTGCGTGTAAACACAAAACCCTGAGACGTTTAGTTGAAGACGTTTTTTCAGAAGGCTTGCAAAGTGCTGACCTTTCAGCTGCTCCTGTCTGAGTTTCCATCCATGTCCACTGAGATACACACACGGTGGAGGACAGAAGAACCTGTGAGGGCAGATGAGAAATGGTTGAGTGGTGCTGGTTAAGCTTGACTGGCCAATGGCTTGTACCTTTTCTCATTGCCGTACGACTTCTGAGCAACTTTGGCATGAAGGATGATCACCGATTGGTCGGGTCGGAATTGAAGATACTGTGACACTGATTCTCGCGTGACTATTGGCAACATCGTGAAATGTTCTTCTGCCCTGGTGAGTAGTGAGTTAAAACAGTAATCTCAACCTTCCCATCCATCCGTTCATCCGTCCACATTCATACAATTGTCTGTCCATCTATCTACGCAATATAGTCTTTCTGTATGTCACTCTTCTGTCTTTCTTTCCATCCAAAAATGTGTCTTTTCATTCACCATTAAATAATTTCCATAGGTCCATCTATCTATCTATCTGTTTCTCTTTCCATCCATCTATATGTCTTCATATTTATCCATCAGTCTGTCTTTATCTGCTGATTTGCTTATTTCTTCAAAACTAGTTGCTTTGACATTCTTTTTTATTAATACAGTTAATCAATAATGACAATAACAATAATAATATAAATAATAATAATATAACAAGACACTATGCATTATTATTACCCAACTATGCATTCATAAATGGAAATTTAAATGATTAAACTCTTGGTACAAGAGCAGTAAATAATGCATTTACACATTGGTTAGAAAAGCACAAGCAAAAAATAAAAATTGGAAAAATTAGAAATTTTCTATTTCTTTATTTCTGCAATATCATCCATAAAATTAAATTCCTCCTAATTCCCAGTGGCCTTTGGATGCTCGAGACATTCTGACTGGGTTTTTATGGGCGTCTTTCCCAGGAGGATGCAAGGTCAAAGGGCCAGTGATGTTATTTCCCACTTAGAGAACATTAAGACAGGGTCAAACTGGACTCAGATGCCACATTTTTTAAATTAACATACGTTGCCAAATTCTGTTGGATCGTGCACCATCGCCACCGCATTTTAGGAAAAGACTTCAGTGAAAAAGAAATACCTTAAGATGTTATGTTTTAAGATTCTAAATATTTATTTCTCAAATCAGTTATGGCAGAGCTTTGCTTTTTAAATGCCTAAGCATGAATGTGCAGACACTTATAAAACGGCCTTATTGAAAAACTTATAGTGTACTCTTATTTTTTCAAAGAATTGGATTTTTGTTCTCGTTGTCACAAAAAGAGTCATTAATACCCTTTAAAATATAATACAATAAAATATAATTATTTTATTAATAATTATACACGTCTAATAAGACGTGAGGGCCAAATCTGTGACCACCATGAACCCCCAAGGCCTAATTTGGGCAGCTTTAACAACCCTCTACATTTCTCGCATACATTGTGTTATATAAGAAGCGTGGAAAGGTTCAACACCATCTTATGTCAAGTTCAACGTGGTTGCTTAATCTAAAAAACAGTGGCCGTCGATGGGGTTTGTACCTCGTTGGGAATGTTTAGGAACTTTTTTGTGGACCTAAAGGAAACTCCTGAAAGCTCATTGAATGAAAGCGTTAATGTTTTCCTTACTACAGCAAAGCCCCTTGAATCCCGTCCTGCCTGCTCTTCCCATTTGAGACGGGGGTGGGATCTGCATTTCAAAAGCAGCCATAGATTTAATACCTGGCCGGCGTCCCGAGCGCTCAGTCTATGCCTGAAGAGGTCACTGCTGACCTTGAGTCCTTTAACAGCCTCAACAAGCCACGCCGCTTCACTTGTGTTCACTCTGGATACTGTTCCACACTTCTCCAGGAGAGCTTGTACCTGCCATTACCTGAGGTGAGTGAGGCGAGTGTCTGCCGCGTACAGCTCCGCAGGGTCCGTGACGTCCGTGAAGGCCAAATCTGCCGATTTGTGAACAAAAAAAAAATGTACTTGCTCATGTTTGAATTAACTTTTTCTTTAATCTACTTTTTAATTCTGTCTGGAAAAAAAAAATACACGTAGGTTTGAATAAGTGTTTCTCTAATGTCTCTAATTCTCTAAAGTGTGTGCATTTGTGTGTTATTTATATATATATATATATATATTTAGATTATTTTATATAAATAAAAAACACAATCGTAAATTAAGTTAAAAAAATTGTTATTTATACTTTTGCTTGTGTGTATGTGTGTGTGTGCGTGTGTGTGTGGTGTGTGTGTGTGGTGTGTGTGTGGTAGGTTTATACATATACATGTGTACACACACAAAAAAAAAAAATATATATATATATATATAAATTCACATGTGTATATAAACATAGTAGTAGTGTGTAAGTACTGTATGCATTTAAATATGTATATTACAGTAAATACAATCTATCTATCTATCTATCTATCTATCTATCTATCTATCTATCTATCTATCTATCTATCTATCTATCTATCTATCTACACACACTATATCCATGCTAATTAATGTATATGAATAACATATAACTGTGTTCATTTTCATATATATAGGTAAATGCATATGATTTTTATGTTTGTCTTTTAAAAATGTTTGCATGGCTATTTTTTGAGTTGCCTTCAGTTTAGTTTTAATATATGGAGATAGCTCATTTTAAACAGGAATGGCTAATGACAAAGTACAGATTGGCATGTTCGTGATATTTCTGCCCAAAGTAATTGAAGTAAGTTGTTGAGCATCGTTTACCTTCCTTCCCATGATGCAATGCGTCTAAACGTGCTGTAAGGGCCTGTCTGTGTGTTAGGATTCATTTGTGCTGAACAAGAGAAAGAGCGTTTTCCTGGCACTGCGTCCAGAGGTTTGCTATCCAGACGTGCCTCGGGTTGCAAGCTTTAGGTTCTCAGTGGCTGGCTGGAGGCGAAACCACCGCCACTAGTAGCAAACCATCACATCTGCTTTCAATTCTCTCTAAACAAGAAGCTGCTGTTAGTTCATCTCACTCTCCTCTGAAGATGCCCGTCACTCACCGGCCGGACCTTCGCTTTGATTCAGTCATGATGTCTCTCTTTCTTCTCACACCCTTCCCTCTTTCCCTTCCTTCCACTTTCTCTCTCCCTTCTCATCTGTCTTTCTCTCTCTCTCTCTCTCTCTCTTTCTCTCTCTCTCTCTCTCTCTCTCCCTCTCACTCTAGAACTTTTCTTTTTTTCTCTTTCATTCTTTTCTCTCTCTCTATCTCTCTCTCTCTTTCTCTCTCTCTCTTTCTTCCCCCCCCCCTCTCCCCCCTTTTTGAATATACTGTTTTTTTTCTTCTCTTTCCGTTCCTCGTGTCAAGCTGAGAGAGATGTTTACACTGCAAGACTTTATCCCATGGAGATCCCTTCGGGCTTGATGCGGACCTTGGAAGCCTAAACGATCTTCCAAAGATATACACAGCTCTGAGAGAAATGTTTGGTGTCTTCATTTTTATTGCCTTTCACCTTTTTTCACCTATAAATTACTGACTGACAGAAGGCTACTGTTTACCTAATTTGCACGTTTTAGTGTGTAGAACAACTCTCTCTCTCTCTCTCTCTCTCTCTCTCTCTCTCACTCACTCACTCTATCTCTCCTTTCTGTCCTTCCCATCTCTCTCTCTCTCTGTCTTTCTCTCTATCTCACTCTCGCTCTCTCTTTATCTTAATCTCTGTCTCCCTCTATTTTTCTGTCTCTCTCTCTCTCTCTCTCTCTCTCTCTCTCTCTCTCTCTCTCTCTCTCTCTCTCTCTCTCTCTCTCACACTCTTGCTCTCTCTCTTAATCTCTGTCTCCCTCTATCTTTCTATCTCTCACTGTCTCACTCTTCTACCTTTATCTCTTGCTTTTTGACATCTCTCTCTCTCACTCTCTCTCATTCACATTTTTCTCTTCTGTCTCTCAATCTTGCTCCCTCTATCGCTCATGTACATTCGTTATCAAGCTTTTCCCTCATTTCCTCAATTTTAAAATAATTGTGGCTCTGTCTTTTCAGTACAACAGGTTCTACTGTACTTTTCACGCTCTCTGTGGTGTCTTTAATTTACACTGCTGTTACACAAGCAAAATAAAATGATGTGTGTCAATCGTTCATTGCCAATTTCTCACTCACCTGTTACTTGCTCTTCGTGTTCTTCGTCCTGCATGTCGCTCTGCGTGATTCTCCGCTGGCGTTCACAAGCTTTTCCTTTCCCTGTGCTACTGAAATGTGTTTCGAGAGCAGCTCTTTGTCTTTTTCGAGTAACTGAGTTATCACTCTAATCGGAGTGTTTGTAAAGCGCATTGCGTGTTTGTTTTTAAGATAGTCAGGTGTTCGGTTCTCACGCCTCGCTCCACGGGGCCACCAACATTTTCAGACTTCTGATTCTTGAATTTGTCCTTTTCACATTATTTGTCCGATTCTGTTGTCTAAATCTGTTTCTAAATCTTTGAGATTTGGTTTGTTTATGTTCAGTAGAAATGTCTTTAAAGCATTTTGTGCTCTCACATTTTGGACTCAATTTGTGAGTAGTTGCAAAAACTAAAATTTTGAAGAGACAATGTGACAAGAGCAGAAAAGTGTAATCAAGAAATTCAAATGCTTAGTGATACATTTTTACACCAATATCAAACTTTTTGATTTCAAACGCATTGATTTGTGTGATGTGTTCTACCATACTAATTAGCTGAATAGCTTCCCCTTGTGTGCTTGCTCTAGCAATATTAATATACATATAGTGATTTCTTCTGAAGTTGCCGTTTGTCTATCGGATGCTTGTGAAAGCACGAGCTTGATAATCAAAGTTGTGTTGGGGGTCACAGCTTGAGAGCAGAGAGACAGAAAGCCTCATTGTGTTCGCCGGGTTCGGACCCGAATGCCATCAGAACAGAGCCGCTCTTCACAAAGCTCGGAGCAGAGCAAACCACTGTAGGTCAGAGGTCAAAGTTTGCTTTTTTAATCTCAACCTTTTTACAAAAAGGGAAAGAGTCATACATCATCATCAGCATCAACTTTGTTTACGGTATCAAGGACTTTAAAACAACCGCTGAACAAATTGGAATAAAGGACGATGTGAAACAGACGGAAATATATAAATAAATAAAAAAACACTACAAAAGTGGAGACTGACTAATCGGCAGGGATTTGGTCGGTTGTTTCACCAGGGGGCAGCAGAAACCAGAAAGTTCCGACTTAGTAATTGCTAGCAGTTTGTTGTTATACTTAAATTCATATTTTATATTTCTCAGCATATTATGTGAAGTTTTGAGTTAAAAATTTAAAATTTTTTACTGGTTGTTTGTGAATGAGACACGGACCCTCACGTGCTCTTTGGGCTGCACGGCTTAATGCTGCCCACTGCTCCGGGCTTCTTCACTGTGTGTGTGTGTGTGTGTGTGTGTGTGTGTAAGTTCACTGGATGGTTAAATGCAGAGCACAATTTTTATGCGGTCCCTAGTGGCCATAATGGACAAACCCACTCACTTTGGGAAATTAATCTACTAAATGATATGTGCAGAACTAGAGTTAATCATCCAACACAAGCCTCATTATTTTATTTGTCTTGGATGGTGTGAACGTGGTTGTCTGAGATGAACAGTGATAAAGTGGTGAGAATGAGACGTTTTCGAGCTGCATGGTATATTATTAAATCAGTGTCATTGCTCCTTGTACTTTACGGTTATTTTGAAAGCACGTGTCATTAATTTTACAGTGTTTTTATCCAAAGCTACTTGCATTTCCTTACCGTTGAGACTCTCAATCAGTCGTTGCTTTTGCTGGACCCAAAATACCGGTTCTATCTAAAACGATCACGTCTTTTATTATTTGTGTCATATATTCATTGGCTCATTTAATATTGATTTGAGGTTTGCTTGAAAATGTAAAACACTAGTAAATGAATGATTACATTTTTTTGCATTTAATAAGACGGAGCTGCTGTAGTTCCTTTCCTTCTGGTTGTTAAAGAACACTGCATGGTTCCTCTGATAGCGTCAACTTTTATTATTCCCTCGGCGAGTCGGCCGGCTTTATTTCACAGTTAGTGTGGCTTTTACCTTGCCAAATTCCCAAAAGTTGTTATTTCCAGGCAATTACGGCGTCTGAGTTGATGAGATCAGGCCAAAAGTCTCTTTCTGTGCAGCATTGGCGGCTGTTTGGAGCAGTTGGTGTGGACCATCTGTTTGGTGTCGCCGTTTTACTGCAAAGCTCCTGGCAGAATGTGTGCTTGTCGTTAAAGTGCAGATTTCCCTCAACCTGTAACTTCTCTTTCTTTCTTCCACTTACAGCCTGTGGGATTTTGCGGACGACTGAAGCCCCTGCGGACAAAACATGACGCGCTTGCTGGTGGGTGTTAGCGTGCTAATAGCTGTGATGGCTGTAATGGAAGCGAGGCCTAAATCAGGTGGGTGAATTTTTCTGACACAGCACCAATAGATCAGAATCAATTCCAAAATCTCTCCACTAAATCCCGATGGAATGGAACAAAAGGCTTTTATTTGAAAACCAGCGGAAAACCAGGTTTGTGATTATATTGTACTTGGTTTTTTGGTGTAGATTTTTTCCAACTCTGAAGCTGTAGAGGGAAGATAATCTAAAACACATCACCAACAAGGTTTTCATCTGGTTTTCAAATAACTGCCTTAAATAACTATAGAAAATAAATAAATAACTGCAGCTCCTTATTTGCATTACATTTTTTTATAGTAACAAATTGTAGCAAAGTGACTTTTGAATGTGTTCAACTCTTCAAAGAATTAAATATTGATACACAGTTTATATATTGTAATAGAAATATGCAGATATATATACATAGTCTGTAAAAAAAAACATTTTTACAAAAAAAACAAAAATAATTTTAACAACACCTGTAACCCTGAATCATTTTGATCATATTTTAAAGTTTTTTTGTTTGCTTTGGTCTTTTTTTTTTTTGGAAAGGATTTTGATAAATTGACAAGTTTTAATAAAAGCTCAATTTTATCTCTGTGTTTTGCATTCTACAGCTGAACCAAAGTGTAAATCTGGACCGGTGGACCTTGTTTTCATCATAGACGGCTCTCGCAGTGTTCGACCCCATGAGTTTGAAACTATGCGCAAGTTCATGATCGACATCATCCATGAGCTGGACATTGGCATGCAGACTACAAGAATCGGTGTGGTCCAATATTCCAGTCAAGTCCAGAATGTCTTCTCCCTCAAAGCTTTCAACAAACCGGCGCAGATGGTCAAAGCCATCAATGAGATTATCCCATTGGCACAGGGCACGATGACCGGCCTGGCGATTCGTTATGCGATGAACGTGGCCTTCTCGGCTGAAGAAGGCGCGCGGCCTAATGTTCCTCACGTAGCGGTTATCGTGACGGACGGTCGTCCTCAGGACCGCGTGGCTGAGGTGGCGGCTGCCGCGCGGGAGTCTGGGATCGAGATCTACGCCGTTGGTGTCGCTAGGGCCGACATGACATCACTCCGAGCAATGGCATCTCCACCTTTTGAGGATCACGTCTTCTTGGTGGAGAGTTTCGACCTTATTCATCAGTTTGGCCTTCAGTTTCAAGACAAGCTTTGCAGTAAATTCTCATTATTTAATTTTCGTTATTTGTTTAAATAATTGTATTTGTTGTTTCTTCCATTCCTTGTTTATGTATGCTTTTTAATCCAGAAAGGAAAATGAAAAACCGTTTGTAAGAAACAAAAGTAAAGTAGTTATTGAGCATTTGGTGCTATCAAATTACACCTATTTTTTTTTACATTCTGTACAACATTTTCATTAGGATAATTTTAAATAAAATACCTTTATTACCATTAAAACAATTTGATTATAGTGATAAGTACAGTATCACACAGCTGCTGATTAGTACAGTGATTTATAACTAGTAAATAAGTAAATAAATAACAACAACAACATGATGAAACACAGTGGTTATTGTTAAATAATATGATATATAATATACAGTATACGCATTTGTTAAAGTTACATTTGTTGTGCTATACTGTATTTGTCATGGTTCATACATACACCTGTAAATGTATATACACAGTATATACAATTATACATGTCTATACAATTATATTTATGTATACACACACACGCACCTAAAAAGAAAAAGTGAGCTTTTTGCATTTACGAATAACATTTGTATGGTTGGTTCACTGTCTAATGGAGTGTGCTTTGTGCCGCAGAGGTGGATTTGTGTTTGGAGTCTGATCACGGCTGTGAGCACATCTGTGAGAGTTCGCCCGGCTCCTACCAGTGTCTGTGTCTGCCAGGATACACACTCCACCCGGACGGCAAGACCTGCACACGTCTGTATCTTCACAAGCTACACAGGGAAGAGACTCAACATGTCGTGCTCAACATGTCTGTGTTGCTTCCTCCAGCCATTGATCTGTGTGCAGAAGGCAAACACGACTGCGATCAGATCTGCATCGCCTCTCCAGGCTCCTTCACATGCGACTGTGACACGGGATACAAACTCAACGACGACAAGAAAACATGCACAAGTTAGTAGAAAGACATTTATAAAAAGAAAAACAATCAGCAGTATGTTCATTCTTGTGCTTGCTCAAGTTCTCATCTTCTCTCATCTCACGTACGGTAGATATAACAATACAAATTAATGTATCCACTATTTGTGAAAAATATTTGGCTTTGAAGAAAATCGAAATTGAGGCTTCTCATTGACCTTTAGAAAATAGCAGAAGCGGATTGCATCACTAGAGGGATTCCCTAGTGTCATTACAACACAGCATCACACTTTTATGTTCATAATTTCGCACAAAAACTTAGTTTAACCTGCAATAACAGGCTTTATGTTTTTCTTACGTGTGTGTTTTGAACAATAAACACAGACATACTGCTGTCATGAATGGCAAACAGGGCAAGACTCACATACAGTTTGAATGATGGTGAGTTTTTAATAAAGTCTGTCAAATAAAGTCTGTTAATAAAGGCAGGTCAAACCAAGACGGGCAGAAACAATGACGGAAAACCGGTACATGGGTAGAGATCCCAAACCAAGATGACAGAAAGCTAGAAACTTGTAATATACAGGCAAAGACATTACAAAAAAAAAAAGTTCTAATATTTGATGAATCCTGCCTGTGCTCGCGGTCTTAATCAGGAAAGCTGATTAATTGAGATGAAATAATCTATTCCTGATCGGTCCGATATCATTGATTTCCGATGTGACCGGAATCATCTATGTATTGATTATCACACCCAGATGTCTTAACGAATCAAATTTAAAATGTGCACAACCACCCTTTCTGCTGGTTTCAGTGATTGATTACTGCTCATTCGGGAACGACAGCTGCGAGCATCAGTGTGTGAGCAAACTCAATGGCTTCAACTGCCGCTGTGATGAAGGATACTCTCTCAACAGCGATCTGAAAACCTGCACAAGTTGGTGAAATCCACATCTAACTCTCTATTTACTCTGAATTCCCAGACGTCTTTTCCCAAACTGACAAAGAAGATGCATTTTATCACACCTGGCTTTGCGTTAAGCTATTTAAATGCATTGTGTAACTCTTAGAACATAAGCAGGTGAGATGATCTTCATTAATCTCTGTCTTTTCCAGTGATTGATTATTGCTCGTTTGGGAACGATAGCTGCGAACAGGAGTGTGTGAGTGTCCTGCAGAGCTTCTACTGTCGCTGCCATGAAGGATACACACTCAATGAGGACGAGACCACATGCACAAGTTAGTGTGAACCGAGCACAAACACTGAGAACTTTATCACGTATGCTAGAAGGGTTTTAGAGTGTTACAGCTTCCGCATGGCCGCACCCCGCTGCTGTTAGCGCACATGCTATCTCTGCGTTTCCTGCTGTGACCAGCTGGGTTTTTTACTTCTGCAAACTCAATCAGTGAGAGAAATTGTAAAACAACACTATTCTAAACCAAAGCATGAGGTACTTTTTCCTCACGTTTTTGTTATTAGTTCCTATGTAGCAGTGCTGGGGAAGCTAAATTATTATTCTTAGACATCATCTAATTAATGGCCGTGTATATTCTAAGGCCCCATATAATTAATGCCTCTTCTAAACTATTTTAATACAAGGTTTATTGTTTGACCTTTGCTTCATTATTGTAAAAAAATAATAATTTATTGGCAAGATAGCAATATCTAAGTAATGGCCACTTCTTTATACCAATCAATACTTGTTTAAATTTAAACAGCTTTGTTAACAATCTGCCCTGAGCCATTGAGTGTATTAGTTGAGTGTCAAACATTTATTTTTGTTATATTATATTATATTATATTTCAGAGTTGTGGTGATGACGCCATACTATTTGTGTTCAATGTTTATTAAATCTACCAAACAGACTTGAATAGATTGGAAATAATGCTGCTAAACATTTCAAATGTATTATATAATGATATCTTTGTGATATCATAACTGATATTATGCAAAAGTACTTTAACCATCATAACCGTGTTTATGGCTTATTATAGAAAACTAGAATGCACATTTGTTTATTTCCCCTCAATTATAAAAACACGCATCTGTTCTGCAAAACACTGAATCCCTACATTGCTTCTTGCAGCTATATTATTTCAGACGTTTTCACCATGGTCAACTCTCTTAATGTAAATTGTTAATAATTGGTCAACTTCACCCCAGCACTGCAAAAACAACACATTTGTGACAATATTTGAAGCCAGAACAGTGCACGCATGTTATTTGTTTGCCCAATGCTGGTTCTACTGTTCTATGCCATGTTCCAGTGATCGACTACTGCTCTTTCGGGAACGATAGCTGCGAGCACGAGTGTGTGAGTGAGCTGAAAGGCTTTCACTGTCTCTGTAACGATGGATTCTCGCTCAACGACGACAAGAAGACCTGCACAAGTTAGTGACAAAGCAACATTGAACAGACACTTATTTCTTCTTTATTTCACATGTAAATTTATACCATTTGTCAATAAACCGAGTACACCTCTTACATCTTTAATTACATCCTTATAGGACCCTGCAGAATTGTACTGTACAATAGTATGTGTAATGGTGTAAATGTATTATCCCTAAAAAAAAAAACAAAAAATAGCCGAACCCATGGCAAAAAATGTGTGCTCCCTAAGAGAAAATGTACAGATTCATAATGTGTATTAGTTGTTAGTGTTATATTTAATTATAACAGCTCTTCCACTCCTTCTACCTCGCCACTGAAAGTTCAGCAGGGCAAACAACACTCACAAGACCTGAAAAAAATGAGTTGTTGCTTTAATTAAAGATGCTCTAGGCAAAATATATTTCATGTTCATCTCTAATGAAACATCTCTAATGACTCGATATATGTCTAATAATGATAAATAATGACAAATGATCTGATTATTAATTCTGCACCTCAATTGCCGAAACAATATTCTTCACTTACTACAAAATCTTTGTTAAAACGTGTCAAACTCAAGGGCCGGGGACCACATCCTTCCAGCCATTATAATCCACGCAAGATGATTTATGTGGACCTGTTATTATTGCCATGGTAATGGCCTAGAAACGGGAAGTGTTGATAACACAAAAACTACATTTTACTCTTGTTTATGTTCAAAAAATATTCGGCCAATTTTAAGTGGGCTATGAGTTTTGGCCACTTGAGTTTGACACCCATGTTTTAAAACAAGTAGTAATTGACCATTAGCTTCCTAATCCACTTACATCTTGTCCATATTCAGTGATCGACTACTGCTCTTTCGGGAACGATAGCTGCGAGCACGAGTGTGTGAGTGAGCTGAAAGGCTTTCACTGTCTCTGTAACGATGGATTCTCACTCAACGATGACAAGAAGACCTGCACAAGTTAGTGACGGACCAGCGTTCTAAAACTCGTGATTACATTCCTAGATTAATTTCACTTCATTGGTGTTTATTTCACTGATGAAGTTGACAAGCGTCTCTTGCTGGCTTGCTTGTTCTGTCTTAACATGACAACACTACTCATTGAAAGCACAGAGCACGTATCTTTTGCTGAATGTTTAACACATCTAATCCATGTTCAGTGATCGACTACTGCTCTTTCGGGAACGATAGCTGCGAGCACGAGTGTGTGAGTGAGCTGAGAGGCTTTCACTGTCTCTGTAACGATGGATTCTCGCTCAACGACGACAAGAAGACCTGCACAAGTTAGTGACGGATGGGCACACACACACACACACACACACACACACACACACACACACAGAAAAACATATTATTTATCTGATTCCTTGAAGAACATTGAGATCTAATAGGTTAGCTGATAGGTGTTACCTATTCCACTAATTACTAAGAGTCTAAAGAGCTTTAAGGTGCAGAGGAGGGAGGGCGAAAAATGTAATTTCCAAAGATAAGCCAAATATTCATTCTTAATTCCATTTCAGAATGAAAAATTACACAAATTTTGCCTGATTTAATTGCACTGCTGCTTTGTTTTTGCTCAATTTATCTGATGTTTGCCATCTTAAATGCCATCATAGACGAGGGTTTTAGCTTTTCTACTCTTCTTGCCTGTTCCAGTGATCGACTACTGTTCTTTCGGGAACGATAGCTGCGAGCACGAGTGTGTGAGTGAGCTGAAAGGCTTTCACTGTCTCTGTAACGATGGATTCTCGCTCAACGATGACAAGAAGACCTGCACAAGTTAGTGAGGGCAACTAGTCAAACCACAAGCACACTTACTGGACTCTTAGAAGGAGTAACCGTCCACACATACGGATAAAACAAAATGAACAAATGTGTCACAAATGAATGACAAATGAAGTGAAATTGTGGCAAAAAAAAAAATCCAGCAAATAAAATATAAACATGATGATTAGCAATAATACTTTTTAAAGTATTCAAAAGTAGTTGATCGTTGGATTTTGCTGTAAAACTGACTAATTCTCTAAATGCATTTCTTAACTTTTTTTATATATTATCGATGAGTTGATTTCTGGTTTTATGTCAGATATTAGCCCATTTACTGTTAAAAAGTACCAGTTTTGAGTCTCCAACACACTTGGAAATAATCTACACATAAATATATAGACAATGCAGTGTTTTTTTTAAGTTACGTAGAACGAGGTTCGCATGTGCCACATTGCTGCTTGTCAAGTCTTTGCACTTTTCGCTGCTTCGTTCTCAAACACATTTCCTGACTGTTCTAGTGATCGACTACTGCTCCTTTGGCAACGATAGCTGCGAGCATGAATGCGTGAGCGTCCTCAAAGGCTTTCACTGTCACTGTAGGGAAGGACACACACTAAACGATGACAAGAAGACCTGCACAAGTTAGTGAAGACGAGGCCGTCCATCTGTCGTGCTTACGTGTGAGACACCATACGTCTGCACCGCTGTGGTATTCCTCACACCGCCCGTCTCTCTGATTCGCAGTGATCGACTACTGTTCGTTTGGGAATCACAGTTGTGATCATATTTGTGTTGGTGTGCTCAATGGCTTCCACTGTCGCTGCAATGAGGGATACTCTCTTCAGGCGGACGGCAAGACCTGCCAGTGTATGTATGATTCATCTCACCTCACTGACTTTTATATTCATCTGTGTTCTACATTTAAATCCCCACAACCAGGAAGTTTTTAGCGCAAGAATGAGAAAAACATTCCTCCTGTGAAATGTTGCGCAAGCTTTCTCTTTGGTTTCACAACATTTGAGATAAGACCGGATTTGATGACCTTGATGGCGAGAACGTTAAGCTTTGGGTAAACGTGTCCAGCTTTCAGTTAACAGACATAAACATTTTTGCATCCAAAACGGCTTTAGCTCTCACGCTGGTGTAGGAAACCTTTTTAAAGTCAGCTGGCGTGGAAGTGGAGAGCATTTACTTTAGGCCTGATGGACTTCCCAGACTTTAGTGGACAGGAAAAGCGAAAAAAAAAAATATCAACTGTGTCGTCTTTTTTTTCCCAGAGTTCACCTTAAGTCTCAAAACACATGCTGGAGGCCATTTAAATCTTCCAGGCCAGTTATTACTTTAGCAAATATCCTCTCTGTTCGCTTCCACTTACAGCACCAATGTTGTTTTTGCTTCCTGAATCTATTGGAAGTTGTATAAACTTTGCTTTACGTACTGATTTTTAACAATTTCCTTACAAATACTGATGAATGAATGGACGAATCTATGTATAGACAGACAGATAGACAGACAGACAGACATATACTGTATATAGATAGATAGATAGATAGATAGATAGATAGATAGATAGATAGATAGATAGATAGATAGATAGATAGATAGATAGATAGATAGATAGATAGATAGATAGATAGATTGATGACAACTGCACACTAATATTGCTCCCTAATAGAGATATTATAGTTATTGTTATATGTATGATATTGAAGCTGGATTTTCGAACAGAAGATGTGATATTACGAACATTATTTCATAGTATTAATTATGTAATACATTTATTTATTTATTAGAAAAGAGTCTAAGACTATCATTTTGTCACGTAATTAAACTTCTTTTTTTTTTTTCTTTACAGAAATTAGTTTTGCACCATTGAAGCATATTAAAGCATGTTCATCAACCTCTGAAAAGCCCTTCTGAATTTGTCTCGAGGCCAAGCCTGTTGTCCTCTTTTTTTGGAAATAGACAGACAGATAGATGGATGGATGGATGGATGGATGGATGGATGGATGGATGGATGGATGGATGGATGGATGGATGGATAGATAGATAGATAGATAGATAGATAGATAGATAGATAGATAGATAGATAGATAGATAGATGGAATAAAGAAAAGAGGGATAGATGAACAAATAAAAAAAAATAGACGAAAGAGAAGGAAAGCAGGATATATTAACATTCAATTGATATATGAGTGGTTGGATGAATATAGGGCTGTTAGGATAAATAAATACAGTGTTAAGTCCACTCATTGTGTCATTGCTGTTCTCCGCAGCGGACAACCTGTGTAACACACTGGAGCATGGTTGTGAGCACGAGTGTGTGAGCACACCAGGATCCTACCACTGTGTGTGTCCCGAGGGCCATCTCCTGCAGGACGACGGGAAGAGCTGCGGAAGTAAACACACCCTCTCATTCAGATCTCACTTTTATTACCGCTGAAAGACGGAAGAGCCGCAGTCAGCACACGCGGGGTTCGCTTTTACTGGACTTCAGGCTTTGTGTTTTTCCTTTGTAACACACGAAAAGGTTTTCACACAAACTATAGACTTCCAATTAGGATCGCCATTACAGCGCTGATTCAATGTTACAGCTATACTTTTTTGCCTTTATTTGGAAAAAGGACAGTAACTGAATTTTTTTTTTTTTTATGTCATTTTATGTTGATATTGTAATGTATCAAAATGGAAGCTTCAGGAAATGTAGGAATGTACCTATTGCGATTAAACAGACCTTGATTACATTTATACATATATATATATAGTAAAAATAGTAAACCCCAATGTATGACACGTAACAGGGAAATCACCAGCCTTATTTCATAGTTACATTCCGCCAACCAAGTAGAACTGCATCTTCTCACACAGACGCAGCTGCCGTTGTGCTACTTTTAGCTTCCTTTGAAAGTGTCTTTTTGCAAGTTGCTCCTCCATCCAAACTCTCAGTTTGACTGTGTGTTAATAAAGTGTGGAGTTTGATTTACGACTTAATTAAAGCAAAGCCTTTTCGGGGAGAAGTTTCCAGATGTTGAAAGTAATTAGCTACGTTTAAGTTACAATCTGTTCTCTTGCGTCTTTCAAGCATGTAGAACCTCCAACATTGACCTGGTCCTCCTCATTGATGGATCCAAGAGTGTGCGGCCACAGAATTTCGAGCTGGTCAAGCAGTTTGTCAACCAGGTGGTGGATCAGCTGGACGTGGCTCCTAAGGGCACACGCGTGGGTCTCGTCCAGTACTCCAGCCGGGTGCGGACAGAGTTCCCGCTCAGCATGTACCAGACGAAAGAAGAGATCAAGAAGGCTGTGATGAATGTGGAGTACATGGAGAAGGGAACCATGACAGGCTTGGCTCTGAAACACATGGTGGAGAACAGCTTCTCTGTGGCCGATGGTGCACGTCCTGCAGAGAAGAACGTTCCCAGGGTCGGCCTGGTGTTTACAGATGGACGCTCACAAGATGATATTCAAGAGTGGGCCAAGAAAGCAAAGGAAGCAGGTAGCTTACTCAATAAATGAAGGTTCTTGATCAAAATAATGAAGGATGTGAAGGTTTTGAGTCTTTTCCTCAGGCATTACGATGTACGCTGTTGGTGTGGGCAAAGCTGTGGAGGATGAGTTGCGAGAAATCGCTTCAGACCCGGTGGAGAAGCACTTCTTCTACAGCGCCGACTTCACCGCCATTAGCCAGATTGCCGAAGACCTGAAGCTCAACGTCTGTGCGGGTGTGTAAGATGCACCACAGTATGTCAGAAGAAGGGTAACTTATTTGTCACATATTTACTTATTTGTCACATATAACTTATGAAGTTCTTCACACATTTGCGTTTAACTGATATTCTAAACAGGCCTTTTAATGAAACTTGTTCAAAGGTTTTATAGTGAAAAATATGTGCGATATTTTCAATCGTATTTTTTTCTATCTTAATTTATTGCGTATCTTTGTGCATTATTTTACTTGCTTTTGTGGTTGCTGCTGTAATGTGTATAATCTTTCTATCTATCTATCTATCTATCTATCTATCTATCTATCTATCTATCTATCTATCTATCTATCTATCTATCTATCTATCCATCCATCCATCCATCCATCCATCCATCCATCCATCCAATCCATCCATCCATCCATCCAGTCTATCTTTTACCAAGACGTGAATCTTTAGCGCCATCTAGAGTCTCAGCACAATATTTTCAAGTCTTGCAAGTCTTGCAAAAAATATTTTCAAGTCTTGCATGTTTGTGTGTGAATACATGTACAGAATATGCTATACATTATACCAAATAGTAGTGCGTTTAATAATGCCGTCCTCTTCGCATTGTTTTTCAGCTGAGAGTCAAGGTGAGATTGAAGTGAAAGATCCGTGTGCTTGTGACAGTGTTGTGGAGTTCCAGCGGGCCACAATGTCCACACTCGACCAGCTCAACCAGAAACATATCCTTTTTACATTAATTCCGCCAATTAGTTCAAATATGTACTTTATACATGTGTAATTACACGGTAACTACACGTTTATATGCACAAACACTCACACAACCTGCATACCAATAATATATTGGCCACTTAGCACAAGAGAGAACCAAAGTGCAGAGAATCTTAGAGAGACTTGAGCTAACATCCCAGAATAACCTCGCAGCTTTGATAACCTGACACCCGAGATGCTACTGCTGCTTATCTCACATCTGTTGCTTATCACTGTAGGGTTGAATCATTCTCAAAAGGTTTATTGAGACTCTCTGGCTTTGTCAGTTCCAGTAACAGATATTGCCTTTAGATTACAGTGTTATTACAGGAAGGTCTCAGAGGTTGAACAGAAGCCGAGGGTACAGAGGCCGTATTGTGTCTGTGGGTCTGATGGGTTCCAGGCCGGGCCCTTCTGGTTTGGCTCCTCACATAAACCTCTGAGACCACATGCATAAATGGCTCTTTGTCTCAGACCTCTCACTCAGCATCCTCCATCAAAGCTCAAAAGAGCTCTTGTCCGGTGTCCGAGCTCAGAAACAGATGTTTCAGATCTGCCGATCCACGTTTCAGCTCTAGAATTTGATGAGATTACAGGGAAAGTGACAGACTTTTCTGACAAAGAACACAATTATGTGTTTACTATGTTTTTAAATATGAATATAATATAGTGTGTGCAGAACTGTAAAGAGTAATATCGAGGAAAATAACGATTTCAGCATCGTTCATTACAATTCCATGAAGACTTGAGTAAATGTCGTACAGTATCCGTTTTAAAAAGAACTTAATTATTTTTCTCCTACTGAATATAGGTGCAAGAAAACACAAAGAAAGCTGATTTTATTTTATTTTTATTTCCTAATATAGAAATGAAATTGAACACCTCAATGTTTCAAAATCACAGAACAAAATAAATTAAAAAAGAACAAAAAGTCAGTCTCAGTCAAACTCAAATGAGCAAAAACGTGCAACGCTGTTTTACGTTCACAGATTTAGCTCATAATATTACATCCAGTACCTTCAGCATCCTGTAGATGGCGATATCACCTCGTCCGCCCAAGAAATTTACCGCGGTAGAAAAATGCTGACTTGTCGCTCAGAAACACCATGTACCGATCAACTGTAATCTACTCAAACGTAATGGAGTACAGAGTAAAGAGTACAGACACTCAATCAAAATGTAGTGAAGTGGAGAGTAAAAGTTGCTTATGTTTAAGATACTCAGTACAAGTACATTTACAAAAGCAGACACATACACAGACATTTACAGATATTTGAAAAGTGGGGTTTGACTATCCAATCATCCCAGTTATCCTCTTCCTCACACCTTTACTCTAATCTTTAGGTGAACATGCGTGTAACTTCAGTCCTAAAATCCCAGCTTGACCCTCAAACAGGCCTTCAAAGTTGCCAAAACAAGGGACCACTTTACTATTAAAAACGACGAAGAGCAAACTGTGAGAATGTAAATGTCAGGACACACGCAGAAACATTTTTCTTTAACATTTCTTACTGTCGGCTATGACCAAGCGATTGGAAGTTCTAGAGAACCAGCTCCTCTCAAGAAAGTGAAGAAGTGCTTGAAAGGGGGAATGAGTGAAGAAAGGCCCGTGGTGTGTGACGACGACCGAGGACAAGGGCCGCACAGTATTTTTTCTGGACATGGTTAAAGCTTATTTATACATGCTCTGTAATGTGAGGTTTATAGAGAGGTATGTATTTATGACGAATTTTATAATGGCATTTAAACACTAAAAAGGGAAATGATGTAATGTTTGTACCACTTTGCAAGACGTTGTTGCTTCCATTCAATCACGTTTTACACTTTTTGTCCAGTTTTCTAAAACCGTGAAAGTGGTTTCATCCTCATTGAGTAGTGAGGGTTGAAATGAATTTATGTCCAAATTTTGTAATGCAACAATAAAAAATATTACAAGACCCTAAAATTACATTTTAATTTTGCTTTTTTTTATTGAAATAGTTGTTTACAGATTTGGCATAAACAGATGTTTTTGATTGGACTGCAAACTTGATTTGTCATAGACAATATAATAAACAGGGTGAAATGTACAAATGCTTCTCAAGATTGCCTTTTTATAATGAATAAAATGAAAGTGTAATTATCAGTTATATTCCAGTTACGATACCTCTGGGCCTCAGGATTTATGTTTCCCTAAAGAAGTTCGCAGAAAAGGCTCCAGTAAGGCTCTTATATGTGAATTCTTGTAACTTTTGGAATTGTAATAACACTATTTTTCACTTTCAAAGAGTTTCTGTGTTCTGTTTTGTAAAGGAATTTTTGTTTAAAATGAAAAGAGTTATCAATTATAAAGTGTCATTTGATTTTTGAAAGTAAAATTTCATCAACTATATCTATACATATCTATATTTATATGGTATATTTATATATATACATATACTGTATGTGTGTGTGTGTGTGTGTGTGTGTGTGTGTGTGTGTGTGTGTAAATATATCTACTGTATATTGTGTAATTATGTGTTTACTTCTTGACACACACACACAGACAAATTGGGTGAAGACAATTTCTCTCTTGATGCCAAAAGACCTTTAATAATGAGTATTTTCTATTATTTTCATGGCACCTTCCGCGTCTCTCTTGAGATGCACTAATTGCTCTATGGGACTCGAGCTGCAGCACAACAAGTTTTATTCCTGCAGGCTTAACCTTTGCCTCCGAATCGGAATGAGAACCCAGGACTCCGAGCCCCCCGAGTCTCCCGCAGCTTGACTTCAGTTGGGTTTAAACTCAGCGGAGCTGGTGAAATGTCAGAGAGTCCCGCTTGTCTTGGCTCGAGCTTGTTAATTACCCTGGAACACAGCACTTACAGTCCAATGCTCTTATCTGAAAGGTCAAACCTTTAACAAAGATCCCTTCAGAGAAGCATTGCAGCTTTAGCCAAAAACAAACATGCTCGGATTTGTCAAACAAGATTTCCTCAGAGGCTGGAAGATTTCCACTTGTTGAGCTGATGAAACATGAGGTGATGATGCAGCTAAGGAAAGGTAAGTAACTCGTCATTGATATATACAGTGTACAAACGTATATATAATAATCATATATAGCAACCATCACTGCTGCACCTAATGAGCGGGTTCAGTTCAGAATCTTGCTCGAGAACTGGTTCTGAATCGGTCGATCCAGGTTTAAACCTTGCCAACCGTGCAATCACAGCTCCGTTTTGTTTTTCACATGATTATTCTTTAAGTGATCCGCAAACACAGGCCGTGTTTGTGTTCAGAAAGGCCAAGCTTTAAAGTTGATGGAAACATGGACTTCATTTGGCTCAATTTTAAAAACCTTAAAGTTTTTCTGAAATTCAGAGCCTGCTTTTTAAGCAAAAAAGCTCCTTTAAGATTCATTTCATGCTGTTAATCTGGATTCACTGATCATATACTTAGTCACTATGCAGTCACATGCAGAGGCCACCACGACACACACACACACACACACACACACACACACACACACACAAATGCAAGTGTGAGCAAATTTACAAGTGAAAAACTTTGGCTGATGAACAAAATTCAGCATCAAAGGGCAAAAAACGCAAGTTTCCGAGAACTTTCCCTCCTGATGGAAGATCCCTCTGAACCTGTAATCACATATTAAAATCATCAAAGACTGAAATCTTTCTTAGCACTTAATTGCCATAATTTAAGATCATTCTTAAATCAGGAGCTTAAAATAACACATCTCTTTATGGGAAGATAATAATAATAATAATAATAATAATAATAATAATAATAATAATAATAATAATAATAATAATAATAATAAATTGAATCTTTACACATAAAGCCTGACCTATTAGCCATGTTAACAAACTCACCTCTTTCTTCATCTGTCTATCTCTTTTGTCTAAGATAAGATAAGATAAGATAATGAAAAAAGGGGGAAAAACAACGATAAATAGATGGTGCAAAAATAAAACAGTGCAATTTATTCTGGATATAGTCACATGACTGTAAAGTACAACTAAAGTGCAACTAAACTAACAAGACAAGACCAATTGCAATGCAGTGTGGGAAAGTCAGCGTCGGTCCAACTGTTACGTACAAATTATTTTCATATTTTCCAACTCTTACTGCAGTAGATACCAGTAATCTCTACGAAAACATGTCACATTACTTGGTTTTGGCCAATTATCGTTAGTTCAATCATGAACATGTCTTTAGACATGTTTGCACATCTTTTCTTTAGGTGTGAGATGTTTGACAGGACCGCGGAGATTCAACCTTTCACCTTCTGCCCAGCGATGATGCCATTGGCTCTTGCTACTCAATCTATTTTTCCGATGTTGGCGGATGAGGGGGGGGTTAATCCCATGACTCAATTAGAACGTATAAAGACCGAAGCAAATCTCAGACAACCAGATGGTTTGTGACCTGCAAAGCCTGTCAAGTTCATGAAAGTGAGTTTCTATTATTTTTTCTAACACTGAGCGAAGTTCTGGTTTTAGACTCTTTCTCAAAAAGTTAAGAAGTTGACTATCCTTCAGCAATCATGTCTCATTCTCTCTGATTCTTTCATCCATCTCGCTTTTGCCTAGAGAGTGATCCGCCGTTATCAAAGATGAACGTGTCGCTGGTGCTCAACATCACACAGCTCAGAAACAAGGAGATCTTCGTGTCGGCCTTGACGAGGAACATCATAGTGGTTGGTTTGTGCATCTCCATCAATTACATCAACGGGACGCTGGTGCACACCTTCATCAAGCATGAAGCTCTAGCGGGAAACCCTAGATACATCCTCTTCATTCACATGGTGCTCAATGACATGATGCAGCTCACCATGACGGGCCTCCTGCATCTTCTAAGCTCTACAGTGTCAATCAACGTGTCTTTCTGCTGCGTGCTCATCATAAGTGTTTTGTACATGACCCTCAACACGCCGCTCAACCTCGCCGTCATGGCCATAGAGCGCTACATAGCCATCTGCAAGCCCTTCCGTCATGTTCAGATCTGCACCGTGCGTAATACCTATCTCCTGATCGGGCTGATCTGGATCATGAGCTCCATTCAGGTTCTCCCCGACCTGTGCATTCTCCTGGCTACCCACACTTCCACGTTTTTTTACAGTGACATCTTATGCATAAGAGATAACCTTTTTCAAAACCCGGTCATCATTCAAAAGAGAATCATTGTCTATCTCATCTACTTGTCTTTTGTGTGGGCCACCCTGGTCTACACCTATTTGAAGATCCTTCACGCTGCCAAAGCCGTGAACTCGGACGCTGGGAAGGCACGAAGGACCATCACTCTTCATGGAGTCCAGCTTCTCATGTGCATGCTGACTTTCGTCGGGCCTTTCCTGGAGCGGGTGATGGCTAATGTCATCCAGGTCACCGCTGAGAGTCAGTTTGTCAGTTATTTGGTGATTCAGATCTTGCCCAGATTCATCAGTCCGATCGTGTACGGCTTGAGAGATCAGACGTTTTCTCATTACCTGAAAAGATATTTGCTGTGCACAAGGTTTCAGAGTGAGAACAGAATCAGAGATGTTAAACACAATCTGCCAGCCGTTTCCTATTAGGAGATGTAACAAGTTAACACACACACACACACACACACACACACACACACACACACACACACACACACACTGAAATTTCAACTTTTAACAGTTTTTAACATGAAAAACATTGAAACAAGATTTTGTCAATTCTTTGTGAACATGGCTGTGCATTTTTTAAGTGTGATATCATGACAGACACACTGAACAAATTAAATCGATTAATGTACGGTAGTATATATTATAAAACAATAGTACTGTACGTGAACACTTACGGAACCATTTTTAAATGCCATCTTTTGGTTTCTGCTTTTTTTCTGTTTCTGTTTTTTCTTCTTATTTACAAATTTAACATGTAAAACTTGTCAAACATATTTTACACTTTTTCCTTTAAATGTTGTTTAAAAGTAGAAAGTATATATAAGTACGGTATTTATATTTTATGCCTGTTTTTTATATTGATTAAAATAATTTGTTATTGTTGTTTTTGAATTAAACTCAAATGAAAGCAATTTTGAATGCTATAAACGCACAGACACACATGA